>JAYDZK010000202.1:47888833-47932098 GCA_034509185.1 Euphonia xanthogaster | reverse complement strand
GAAAAATGCATACTGGAGTGTGGGAAAAACCTCTTCATGTTAGAATGAAATTTAAAAGCAGATGTTTGAAGGGAGGTAGTGAAAGCATGCTATGTACTCTCATTTTGTAGTTTTACCCATAAACGTGGGTAAAATGAGCACGGGTCAGTACTTACAAGCTCACTTTCCATAACTTTTGCTGCCCGAGCAGGATTGGTTTTCCTTCTTTTCCCTTCCAAAATGGGTGCCTGAAACAGTTTTTTTCTTCCCCTTGTTAGGATGGAAAGTTTCAGTGAAAAGTGGGAGCCTGTCCTATATTCTGCCGTGCAATCGCCTGCCTGTGCAGTTGATGAGCCAAGTGAGAGTTTATACCTCCAATGGTCAGAAGAAAGATCTTGGATCAGAAAATACAAATGGATCAGCCCGTGGAGAAACCCTGCATAAAGTTGAAACAGGTAATACTAAGCTACAATAAAGAGTATTTATAAAAATGTAAAAGCTTAATATATTTGCTGATAACAGTTTTTTTAATTGTATGGTATTACGATTGCAGAATTCTTAGTATTTTTGGTTGTGGGCATCTGTATAGGAAATTCAAATGCATAATCAGGGAGGAATGCTGAAATTTATTTCTTTGTCATTCTGATATTTTAAGGGTTTAAGTTTAGAGTAATCAAATTTAGTGGTGATGGAAGAAATGTGGATGTTGAAAGGGCTTAAGTAATTTAAGGGATAAGAAATGGAATGTATTACTCATCTTTCACAACTTTGCTTGTTTATTTGATTTTTTTTGGTAGTATTTCTGGTGTGTTGTGTCAAAAAAATTAATGATAAATATTGAATGAGTGCCACTATTGAGCATTGTGGCATCTCGAGGCTATAAATGACTGGTAAAGAGGGTTGAGCTGTTTCATCTGCTGTAGCTTTCTAATCTGACAGTTGTTAGAACTGCAGCATTCGCCTTAAACATTTGATATAGTGTGCATAACCTGACCTCCCTGCTGTTCGATTGTCAATCTGGTGCTTGTTAGGTGCTTGTGAAATTCGGAACTATCTTGTCCTTGCTTCATTGTAACATCCCCTATTTTTGATGCTTGTTAACTGTGGGACCAGGATACAGGCTCAGAAGACTGTGCTTAGGAGATAACAGATGCTTTTCAAAATGAAAGCTCTCTTTCTTTGTGCTTTTGTCTACAATGGAGTGGTCTTCTAAAGAAAATTTCCTTTTCCTTGTCAGGATAGCAGATATTTGTTCCTTCTTTAGTAACTTGTAAATTCCTGGGGCTTGCACCAGTCTTTAAAAGCTAGTAACTGTAGCCAGCTAAGAGGATTACATTCTGATGTTTGGAAGTACAAAAGTGACTCTTAAACATTGTTCAGTCTTGAAAGTTCTACTATATCAGCCTCTACTTGTCTGAAAAACAGTGATTGTGAATGGAAGTATTCTGTATCGTTTTTCCTCAATGATGCACTGTGATTTTGTTCTGCTGAGGTACTGAACTTTGAAAGGGTACTTAATGTACATAGATCTCTGTGCATGGATATAATCTCAGTATTTTTGTGCCTTCCCAGGTAAGAAAATAAAGGAAAGGAACAACAAAGGAATTTTGTTTCTTTTGTTTTCAAGTGAAAGGGATGACTGTTTAAGGAGTGCTAGTTAGTTATGGTGCAACCTTACTTGCTATGTAGAAAGATCAACTTCATAAATTTATGATTTTTTTTTTTTTCAAAAAAGTATCCTTGAATTATTAGCTGTAGTTCTCAGTTGCTTTTAGGGTATTAACTAATTGCCTTATTGGAACTAATTGCCTTAGAGTTATGTAGTCTAAGCTTCAAGAGAATCTGATCTTTAAATAATTTAAATACTATGGTAGGCTAGGAGTACCTCATTACTTAATATTAACCTGCTAAAAATAATCTTCATTTTTAAAAAATGTATCACTTTGAATAAGGTAATTTTTAATTTTGTGAATGATGATGAATGTCTGGCAAACCTCCAATGTTATAGAGTGGTAGGGCACAAAAGAGTGGGTATATTGGTTTGACATGTTAGAACCATAAGGTTTTTGTTCTGAAAGCTATGTTGAGATGTATGAGACAGGGATGCAATATTTGTTAGAATTTCCAAGTAGTACTTCTGATTTCTAATTAGAAATCTTACTAAAATTACTAGAATTTGTAGTTTTCCAAATATTAGGATTCATTTCACTATTGTAAGTTATATTTTGTTGGGTTTTTTAATAGAATCATATCCTCAGGTTTCAAAACCACCTAAAAGACTTTTTGTTCTAGCTCCAGCTTGTTACCTATGAGTTGTGGATTTTAGTTTAAATATTTTGTGTTTTAAGGAGCTAACTTTTTTGTAAATGAAGAAGCTTCCATCCCTTGAAATTGAATCCCAGCTTGGAAGCTCTGAAACACTGATACATAGCAGCCATAAGCCATATAGAATTAATTGTATTTACTAACAGAAAGTTTTGCATAAAACTTGTCCCAAATCAGAAGTGCACTGTTAAAATATTTTTTTTTAAATTTGGGGTGCTTTTTGAAGTATGTTACAAATTGGTGTTCTTCTGCAAGCTGCTAGTGGAAGTTTATTGATCAATGCTATATTAAATATTTACTTTTGGTTTTTTTTTTGTTTCAGTCTTTTGAGACTTTTAAAGTTGGAAATCTGGCAAATCTGGCATTTTCTAATTGTCAGGGTGCAGTGCAATATTGAGATATATTCTAATGTCAGTCAAACTCTTAACTAAAAAGAGAAGTGGGTATTTCCATATTTACAGTGAGCTTTAATTTTATTTTCCAGGACAAGATACAACCAATACAGGCCAAAAGCAGTCTTCACCTAAACAGCCAATCCAAGTAAAAGGTAAAGAAATACTTAGTTTATTGGAATTTTACTGCGGTTTGCTAGTGTCAAAAAAAAAAAAAAGTGTAAGGCAATTGTGACTCCTCTTCAATTGTGTAAGCAAGTAATGTGAACAGCATTTTAAAATACACTTGTGTGCCAGCTTTGCTTGGTGCAGTTTGTTTAAAAATGACTCATAAAAAGTCAAACGTAGCAGTATTCCTTCTAATTGCCCACTCTTCTGTGTTTGTTTGTAGTTTTCACTTAAGCTGCAGAGTTCATCAGGAAAAGACTGATTTGTTTTTTCATGTGTTGTTGCAATCTCTCCTCCTTGTGTGTTTTTAGGCATGACCATTCTCCATCTCAGACTTAATGTGGCTAAGCTGAATACTTGATCTTCCCTGTTCCTTGTTCTAAGTCTTCCTCTGTGCTTTCTTATTACTGAGTTAATCTAATCAGTGTTGCTTCTAAATATATTTTTACTGCATGAACTGCCTAATCTGAGTTCTGTAAAATTCCCATTTGTGTGTAGTAATGTGGTGGGCTTGGCACTGGCAGGACACCAGGTGCCCACCCAAGCTGGTCTGTCCCTCCCCTCCTAAGTTGGAGAGCGTAGAGAAAATGTAATGAAAGGCTTATGAGTTGAGATTAGGACAGGGAGAGATCACTCACTAATTACTGTCATTGGCAAAACAGATTGGACTCGGGGAAAATAAGTTATTTTATTGCCAGTCAAATCAGAGTACAGTACTGAGAAATAAAAACGAAATCTTAAAATATCTTCCTCTAAACCTTCACTTCTTCTCCTGCTTTTTTCTACCTTCTCATCCCCAGTGGCACAGGGGGATGTCAGTTTCTTTAGATTTATTGTCTCTTAGTGTATGCTTGCAGGGGGAAAATGCAAGGTAGATAGGAGAAATTTCTGTGACATAATTGTGAAAATAGATATATGTTTCAGTAAGAGTTTTCCCGCTCTTAATTAAAGATGTGCAAGGAGAAATGTTTATGTTAAGGATTTTGCTAGTGTCTTGAAAGTGGAATTCTAGTCTTAAAATGCTGCTCTGGCTTAGAAACTTACCGCTCCAAGTATTACTAAGTATTAGAAAGACAGTAACGTTTTTAAAGGCTCACTAATCTTAAACGTGCTTTTTAAAGTGTTTTATTTACATCATTTTTTGTTGAGCTCGTCCTTGTTTTAGAAACACCAAATAGGGGATTTTTTCTCTCCACATTTACTACAGTTTTATACAGTTGTTTGAACTAGGAGTAGGATTGTTGGTATACTGTGCAATACACAATTACAGTACAATACATACAATATACAGTATATAATTTATTTTAGTGAAATTTACCTGTATTTCTGAAAGGTGAGTTAGTAAGTTTTTGATAAATCTATAAGTTGCTTTTTAGTAAGGTTAATATGATTTGGCTGTTTATTTATTTTAAATAAAAGATGCGAAGTGTTCTTGATTAAAAATGATCAGTCTGTTCTAACCTTAGTAAATAGTGTACTGATTTTAGGAAATATTTAAAGTTTTTTTCATCACCTTCACTCAGGAGCTTTGTGGGATGAATGTGTATTCAGGGACTTTAAAAATTCTTCAAGTTCAAAGTGGATGAGAGAAATCAGATTATTATGGTAAATATTGATACCTGTGCTGTCGGTGCATCATGGAGAGTCAAGCAGTATATTTTGCTGTTAAGCATCAAAACACAGAAATAAGGCAATGTAGAACTCTGGGAAAAAAATTCTCAAAGTCTTTAAAAGCATTCTCTTTGTGTAAGTATCCTGTGACTTAAGGAGTAATTCTGGAGCTATAGAAATCATATCAATCCTGTCATTTGCAAGAAGTTCGTGTGTTCTCTAAAGTCTTCTCACCAGTAGAATCTGAGATTTTTGTTTTAAGTTGTAGTGTTAGTTCCATTACAGTGCTAGGTGTTATATTTTTCTGAATGTAACTAGTCTTCCAATAAACATGTTTTTAATGCATGTTACTGTACAGTGATTTACATTTGAGAATAAGATGAAATTATGTACATACAGAGAAGTAGAAAATAATAGCATAAGTTTAAAATTCCATTTATAATTTTTCTGAATATGTGTGGTATTCTTTTCCTTGAGCATGAAAATCTGATGTGATAAGAGTACTTCTTCCAGACATAGAAAGTATTATAAATAAAGCATGTATGTTTTTAATTTTTATAAATGCTCAATGTTAAGAGTACTAAATTTGAACATAAGAGTTGAGAAAAATTATGTACACAGTCTAATTTCTCTCTATGCTCTGCAAAGGTCAAAAGTCTTATCTGCAGAAAGTGGACTTGATTATTGGAAAAAACAGAAATGGAGCAGTCTGTTGCTATTTCAGTTGTTAGACCAAGGGTTTCTAAAAGGCAATATTTGAATGAAACAGTTTTTTTTCAAAGGGTTTCCAAATGGCCATATCTGAATGCTATTTATGTAGCCAAGCACTATCTCTGGCATCAAAGTTGGAGAAGTAGCTGACTGTGGCAATTAAATTTGAGAACCCTGAACTGCAGCTTAGAAAGTAGCAGTTTTGGAGGTAAATCATTCTACCTTACTCATTTCCACAATGAGGAAGATGCCTTTCTCTTCACTGTCAATTTTCTGTATCACCGTCACTGATTTTCAGATTTCCACTAAGAGATACCACAGTATGACACTAGATTGAATTAATTTTTGAAGTTTCTGCTGTAGTTTCTATGAGTGACTTGTGGATCTATTTTTTTTTTTTTTTAAAGTGAAACCAGTCCTTAAAAAAAGAGAGTATGGACCAAAATACACACAGAATAACTTCATCACTGGAGTCAGAGCAATAAATGAGTTTTGTCTTAAATCCAGGTATGATGGGTTTGAGTTGAGATTTAAATTCTGTGTGTTTGTTCATATGTGCATAGTTGAGATTTAAGTTCTGTATATTTGTTCATATGTACATGAGAAGTAATTGTGTTTGTAGGGTGATTTTGCACAAATTTTTCTAAATGTTTGTGTGCTGTACATAATTGTAAGTGGCTGAAGCTAGTTCTTGCTTAGTTTTACAGTGGACTAGGAGCTTGCACTTAATATTCATGTTTCAGTACTTGCTTCTTAAAGTAGTTGATTTGTACTTATGAGACCATAAATCTACTTGGGGGGGGACACCTCTGTTCCTCCTGTCTTTACATAATGGTTAGATGCCCTAATGTGTAGCTCAGCGCAGGAAATTTTATCTGTTTCCCCAAGTAACTTTGTTATCTTCAGCCTTTTGCAGCTTGTGCTGGGAGTATAAATTTTGGGATTATATTTTCTTGTCACATGACTGCTGATTTCCGTTTAGGGAGGCTAATTCATAAAGCCTCTTGTTTAGCATATGTGCACATTATCAGTTACATACAGATCATTCACTGAATGTTTTATTATTTAGTGTTTTAATTCTTTGTCTTCAGTATGAAGTATTTCATAGTATGAAGACATGATTTGGACTTCTGCATGTGACAGTAGTTTTCAATGGCCTGCTAGAGAACACTTGCTTCATGTTGTCTGTCTGTTCTATTTGAAGTAGACAGCTTCACTTTTTTTGTACAACAAATTAGTACTATCAAAATGGTGGATCGTCACCCAAACATTAAAGTCAAATTAGAACAATATGATCCTTTTCTTACAATGAACTCTTTGTCCACTTTCCTTAGTGATTTAGACCAGCTGAGAAAAATTAAACGACGAAGTCCCCATGATGACACTGAGACTTTCACGGTGTACCTGAGATCGGATGTAGAGGCAAAGTAAGAACATTTACAAAGGATGACATGAGAGAGAGAGAAAAGAGTTTTAAAAGTCAGGTTTGCAATGTGAAAGGGCAGTAATGTTTTCCATTTTCTATCTGAACGTATGTTATATCCTGATTATTATAATTAGATTGTGTATAAAAAATTCAACAGTATGGTTTTTGCTTGAAAAAAAAAGTTGCATGAATAGAAACATTTTTAAGATACTTTTACTTTATGCAGGTCTCTTGAAGTTTGGGGTAGTCCAGAGGCTCTTGCCAGAGAAAGAAAGCGACGTAAAGAGGCAGAGATCAAGTACAGAGAAAGTGAGTATAGAGTTTTCAACTACCTTGAAATGTCACAAGAAGTATGATTGCTAGGAATCTACAAGATAGTGTTACTTTATTGAAAGCATGTAAATTTGTAACTAGCAATTGCTGACTAGGTTTTGCGGCATAATCTTAGAGTAAAATGTTACTATTCATGCAGATACAGTCTGTTACTATCTTGCAATTTATCACCTTTGTGATACAGGAAGAACATATATTCTGTGGAGATCTGTAGACATACTCTTGGGGCTTTCAATTTTTAGATGATAATTTACATTGTCAATGTTTTTGCATTTTATCTAATTGAGAATTTTGAAAAGAGTTAAAACTGATCCAAATCTTTATACCATGCCACTACTCATTAATTCTTTTCTTCTGAAAAGATTTCAGCTTGCCTTTGTGTTTCAGAAGGGGAGAAGTACCCCCAAAGTTTTGTGTGTGTGTGTGTGTAATATTATTTTTGTTATCCTTGCTGGTATTATCAAGAACATGTACAGCCAAATCAGTAGTTTGTGATGTATTTGGATCTGTCTAGTCAGTTAAAATCACACAAGAGGCAATACTGCTTCAAGTTACTTAGTCTAGTTGTGTACCTTAAAATGAGAGGTCAATTTTTTTTTTTTGACCTCTTGTGCCACTGGAACACCCTTCTGTCAAAAAAGGCTAGAACTGCAGACACCTGTAAGTGTACTGAAAGTGCAGTCAGGAGCCTCACAATTTTTATTGACCTGAAGAATAATTTTTGGATATAAATAAAATGAATTTGCAGAAGTATATTTTGAATTTTTTCTCCCTGCATTATCATTTGTTGGTAGAAATGGTAACAATGTACAGGATCATAACAGATTGTATTTACATGAGTATATAACAACATCTGTTTCTGATTAACAACATCAAGGGAGGAATTCTTTCATAGATCATCTAGCTCTTATTAGAAGTTGGCTGCTGCATAAAAAAAGTAGACTTCAATTCCTGAAGCTGCTGGTTGCTAGTACATATTCACAATGCAAATTTTGTACTGCAGATCTGTTTAGAAACCAAAGGTTGTTGTGGGAATACAAGGAGTTCTTTGGAAATACTAAGGTAAGGTCATTTTCAAGTGTTTGGCTAGAAAAGTGTAGTGAAATGTGTTATGACACCTTTTGAAGGAAAATTTGTGTAGCTGAATATTACTGGAAGGTTTTTTTGCACTGTAATATGCCAGATCTGTATCTGATTGTTAAGCAGTAATAAATGTTGTGATGACAGCTTGAATGGGTTCCTACTGTGACAATGTAATCCACCACTAAGAGAGTTTTCTTTCAGTTGCCTTCTTGTCAAAATGACAGCTGTCCTCATGATTTCAAGTATAACCTATTACTATGTGTAGTGAATATATTGTTAATTTAAAAAATCTAAGTAGGTTTCTTTAAGAAAAAAGACCCTAGAAGATGATTGCTTTTGTCTATGCACTGCTGGCCCTTCCTTTTTGCTTAAGTAGACACACAACCTAGATCCAGGTGGTTGGGTGTACTGAATGATTCTTTATTGGGCTCTGGGCCTTATGGCTGCAGTGGCCTCTGCTGGAGACTTCATTGGATGTTTATCTCTTTAATGGCCAACCATTTGCAGGAATACATTAGACCCAACTGCAGTTTGGCTGAACATTTAGTAGGAAATTAGTTGCCTTCAAGAACTTTTGCAATACAGGGCAGTGCAAAGTTTTTTATTTAATTTGTATGGTAGGTGTCTCCTGAGATCAAGATTTAGTTATTAAATAAACTGTTATTTCTTTATGTAGCCACGCTCCAGTACAGCAGCTATGTTTTTCAAGGGACCAGGGAAGGTGGTAATGGTAGCTATTTGCATGTAAGTAAAAAAAAAAAAAGTTTTGTTTATGCAATAAAAAGTAATTTATTTATATTATCCTGGAAATAGTAACAGTGTGTGTATTTAAGATAAAGATGCCTGTGTCTGTAACGAGAGTTAATAGATTTATTTGTTTATTGTTGATAGGAGAGAGTTTATGTAAATACATGGATCAATACATAGAGGTCAGGTACTGAATATATCTCTGATGAGAGAAGAGCAATTTTTTTTGAGTGTATCACCCTATATAGTTTCTTAAAGTAAAAACCAAAATTTTGAAGGATCTGAAGCAGCAGATATTTAAAGTTGTCCATTTTTCTTGCTCCTTCTTGAGAGGAAGCTTTTCATACATTTTAAAGAATCTTCCATATGACAAACAGAAAAGAATTCACTTTTCTCTGTATACTGTTATTTCTTTTCTAATTGAAAGCTGCATTCTCAGAATCTGCTGGGTTTGTTTCTTCTAACTTGAATATAATTTCTGGCACATGTTAAAATATGCCACTAGAAGGTGTTGTTAATAGTTTCTTATAACAATTTATTTAGATACTTAAAAAATTGGCAATAAATGAAAATCATGTTAAAAAATATAGAGGAGGATATTATAATTCTCTAGTCTGATTTTCTGTGCAATAGGTTTGTAGCAATTAAACTACTTATTCTGATAATGTTTGAAGTGAGAATGTAGACTTGGACTTTGGTGTTAATAGTTACCTCTGTGCAACATAAGACAATGTTTACTCCAGTAAGCCTGTAGCTGTAAAATGTCTTCACAATTCACACTGAGCCTCTTAATGGAGAAGTTCCACAGATAATTTTTACAGTGTAATCTAGTGACAGCTTTGTCTTCCTGTCTGTTGTCTCACATTTGTATCCTACTGAGAATAGCTCAGACTGAGGATCAAGTAGGGAATCTAGCACTACAGTATTGGTGGAGGATGTGTAGGAGGCAAAGCATTGAAAAAATTGAAAAGGAAGTTGTAAAGACTTGTCTTCTCCCACTGGTAGAAAATTAGTTGTTCTGAGTAGTGAGTGTGATGGTAGTTTTCAGGAAGCGTAACTTATTTGGAACTGCATAGAAGCTAATGATTTCTGAAAAATAAATTGTGTATCTTTATCAAGTTTAGCTGAAAGGACTTTTTCACAGTAACCATGCAGAAAGCCTCTATGAATTATCTGTTTGCACAGCTCTCTAATTATTAAACTGGTATTTGAGTTGACCCCTTTCTGGCAGATAACACATGATTGTACAGCACTTCTGGCTTTGCTGAAAATACTAAATATCAAATATTCTGTTATTTCTTCTCTTTGTTTTCAGAAATGGGCTGAATTTTTTCTTTAAGCTACTTGCTTGGGTTTACACGGGTTCTGCAAGTATGTTTTCAGAAGCCATACATTCTTTAGCAGATACATGTAACCAGGTGAGTATTTTTTTCCATTCTGCTAAAGTTAGTACTTGTAATAGAACTGGGAATACAGACAGATACTTACAGTAGTTGTAATGCACTTGAATAAAAAAAATAGGATGCTTCTAAATTTGTATTAATGTAAAAAGGAGAGGTCAAAATGTAGATTTTGAAGATTTTTAGAAATAAGTTGAAAGAGTGGAGTTGCAGTGAGAGCTGTATGCAGCTACTTCATGGATCATGAGTGATACTTGAAAATAAAATGATTTTGGTCAGTGTTTTGGTTAAATGTTAACTAGAAATGCTTTTCCCTTCAGTTATTGTAATACAGTGACAGACTTTGCTATTTATTCATCTCTAGGTAGAATAATGATGAGAATTTGAGCATCTTGTTTTCTTTTTCTATTCCTTGATTACCTATCAGCCTGTCACAGCACAAGTAGCCACATACATGGCACATTTACTTTGAGAAGTGGTGTGGCAGGCTTGGAATTTGACATGTAATATTAATGTGGAGGGATAAAATTAATGGTTTTTTTTCAGTGTTTTCTAAAGTGTGCTTGATGCATATGTTATGAGACCTTGAAATGATATTGAAGGCTTTGGGGGGAAAAAATCAACCCTTAAAGAAAGGGCTGAAGGAAAGGCTCAAGCAAGAGGAGTCCTTGGGTAGCTTGTAACTCGTAAAATGCAGCAGTCTTGTGCTTCTCCACATTTGAGGAATCTATGGGACCTTAGAGCAGACTGAATATCTTGAAATGTCTATTAACATAGTTTTGGCAAACTTTTTGCTTGAGTTGGACCCAGTATGCTTCTCTGTAGTGAAAGACTAAGTTGACAACTCACATTTTGTTTCATGGTTTCACACAACCTTTCAGCTGATCCAGATGTAAAGTGAAGACAGGAGTACTCCAAATTCAACTGATAAGGCTGGCCTCCCCATAAATTTAAGTATTAAAGTGTGCAATTTTTCCCTTGGCCAAGTGTGTCAATGTATAGGCGAACCAAGTTTGATAGTGGTATTATATGTATTGAAGAGCTATTCTGTTTTTTAAATATCAGACTTGAATGTTCTGCTGAGATGGGGAGGGTTTGTTTTGTTTTTCCAAATAATTGAGTGTGTGGTTTTGGGAAAAACACGGGAGAAACCTTGCTTCCTCAAAGCAGCTTGCTGCTGCTAAGACTAATTGTTACTATGTTTTGTTATCCATAGTCTTAAACAAAACACATGCTTTGCAAAATTCAGGTCTAGATTTATAACTTCCTGCATCAACATTTTAATACATGCCTAAATAAATATATCCCAGGTAGGCAATTTAGATAGCAAGAGGTTATTTCTTCCTTCAAAATATGCTGACAAATTGCAGTGTAAAGTTACTGATTTAAATGTTGTCCTCACCCTACTACACCACAGTCTCAGTATAGTTTCTCTTCAAGAGGGATTTATTTAAATAGCTTTGTTCCCTGAGCAGCTTCATTCCTTCACACTGAAGCACAGCAACCAAACTTGTGATTGCACGTAATGTTCATTTTCAGTTGCGATTCTAAAGTTATAATTAACAGTAATTATATATACACACCATATAATTGCATATATATTATATATGTAGGTATAACTAACAATTTTTTGGGAGTGGTAAATTTAGATGACAAATTTTGAGGATTATATCCCAGCTCTAATAAGATATCAGTAGCAAAGCATATATGCAGTTCAGCAAATTACATCTGCCTGTACCTTTCCCGTTCAATTGATACAGAAAGTTTCTGAATTTTTTTTTCACCTCTTCTCTTAAACAGGCATTACTAGCTTTGGGCATCAGTCAGTCTGCGAGGACGCCTGACCCTAGTCATCCGTAAGCTTTTTGAGTAAATAAAGATTTTGGTAACTATATATAGCAGTAAGATCACTTTTTTTTTTGTGCATCACCTTGTTGTTTTAATTTGCTGTTTTGTGCTATTTCTGAAACGTATTGTTTCTGTTTTTACAACAGATAAAATAAGAAAAGGGTTTTCTTTCAAGCTTCAGGAGTTGGAGCTTCAATGGCTTGGTGCATGTGTTGGGGTTTTTTTGGTTTCTTTTTGTTTTTTTTTTTTTGGTGGTACGCTTTTGCTCAGTTTTATTTTAATTGTCGTTTTGTTCTGGGCTCTTCTGCCTCTTCCAGCTGATAGATCTACTTTTTAAGCACTGTTCATGTGAATCACAGGATTTTTTTTAAAAATAACAATTACTTTTTGTAATTTTTGTCCTCTTCCTTTTTCAACAAAGTGCTTTTATGCAAGCTAGTTACTTGTACCATAAGGAGATGTGTTTGACATAAACTGCTCTTTGTATTTATTTATAGGGATATTACTTGATAAGTTCTTAGAAGTTCATGAAAGTTATAAGCTGTACTCTCCATGATATTTTCTTGGTGTTGAGCTGTTTTACTCCTCATATGTTTGGACAAGTCATTTGTTCTTTAAGAACTACTTCAAAAATATGTCTAATTTATGGAATTAGTTATGCTTTTTTTCATTAACAGCATCATTAAAATTTGAAAAATTTACATCTTAAATTTGTGCAAATATTAATCGTATCTTGTTTGTCCCACTTACTCCTTTCTCTTCTTCCTCAATATAGACATAAGAAGTGCACTGTTTGTAGATAGAGTTAAAACCAAAAAAAGGAATAAACACAAACTTTTAATATTGCTTTAATTCCTCCACTGCACTTAAAAACTGCAAGTGTTGGATATCTGTAGTTAGGTGAACTACTGAGAAATGTGTAAATTTTATTCCCATTAAATTAGCTTTATGAATTATGTAGACTGGCTGCTCACAAAGCTAGAGTCCACATTTAGAGGTAGCATTTCACTAAAATCTTAAAGTGATACAAATGTTTGTTGTTTATTTTTTTCAGTTGTAAAATAAAATCCTCAGTCACTATACAAGAGCTAATACAGCTGTTTAAAAACAAGTTAGAAAAACATTAATGCTTGATGTCCCTACATGTATTATTAGATATCGTTTTTTAAGTAGGTTTTTTTTCTCCCTTGGATTAGATTGGATTTAGCAGCTTTGTCTTAAATAAATGCCAAGTCATATGATGATAATTTAAGACATATTAAAATTAATGGCATACTCTGAGATATGTTTGTAGAAAATGTAGAATCTTATATTCCTAAAATAATTTTCTTTTCTTTTCTTTCTTCTAGGTATGGTTTCACAAATATGCGCTATATTGCCTCCCTGATCAGTGGAGTAGGCATTTTCATGATGGGTGCAGGACTTTCTTGGTATCATGGGATCATTGGTTTACTCCACCCTCATCCTGTAGAATCTCTTCTCTGGGTAAGCTAATCTTGTTTGGTATTGTATTTAACACCAGCAACTTAATAAAAAATAGTGGCGTAGTCTGAAACTCACTTGCTGAGTTGGTTTGAGTCCCAGCACAATTAACTCAAACCATTCTTAATGAAAATGTATTTTAAGAAAAAAGAAAAATCTTCAAACTGTATTTGATCCTGCAGCAAAATGAACTGTTCTCTAAACAGTGCATCTTCCTTTCATATTCCTTTCCTGTTTTGGAATATATTGTATGATCCAATTATTATTGGTTTCCTTCTGTTTAGGGACAATTACATGACCCTGTGGGTAATGTGGTTCTGGAATGCTACATTTGGATAGCCTGTGGTGAAGAGATTATATGCATTGAAATATTCATATAATATAATACCATATCTGATTCTTGTTTTTTCCATACAGGCATACTGCATTTTAGCAGGATCATTGGTATCAGAAGGAGGTATGCAGTTTCAAGTTTCTATTTAAGTATTTGTAATCTCTTAAAATTACAAGGTTAGTAATTACAGTAATAATTGATCCTTGCTTAGACAGTGAAGTTTTGAGCTCTCTTGCAAGTACTTGTAAACAAACAAAAAGAAACATATGAAAACTTTTCTTTTTTATATCTGTCTATATAAAAAGAAGTTGTAGAACTCATAATTTGGAAAGTAGACATGGACTGCCTTTTTGGTATTAAACTATCAATGAATATTAACTGTTATGATTTGTGTGGGAGACACACTTGTGGAAAAAAAGTAACTATACTTTATTCAAAGTACCAACAATCAGAGCTTTCTTGATGATCTGTTGCTATGATATTTTAGCAAAAAGCTCCTTTTTTCAAAATGGAAACAAGTCCTTCTGCCTCTAGCAATTTTCAACAACAGCTTTGTTGTTTCAGCCACCCTGCTTGTTGCTATAAATGAAATTCGGAGGAGTGCTCGAGCCAAGGGTCTTTCATTTTATCAATATGGTATGTATCATTGTAGCAGTAAGGTATGTGGTGTTATTTAAAACACAATCTGTTCACTAGTATTTCCATAGTGATAGAAACAATTTTCTGTTTTCCCTTTACTTTTCCCTTTATTGATCTGTTTTCTATTCTACTAACAAATAACATTTTGCAAATTAGGTGAGAACTGTTGATTTAGGAGTGCTATTAAACACTTGACTAAGTGCATGTGTTTTTCAGGATAAATGCCCCTTTTAATTTTTCTAACATTTTTGAGAAGCTGCCATAATTGGGCTTGTTCTTTGTATGTATAAATGCTTTCGGAAGTGTGAGCATATGCAAAAATTGTTCTTTTAAATTGCTGTTCTTAGTATAGTTTAAGTACTATGCATAACATAGTAAAGCTAAATTTTCAGAGCAATGTAACTTTTTTCTGTTGTGTGTGCAGTTGTGCAGAGTCGTGATCCTAGTACCAATGTGGTGTTACTGGAGGATGCTGCAGCAGTCCTGAGCGTGGCTGTAGCTGCTACCTGTATGGGACTGACTTCTTTAACAGGTAAAATTCTGTGCAGAGGCAGGCAGAATGTGGATTTCTTCCCATGCATGGTATGGACACAGAGCATTTAGTTTATATTGGTTGACTTAAATATGTCTCTGCTCTTCATTTCTGATACTCGTACTCTGTAAGCTGATTTTTGAGCTGTTTTGTTATACAAACTAAGTTATTTTTTACTAAAGGTAAGATGATCTGTATGCCAAGTGGTTCAAAGTGCATCTATGCTGCATAGTTAAGTTTTCTAAAGAGGGATGATTACTCATTCATCCATTCTTAAGTATTGATTTTTTAAAGAGAATAAATATTGGAATTTTGTTTCTTGTGGCTTCTAATGACTTAATTGCAAGTTTCACTTTTTATATAGAAGGAATTTTAAAATTTCATTTCTAGTTTCCTTCAGCAACTTAAAACACTGTTTCCATAGGTCTGAACATGCATGTGTGTTTGAAACGTATTAAGTACTATATTCCAGAAATGGTTAATACTTGCAAATTTTTGAGTTACTGATAAAAGAACACTGGATTTTGTGCTGCTACCTATGTTTCAGTGTATATAACTTTGTGTATAAATTTATGTTTACTAATATAGAAACACATACAGACAAGAGTTTTACTCATTTATTAGTCCTGCAGGAGACAGGAGTGGTCAAGGGACATGAGGGGCTTAAGGCTTTGTTTTGTTCCAGCTTCATCTTGTTCTTCAGTAGGAAAAAATTTCCACTGAATTAAGAAAAAAAGTAAAATAAATGATCAACTAAAAAAAAAAACCACTCCAACCAAAAAAATCTCACTTAAAACAAAACCCAGAAAACCCCTCAAAACTATGAACTGTTTTCAATGTGAAATTAGAATTCTCTGCTATGTTTTAGAAATACTCTGTGAAACTAATTTGCTATATCTTGTTTAGGAAACCCCTATTATGACAGTGTGGGGTCTCTAGGTGTTGGAACTTTGTTAGGAACTGTGTCAGCATTTCTAATCTACACTAACACTGAAGCCCTGCTGGGACGATCCATCGAGCCTGAACAGCTGCAGCGGCTCACTGAGTTACTGGAGAGTGATCCTGTAGTAAGGTAAGAGCCTTTACAGCTCAGTCTCTACTCTAAACAGCAACAAACAAGAAAACAACATTTCATGAGAGAAACCTGGTGAGATTACTTTTAGTATGGAATTTCTGTATTGGGATTTTAGATTCTTTGTTATTGCTAACTTCTCTTTCTGTGCTAAAACTTTTAGAAAAAAAATACTTGTTCCTCTCGGTTATTCAACAGCTAAAATAGCATTGCAGATACATTCCAACTGTCACATTAATTACAGCAATTGACAATGACCTAATGAGAAAGCCATCACAAACTTAAAACTATTTTCAAATTCATGAAATGCAAGCACTTAAATGATACTATTATGTTGCTTGAATAGTTTATTAGCACCTAAGTATTTAAATTTTGTTACTGTTAATATTCAGTGTGTGGAATTCTGTAGCAGTTGGCAGGATGTGCTGCAGTAGTGTATGATGCAATGAATTCTTCATGTTTCATGCTTATAAATGAACTCATTGCTAATTTCTTCTTCTTAGCAAGTCCGCAATTTGTAGTAAACTTATAGCTCATTATAATTCTAAATCTTGCTTAAATGCTTTTCAATGAGCTATTTTAGCTTTACCCTATTAACCTTTATTTAGAAGCAAACTTCTTGTTTTCTTTTAGATCTTTATTTAGGAATATACTCCTGTGTAAATCAGCTGAAGTATTGTAGTGCTTTTTTTATTTGTTGTAATTTTTGAGCTGTGGAGGGAAAACCTCCAAGCCCATTAGTTAATAATACCAGAGTACTTGAAAGAAACTAAGTGCTGGCACCATTGCAGTTCCAAGCAAGAAGTCTGGATGACATGCCCTTCATTTCAGAAACTAAACAAGAATCCTATTTGGAATAGAATTCTGTTAGAATTTTCACGTGTCAGTAAATTAAGTATTTGTGGTGGCCCTGGATTAGTCTGAATGGTGAAGGATGTGTCAACAGTGCTGTGTTAGAGTAGGTGAGTTCACCTGACTTCTGTAGTTCTTTTTTCCAAAGTGCACAGGTGCCTTTTGCTTGTCTCAGGCTGAAATAATAAAATTTCTCCTAGGCCAAGTACCATTTTATATTGTATTCCATTTTGTAGATGGCTCTAACTTCCCAACAGAGCAGATATAGTTGATGTTCTTCTTGCTGTAGACATTTTTTTTAAAAACAGGAAGCACCTTAATTGTAAAAAAAAGCATGAATAATAAAAGAAATAAAGACTTGTGAGAAACTGTATATTTTTATCTTTTTGAGGTTAGAAGCTGAAACATGTTTAATTGCTTATCATACTCTCTGTATGCACTTTGTCTTCAGTTATCTCTTTCTTAGATCCATTATGCTACCAGCTTTGATTCCTTTCAGTGCCCAGTTTGACTGAGTTCTTACAAAAAGCCTGCTATCTCTAGCTTGGGTCATGTACATCTTCTAAGATGACACCTGGTCTTAATCTCAGTTCTCTGCAATGTAAACTTAAATTACCCTTGCTTGTTACTAGGTATAGGTAGGTATGATTTGGAGAAAAAGCTGAAAAAAACCAAACCAATGGCTGAAATAAGGAAAAAAAAAGTAGCAGCTGGAATGAGGAAGCCTTTTAACATTAAGTATTTCTTCAAGGGCCTTCCTGTATGTTTTCCTCAACACAAGCTTTGGACTTCTAGGAGTGCGAGCATTTTCTTAAACATGCAAACTCCCACATTTTCTTAAGTGGAGATGTGTAGTAGTGTGTTGTACTCTTACATATCCTTCTGACACCAAATGTAAAAGAAAAAGCTCCTGATTACTGGCCTGCCTCTAATACTGACTAATATTTGCTTTTTTATTTCAACCTTTCAGGCTTTTCAGTTCTCAATGCAATGTTTTTTGCAGTTGCTGCTCCCAGAATATTCCTCCCTTATTCTTTCAGGCGTGGTTTGCAATTTTTATTTTCAGATGTGTTTTGCCAAATCAGAAGGAGATCTATTAGGGAATCATTCAGTATTCATCAGAAAGTATTTTAGATCCAAATTGACAAAAGGATCCAGGGGCTCTGATATCTACTGTCTCAGCTCCTGTTAGCACCACACTTAAGGTGCTATTCCAGCAGTAGCTTGCCTGAGCATTGTGATCCACTGCTAATTATAAAGTATTTGATTATCAGACAATACTAACTGCTGTCCTGCTAAAATAAGTCTCTCTGGTGCTGATATTTTTTCCACTAAATCTTGATACTTTAATTTTTTTTTATAACAGCATTGTTTGACAAGACCCACATTCCCTAAAATCTTAATGACTGGAATTAGTGTTCTCAATCTAGAATTCTTCTCTCTACCTTTCTTACTATTTTTCCTTCAGTGGTCAGGTGAAGCCATCCTCACTTAAATGGATGGACTTATTTACTCTTCTTAAATTTTGGCGCAGTGTTGTTAATTGGCACGGTGGTTTTTGTTATAATTCTCATCAGTATTGCATGATGAAAAATTTGCCTTCACAGTTTTATTCTTAGTTTTAAGTCTTGAATATAAGTTGTAGCACCTGTTGGATTAGAAGCATTTTCTTTCATTTAAATATCCATTAAGCTTCTCTGCTCTAAGTAGGAAAATGCTTTGTTGTACTATTATAATCTTGCTTTTTTAGATCAAGAAGACAATTACTGCATGTTTTTTCTATTCTATTTCTGCAGTAACAGTTTTTCATTTCTGTCTAGTAGCAAGCTTGTTTCCATGTTATCCTTTGGTTTTGATATACTTCAAAAAAGTTGGTTTGTATCACACTCTGACTTTTTCTTCTAAAAAACAAGCTTCTCCTTTCAGCTTGTTGGACTTTATAATTTCTCTTTTAGTCTCATGGCTCTTTATTTCCCCTTTCTTTTCATTTTTCTTAGTAATTTCTAATTGTGGCCCATATTTAACTCATGATCCTGAATAGGCTTTCAGAGTTGTTCTCAGCTGGAAAATGATTTGATTTTATTTTTGCTATACAAACATTCAATTATTAACTCTCATTGACACCTTTGGTGCATAAATCATTCTTATGTTCAGCTTGGCTGAACTGTGAGAGATTAGCCCTTCATAATTGTGAAATAGAATATGTGATGTGGTACAGACTCTGTCCTGATTCTATTCTTACGGAATTTAATCACTGATTCATAGGCATAAACTATTTTTAGTGACAGTTTCATCTTTAATTTTACTTCATTGTAACAGCTGTTGTGCTTCTGTTGTGCTGGAAAATCTGTCATTCTGGTTTGAACAAAAACCAAAAATATTACAACCAGTTGCTCAAAACGAGTAACTTGATGTTCTCTGACTAATTTTTCATTAATTTGAAACTTGCTCTTTTCCCTAGTTAGAGTTGATGGTGTCTACTAACCATCCAGAAGCTTCCATAAGCAAGCTTTGTAGCTTAAGATTCAGCATACACATTTGTATTTTTGAATGATTCGTGATTTTTCTCCTCCTGACTCACTGTCTTATCTTCCCTGGGCAGATTATATGCACTAAGGTAGACTGTTTTCCTTGATATTTATAGAATATGCATAATTTCACCGAATTTTATCAGACTTCTGCTTAATGAGAATCTCAAATACCACGTTATCTTCTGGCTTAGTTCTGATAGGCACTTGATATGTCTTCAACATTTTTGAATCACGTGGCTCCAAATTCTCTTTATTAACCACATCTGTTATCTTAAATACCCTCTTTGGCAAGAGGTAGTTTGATGCCATCTAGTTTGCTCCAATTAATATTGTTTTGATTAGATAACTTCCCACAGAATAGTTGTGTGAATTGGAAGGAGCTGGAGAGTCTTTATTGCTACCAGTAAGCTGATAGTTCTTTCAATCTGCTTAAATTTTTACTAAGATATATTTTTTGGTGTTTCTATATTTAGTTCATGTTCTGTTTCTTTTTTAATATGCTTACCTCTCCTCCACCCTGAGTATTACAAGAAGTATTCTGTAAAAACTTCCTGTGATTATTCATCTTAAAGTTTCTGTCTCCTGTTCTGTTTTGGCTGTTCATCCTACAAGGCTCCTTCCAACATTCATGCCTTCTGCTTTCTTCCTGCACCGCCTGTGAAATTATTTCTGATTTATTCAGGTGTAAAGAAACATTTTTAGTTGGGAAGAGTAAATTTACTTCTGACAAAGGGCACGCTTAATTTACAGAATCTGTGACATTGCACAATTTAGCAAAATAAATGGAGGTAAAGTTTGGTACTTTCCATCAAGTGAGCTGCATTGCTGAATCTAAATCTTGTGTTAGAATTTACCAAATAGTCAAGAATGCATTTTTCTGTTAATAAAACCAAAAGTCTTTGAAATCTTTTATACTTGTTTTACTTTGAAAATGTCAGAAGCAATAATTTAAAAAATGTGAACCTTTTGTGATTTGTGTCCTGTGTTTTAGTCTCAACTTATTTTTTCTGACCTTGATGGGAAAATGTGGAAACTTGCTCTGCAGTGGCAATTTAAAATTTTCTTGGCTTTGAAGATAAACTGAGTTTTGTTAATATAATTAGGAAAAAAATGAAGTATTTTATTTTGTGTTTATTTTACTCTTGAAATTTATCACAGTATGTCTTGGTCCTGAGTTTGCTTCTTAACCCAGAAAAATTAAGAGCTTGTTGTTTGCTACCTATATTCACATATTAGAATTTGTCCAACAAGCTGGAACATAACTCTGCTACAGAAACCCAGAATTTTTTTAAGGACCAAAGTATAAACATTAGAGCTTTAATATTGTAGTGTTTGTTAGGAGTCTTTAAATAAATATAGATTTTTCAGCATTTACAAACAGGTATATCTTGATAAGCTGTGATTAATAGTTGTGAAGGAACAAAAATGAGTTCCAAACACAATATCCATAACTTTTTCTTAAGTCAAATGTATTTTTGAGAACTCTCCAGAAGATCATGCCTTTACCAACTTTAGGAAAGGACACTTCTATAATTGCAATGTGTCCTTTCATTAATTAACAACAGGTTCCTTTCCTCAGAATTGAGGGTACTTAAAGACTGTTAAATAGTGTCATGTACGTGCACGAAAAATTCTCTGCAGTGGAAAATAAGTTGGACTTAAACTTTTAACACAGAATGGGAAAATTCTCATATTTTTAATTGTGGAATTTTTTTTAATATACTGTCAGTCTAGTTCTAAATATGTGATGCTTCTGGTTGTCTGCCTTCTATTGCAGTGATTTATAGATGTGTTGGTATTGTAGAAACCTGTGGAAGTGACATAACCAGTTAAACATAAATCAGTATTTAATGGAAGTGTGGGTGGGCAAAATCAGCTTATTTTGTCAAAGGCTGACCTTTTAAAATTACAGGATCATTTTGTGGTGACAGTATTGTTAACATGAGAAGTCAAACTAGCTAGTGGTTTGTTCTATGTTCTTTTACATTGTCTTTAAAAATGTTTCAGAGCAATTCATGATGTTAAAGCCACAGACATGGGAATGAGCAAAGTGAGATTCAAGGCAGAAGTAGACTTTGATGGACGTGTTGTTACTCGGTCTTACCTGGAAAAACAAGATATTGAGCAGCTGCTACAAGTATGTAGAAAAAATTGCTTTTATAACCCTCAGTATTTGATACTTACTTTCAATTTCAAGTACCTCTAAATCCAAGACTTGCAAGTAGATGAAATACATTTCGCTTCTTCTTTTGAAGGGTTGCAGATGTTCTTACTTTATATTAGTGTTTTAAATGTACTTGGAGAGATCTGTGTTATGTGCTGCTGAAGAAGACCTACTTTTGGCCTGAGAAGGAGGAACGCAGATTTTTTTTTTAACTCATTACCCTTGAGATTGGTTCAGGTGGTCAGAGCCAGGTGCTAATGCCAAGGTTGAGCATTTGCTCCCTGCACTGGCCATTCATGTAAGTGTTGGAGTCAATAACCCTTGTGTGTCACTTCCACTCTCAATATTCTATGATTCTTTGGTTGTTTTGTTAGAAAATACAGACTTGTAAAAAACCACTATTGATGAGAACATAATTACTCCAATACATTTATTGAATTACAAGATCTGCAGTTAAAACTAGAAGCTTGTCACCTGCAAATAGGCATCTGTTTTGGCCATTTGCCCTGGGTGTTGGTGATGCAGTGCTGGGGTTTACAGGTCCAGCCGTTCAGACTTAGTGTGAATATGGATTGCCTGCTTCACATGATTTAGCATTTCAATGATGTTTTAGAATTAACCATCTTTAGTAAATGTCAGTCTCTGATTTCAGTATAGCTCAGAGTAGCTTTTCTTAAGCCCTCTTTTCAAGACAGAACTATTCTCTGCTGAATTCTATATGGAAGTATTATGAAATATGAAGAAAATAATTATTTATCTAAATTAAAAGGAGAGTTTTAAGTGAGCAAAATGTTTTGACAAGACAATGTTTTTGTTTTCACTGGTACCTTTCTTATGTACCAGTTAAAAGACAATGTTTTTGTTTTCACTGGTACCTTTCTGATTTGTTTGTTTACAAAATTTCTTTTCTACCCTTTCAAAGTGAAATACATATATCTGCATTTTGTCTGTCCATTAAACATGACTTAGAAGATATGTTTACTTTTAAATTTTACATCACAATTTTTTAAAAACACTAAGTCAGTATCCCAGTTTTAAAAACATGTTGATGTCAAGATAAGAATTAGGTGTCTGTATATATAGTGCAATATCTGATCTATTCATCCAGAGGACTTCAATTTAATACATTTTTGAGAGGAAGAGTGCTATCAGCTTTGTACCACTGAGACACTGCAAGTTTGCCTGGTTTTATATTGCCAGTTGCTTTGCTGTTGCAGTTTTTAGTACACAAGTCTTCTTTTCATGGCTTTGTTTGCTTTTTTTCTTTACCTGCTATTCCCTGTGGCAATTGCATACAACCTGCACTAGTTCTTACAATACTTCAAGTATTGTTGGGAAAGATCTTCCTGATTGATTCTAGGTTGGCAACTGTTTCTTACACAGGTCATTGTTGTTTCGGGTAGTAACCACGTGTCAGCTATATATACATCATTGAAGGACAGCTCCTTTCAGTAGGCTTCAGCCATCTGAAGTCAAAGGCAGACAGTGTGCTGGCCTTTTGACCTATACTTTTTCAAATAAGCAGCTCATTCAACTATCACGGCTGTCAACATTATTCTTTCCCCACTTGTGAAATATTTGTTGAAATGCTGTCATTGGTGTTTTTCTTGTTAGACTTGCTGTGATTGTAGTCATGGATTATTGTGGTTGAGATATGTTTTAAGCTTGTCCAGTTAGATGATTCTTTTTCGGTTAGAGTAGTGAGAAGGGAAAAGAAGTTGCTGTCATGCACTTGTATGCACAAGAAGTTGTTTCATAGTTTGTCTTTTTGCAAAAACCTATTTATCCTAAATATATGTCAGCTGAGATAAACTACGGGACAAAGGGCTTCCAGACAGGTTGGTGTGAGACCTCTAAGGAAAGCTCATGACTCTAAACTGAAAGGTGATAGACATAAAGTAGATAGTTTGAAGAAAAAACTCTTTACCAGGGTGGTGAGACAGTGGAACAGGTTGCCTAGAGAAGTTGTGGATGCCCCATCCCTTGAGGTGTTTAGGGCCAGGTTGGCTAGGGCCCTGAGTAACCTGATATAGCAGAAAGTGTTCCTGCCCATGGGGAACAGCTTCCCCAGTGGGGGAACAACTAGGTGATCTTTAAGGACCTTTCTGACTCAAACCATTGTATGATTCTATGGCAATACTGTAGTACCTGCTTTGGTGCTGCTGATGTCTGTGGTTTTTTGGAGGGTGGAGTTTAACATCCTGTCTTCCTTAATTTCATTCCTTCCTTTTTTATGCCGTTGGTCTCTTAGTCTGATTTCTTGTCAACTGTCTTCAAGTTTCTGATATTATGGAGGAGTCATATTTACAGCAGTATTTGTCATAATCCTTGTGGACTTTCAGATGGGCTGGTAATGTAATGCCCAGAGAAGACAATGTAATGGAATAGCAAGAATGTAGAAAATGGAGAAAGAATACACAGAGGTACCCTGCTCTGCCTTGCTGTGAGGAATACCTCGGAAACTTCTAGAAAATGAATGAAATTCTTTAAACTTGTTGGAAACTTAAGGAGGAAGTCAATTGAAGATAGAAGAAGGTTTTTTAATAAATGCAGGTGTAATGACAGAGCCAGCTGTTTTCATCAAATAGATGCTACTCTTCTGTGTCTTTGAGACACAAGAACAGATGATGTTTTGAGAGTAAATGGCAAAAGCTGAAGTGTTTTGTTTAGGTTTTTTTTCTCTCCCTCTTGAAATATGTCAAGACCCTCTGGAGTGGTATTCCTTTATTTTCTTTCCCTCATCTCAATCTCTTAAATTTAATTTCTTCCTAGGAAATTCAGCAAGTGAAAACCCTTGAAGAATTAGAAGCCTTTATGCTTAAGCATGGTGAGAATATTGTTGACACGCTGGGAGCTGAAGTAGACAGACTTGAGAAGGACCTGAAGGTAAATTTAACTGCTTATTAGTGAGTGCTTATTCTGTGATATATTTTAAACAAAACCTCTGCATCTACTTTCTGGCATTTAATTTGCAAATATGAGAGAGGGAAGGAAGTTGATATTACAAATGCAGATTTTCTTACTCTAGTATTATTATCTAAGTTCTGGCCACCAGGAAATCCTTACTTTGCCACTGATCTATTTATTAAATTTTTTGTTCCATTTTTTACCAACATAGAAAAAAATTTCATTCAACAGACCTGAATGTGTCTTTTTTACTTATTCTCAGAATGCCAGACTATTTATAGGCTGTTGAATTCTGTTTTGGCTGCAAAAAAGAATTTTTTTTTTTTTAACTGGTTCTTAGAATTGTATCAAATACTTCTGGATGATGCGACTGCTACTCAACATCTTTCACTCTTGTTGAAGCTGTACAGTGTTTGTGTTACTTTACAAAAGCCTCTCAGCTGTCTTATCTTTTTTTTTTTCATTCTGCAATTTAAATGTCCTCTGGCTGATGCAAGGAAGGGTTGTTCCCATTTTTGATTTTGTAGGTATACTGAGGCTGTCAGTCTTACCTTCCTGGTATGAATTCAGAACTACAAGTATACTGACCCCCAGATAAATGCAGTCCTGCCATGACTGTTCCTTCTGCCCATGAGACACTACTCAAGAGCATGTCTTTTCTTGCTTATTATATTTCATAAATATTCCAGTTTAAATTTCTATCCCTAGGGTTGTCCTGTTTAAGAATCAAAATATTATTTTTGATTTTCATTGCACCATCTGAATCATTTCTTTTGAGGAGCAGGATCACGCCTAAATTTTTTATAAACATGGATACTGCTTTTTGGTATAGGCACATATATAATGATTGTGTTGGTATTGAATATACTTTACTAAATATACTAGTCAGGTTCACATGCTGGATGTCTTTGAAGTCATGACTTTCTCATGGATTGTACAATTCATGTAATGGTGATAACATATTTCTATAATAGCATAAAATGCATATTTCTTAATAGAAACAGTGTTCTGAATCTTTTATAAGTAGCTTCAGTGGCAGAGAAATTATTTCAGCAATCTTACCTATTATTCAGGAAAGTATCTGTTAAAACTTTAAGAAAGTGAGATATCTATATATATGTGTATCTGAACAGTTTTATATAAAACTCCACTGCCTTGTTAAAATTGAGAGCTCCTCCATACTTTATAAACCATAAGAACTAATTTATCTATGATGTTGAAAAGTATTTTTCAAATAAAAAGATGACTTAGCCTTCCAAAAATGCCTTGTAACATGGACAATATTTGTTGAAACTCTTCCTCATTTTAAAATAGTCCCTATGTTACCCAAAAAGGGGATTTGTTATCCAGTTGACAACATCGTACCAGAAACACATTACTTGTAACCATGTGCAAAAATGTATTTGGAAATTTTCAATACATTGTTTTTAAATTTTATTTCAGCAACGAAATCCTGATGTTCGTCATGTGGATTTGGAGATACTGTAGACTTGAACAGGAGAATTCTTCAGGTTGCTGCCCTTGTGGGAAGAAGTGACATAAAGGGCTGCAAAGCTTCTGGGATTGCAGAACCTCAGCACCATACCTCGCTTCCTTTGCTGTAGGCTTCCTGGACTCTTAGCACTGCTTCTGTTTCTGGAAGAGCGCTAGACTTGCAGACAAAAATTCCCATGGAAAAATCAGTTTCAAAAAGCTACTTGAGTTAAATTCCACAGGAGAGTCTGTCCAAGAATATTTGCTGTGATTCAGAACTTACAACTTGAGGTTTAGTTAGGCAAATACTGCTGCCTGAAACTATACAACACATGTAGTTTTTCCATTTGAGTCCCTTTGCAGTCTGTTTGCACTTCTTTAGTTTCTTTCAAGATATCATTAAAGGTTCTTGGGAGATATTAAGATTAGACAGGAAGAGTTTGTTCCAGTGGAACCTGCCAACCTTAAATTGTAATATTTCAACTGTGTGATTGTTTCACAGTTTTTCTTTTCTGTGAGATAAATTGTTTCATATGGGCACTGGCCTTATCTCAATGACCATGACCTGGAAACCTGCTTTTTGCCACCATTACCACTGCACTTGAGGAAAACAAGGCTTTTCACCTGAGAGGAGCCAGCTGTATGGGTTTAGCCAGAGTAAATTGACTTACTGTGAAAAATTGCTGCATACACATTTTGGTGCACTTCCTCTCTTTAAATTTTGGTTTTTTTCCCTACTTTAACACTTGTTTTCTTATTTGTAAGTATCTTCAGATGTGATCTGGGAGATATTTATGGTAGTGCTTATTAAAAATTACCTGGCATTTTTGGCTTTTTATATTTTAATATACACTATTGCCAGATATGGTCTTTGCTAGAAGATATGAGAGATGTAGCTGGAATAGTAAAAAATGATCTATTTATAATTAAACAAATGAATACATTGTATTTTTAATTTATTTGCC
Source organism: Euphonia xanthogaster (assembly GCA_034509185.1). Classification (NCBI taxonomy): domain Eukaryota; kingdom Metazoa; phylum Chordata; class Aves; order Passeriformes; family Fringillidae; genus Euphonia; species Euphonia xanthogaster. The sequence goes on along the minus strand of JAYDZK010000202.1, from coordinate 47,905,124 downwards.
TTTAGATATTACCTGAATTCAGAACAGCTTCCTCTGAATTATTGTATAACTTGACCTTGCTTGTTTGGGAAAGTAGAGTAATTCTATCAGTGGTCCTCAGCAATCCAGAGATAAGTGATTAGTTTATAACTTGGAAATGTGAAATTCTAGAACTGTGTACAGTTGTCTCAAGGCTTTCTGCAGTAGGTACTCAAGTTGTACCAGATTCTTTGAGACCCAGTCTTTATTAATAAGGACATGAGTATTGAACATGCAAGTTGAAATATAAGTGAAATAACCGTATTTAAGTAGCACTGAGGAAAAGTCTTTATGCACTTTAATGTAAAATAAGATTTGCTCATGGGTGACAGGTGGTAATAAAACCATCCTAGTAACTCAGTTGCTGAGTAATGGCTGAATTGCTGAAAGAAGAAATGCTGATATGAAACAAAAGTCTTCAAAAATCAATTTAAGATTATGTTATTAGCATTGCAACAAATAATTGTGGAGACGAATATGTACAGATTTGACTAAAAGCATTTTAGAATTTTTTTTTTCATACTAGGTGTCACTTTACCAGTGAACAATGAGAGTTTAAAATAACATGCCTTTTTGACAACTGCAAAGCACTTTGCATGCTGGTCATTTTAAGTAGAAAAACATTCCAGAGTTAAGTTACAAATGGGGCTTTATATACAGTAATTGTGGGTGAAAGCATCTTCTTGGTACCCTTTTCCATAATCCCTATTCACTAGTGGCTTCTTTATAGCATATTACCTTATTATGGCTAATTCAAAAGAAGGCTTACTTTATCTGGTTTTCTTCTAGTGCAAAACTAGTTAGTATATTTAAGCCTGATGATTTAAAATGCAGTTTAAAAGTAATTTGGAAGTCTCCCACATCAAATAAATAAGGCATATTTTTAGCACATTATAAATCATTTCCCTTTCTCCTTGCCCTTCTATGTAAAATTCATCTCATCTCAGTGTGCACTCTCCTGGCATTAGTCTTATTCATGAAGAGCGCTGGAATCTGGTAACGCGTAACTGTTTTCTTCTCCCTGGAATATTTATATGCATTTTGAATTTGAATAAACACATTAATAAACCAGATATTTCAGAAATCAAAAACCTGAAGAGAAGTAAAGCTGGGAAAATGTTCTTCCTGCAGAGGTTAGTGAAGACAGCCAATGCGATCCAAGTGGTTTGCATGCTGGAGTTACTGAGGAATGAGCAGTGTCAGTGTGCACTTGTCAGGGCAGAACTTTCCCTGCAAGGTTAGTAAATGTTATCTCATTAGCAAAGTGTTCCTGTATCATTTTCAAGAGGAGGTATGAGCTTATATTCTGACATCTGCTCCAAAAGCCTATTAAAATGTTTTTTTTAAATTCATTGGAGATGTAATTCATCTGAATTCTGATCTTAGTTTTCTTATTTGAGTCAGAAGTATACCCATTCACACCTTTTCTTTATATTCCAAGAGAATTGAGTTCCTTGTCTCCTAGTTACTTTAGTGATTATAGCATCACAATATATTAAATTCAAGATGCCAGGACTTGAGTGGTTTTGGGTACATTACTATTGACCAGTCTGAAGACCCAGTTCATTTTTTCAAGTGACCTGGATGGTGATGTACTGCAAAAAGGCAGGCAGACTGGTTTTGGCAGTACCTTGGAGGTTTACATGTCATGCAGTTGGATGGAAGTACTGATTCATTGAGCCTGCCAGGTTCAAAGAGAAAGTAATTCCAAGCTGTTACATTTTAATTTATATGTTAAAATTCACAAATTGTTTTTAACAGGTATGATATTTTACTGCTTTTTTCCTTTAACTGTCTTTATAGTCAAAACTTTGAGGTAATGTGGGTCCACTACTTAGTTTACTTTTATTTTAATGTTTTTGAGGAAAATAATTAGCTAATAAATTTACATTTACATCATAGAGTCCTCGGATTAAAGAACTGTACATGTGTGGAGGAGTGAATTTTTCTTTATCACAAATGCAATTACAAATGGGTTTTTTTACAGATTTTAAGGAAAATAAGTGAGGATTTACCTAAAAATAAAGATATATTCTAGGAATTTTCAATTAAGGTGTGGTGTTTTAAAATAATTTATTTCTGTAGACTGGCCTTGGAGAGTCTATTTTTTTCAAATTTTGTTCAAAGTATGGCTGCCCTCTCTGCTTTGTGGAGGATTTCTTACATGCTGTGCAGTGACTCATAATTCTGTAAAACTTGAAATGTTTTAAAGACTTGTCTTAGCGTTCCAATATACTGAATGATCTTAATGTATTTGAAGTCCAAGTTGGCTGGATACTAATAATACATTCTTCTATAGATTTTTTTTTGTCTGTAAAGGATAAAATTTTGAAGTGATTGTCTTTCCCCCAGCAATGAACTTCAAGTCTAAATTGTCTCCATTATACACTGGAATTAAGCATTTGATGTGGTGTCCCTTTCCCCCTCCCCTTTTAAAGCAATTATGAAGGATGCAGTGCTAGTAGTAAACACCCCAGTGGATTGCTGTATTACAAGGGATGTCTGGTGGCTTGTGTTCTGGTCCAGAAGTAGTGGAGGACAAGTTGGCATTCTTTATTCCCTGTGACTCATCCTTGAACTGAAGGCTTTTTAGACTATTTTTTTCCTTCCTTGAATTCCCATACAGATTTTTTTGGTTTTTTTAAGTGACTCTTACTTTTTGAGGAAGAAGCTATTATAAACATCTTATGTTTTTAAAAGCAGGGCTGAATTCTACTCTTGGTCTATGAATTTTGTACTGTACTTCTTGTTCATTAATAGTTAAGAATAGTGATTATTGCTTTGAAAGCTACAAACCACATTAGCCAAAACCAAGTTTTCTGATCCTGTCAGATTCTTTTTCATCTGTGTCTGGGAGACTCATTTTTTGAGAGATTTCTACTGCCCCCTCTTTGATAAAAGGAGAGTACAGGAATGTTTTTAGGTATGTTTTGTCTAGGTTATACATTGATTGCAGTCCTGTGTCCTCTTTATTTGAAATAATTTTAGCTGTTTTTTTTTTCTGTAACAGAGAAAAAAATATGCATTATAGAAGTATCTCTAATAGTGATGAGTACATCAAATACAGTTTTTGTGCAAAGAGTTTTCATGCCCTTGTCTATTCAAAGTGTGGCAATTTTGGAAAATTGTCAATTAAGTAATCCTTTTTCTAAACTTGACTTAGATGTTTTCCTTAGAGAGGAAACCAGAGCACCATATCGTTTGATTTGAAAAAAAAGTGTTTCATTTTCTGGTCATATGTTCTTGAGGCATTTTGGCATGGTAGAACAATTGATGAATATTGACTCCTGTACAAAACCTGCCCTTCTGTGCATATCTAAAGGCTTACAGAAATGAATATAAAATGACAGTGTGATTTTTTTTTCCCTTCTAGCTTAAGTATTGTGCTGCTTCTATTCTTATTGTTGTCTCTGAATAGAAGGTACCATTAACATCTCTCTTGCAGTTTACCTGCATAATGTAAATGAGAAGTTGAGATGTATCAAAAATATTTTTTAATAGAGGGTTTGCATAGCTTAAGTAATTTTTCCTTTCTTATTAGTGAGACACAAATCATTAAGATCAAAAGTAGACTGTATTACATAAAAAAAAAATAGAAATCCAGGCTCTAAAGCACAATAGTTCAATTTTTGAAATGTATGTCCTTTGAGGAAAATAAAACAGAAGCTATAAGTGGATGTATGCTCTATAGAAGCTGCTGTCAGTCAGGCTTTGCTGAAGCAAAAGAAATTCAACTAAAAGTATATGATTAAAAGAAAAGAATCTAAGAAAGGAAAAGACCCAAGACGTTGAGCACCTGGAAATAGGAAAGGATGAAAATAATCTAAAAAACTTGTCCAGAAATAAGAAATAGTGATTGGAGAAGAAAAGAACAGTAAGAAATTATATTTTATTAGAATGTACAAAACTAGGTAGGAGGATGTTTTCTTTCTTTTACCAATATTCTGATAGTTGAGTAATTCCTCCAGCAAAACCTTTTTTTTTTTTTTCTTTTTCCCTATACTGAAATCAGAGCCTCTGTCTAACTATGTCCTGATATGGTGTTCAGCCTTGCAGGTACAAACCCATTTGTCCACTGAAAGCTGCTAAGGGTGATGTTGTAATCTCAGTTTTTGCTGGTGAGGTATGTGTTTGGTAAGTGGAGGATGAATAATGTTATTTGTGGAAGTGGGAGCTGGAGTGAATTCAAGAGAAAATTAATTGATTCCTTTAGACAGAAGATGACTGAAGAACCATACTGAATTTGCTGTGGGAAAAGAAGTGCTCTGTTCTAAGGTCTGCAGAATTCTTGCAGTGAACTCTAGTCATTGATGAACACATTAGTCTTTATTTTTCAGTTTGCTGAGATGTCTGTGGATACGCAAGATTTCTAATTAAATCACATTCTGAAAAGGAGATAAACATTCAAAATGTAATGTGAAAAGGATGTATGTTTTTAAATACCACCGACACTATAGCACATTATAATAGATAGGCAGAAAATATTCTGTATTACATCGGGCGCTTGTGGACATTTTTTTCCTGTGTAAATCAAAGCCACTAATTAAAATAAGAGGTGGTGGCTACTTTTTAAAAATGTTACACTAACAGCAAGCCCAGTCAAATTTTTGTCTAGCCAGCATTCAAAGTTCTGTTCAGGGGAAGAGGTGCTTGTTAAAATAGTGGAATACAGGTCCGTAATCTAGCATAAATTTGTGTTTTGTAATCTAAATTTAGACGGTTTAAAACTTTTGAGGTTGCGATCGACTGCTTCAAATCTGAAGTCAGAAGAAAAAATAGCAATGATGTATAAATTATGTAATATAAAAGGGATTTTGTAAGTTTCTGTTCAAATTAAATATGCTGAAGGACTGTGTGAAAATTGTTCAAAAAATGCCTAAAGCATTTGGAAAGCATCTTGGCTATTGCCAAGATGGTATTAAATTTGAAAGTCAACAGTGAGGATTTTTCACTTGTGGTAGAACTTTCAAAGGGCAATGTCAAAGTCAAAATCCATTTTTCCATGCAGTCTTTTAATCAGATTCTCCAACCCCTTCCCCTCCCCACCCCACCCCACGCCTTGCATTTTGATGTATTGGCTTTTTCATTCTGTGTCTTGGTTACTCCATATTAGTATGGGGAAATAATTTTGATTTGTGAGGTGTAGACATTGGAATACTTACCTGCATATGTTCTTTGTTTTGTAATTATACTTGAACTCAGTACATTCTGTATCGTGGCTGGAAGTTGTAATTACTCAGTAAAATGTTACATAGCCAGTAAGGGTCGTGTTCTGTTAATTTAAGCAATTTTATATGTATTGGAAAAGTAAGCAATAACACTGGCTTTAGACAGCTGATGCTTTGCTGTGTTTCTGAATTCCAATTGCACATACCTATTTATGGATGCAAAACAAAACAAAGGTTCTGTCCATCTCTTTGTGCTAGTTATTCACTGCCTTTGTGACGCTGGCACACACTGTTCAATAGCATGTGCCCAGTGAGGGAGCAGCGGCCCAGGCTGGCCAAGCTCTGTATTTGTTCTCTGAACCTCACTGTCACCTCTGCCTTTCATCCCATTCACTCCCTGCCCTCAAAGAGGGTGGTTCCTTCCCCAGGGCTGGGGAAGCTCTTTCTGCCTGGCTCAGAGGTCCCACTGGCATGGTCTCCGTTTTGGACTGCCTGTCCTGATCCAGGTGCAAGGATGACATGAAGAAAGGTAGTACTACAGATGGGTTGCCTGTCTGTGTATGGCCAAGGCTATGAAGAATTCCTTGAAGAGGTTGGATTTATGGGTTAGGCTTGGATGGTAACCATAGTTTCACAATCCCAGCAAAGCTGTCCAAGCCTCTTAAGAAAAAGCTTGAAATTAGTCAGCTTAGAAAGGATTTAATGTACTGTCTGGTACACTTAAGTTCCATTTTTTATCACTAATAGCAATAAAACTGCTTATTTATCCAGCTATGGGAAGAACTGCTTCTAATTGGGCTAAAAAAATTTTACGTGATTGGAAAGAAGAGTCAAAAATGTCAGAAATCTGGCTGATGAAGTGGAGAAACTTGAAAAATTGGTTTTTGTCTGTATGGTATCAGATATCAGAAATAAAGTGGTCAAGCAACATATTGCAGGAAAGGTTTTGGCTATGCACTGTATGTCCTTATTGCTAAAGATGTTTCATTTCATAGTTTGGAGACACCCTTTCTCAAGGGAAGTTTGTTGGTTTCCTATGGTTTTATTGTTTTTGGTTTTTTTCTCTAATGAACCAAATGGCACAAGATCCACCTGAGCAGAGAAGCGGCAGACTTGAAGGCCTCATCTCTTGTCTATTTGAGGTCAGGTTCAAATACTGGGCTGTCTTCGGGATGTTGGAATAACCAAGCAAGTGGTCTCTGCCACTTTGAAAGAGGGAGAGAGCTCTGTCATTTCACAGAATGTAACCTGGAATCTTCAAAATCCTTTCTTTATTTGCTGTCTGTGGCATTTATTGAAAGGCCATCCCAAAATAATTGTGTTAAATTGGGGGTAATGGGTTGAAGTGGGACCTTGCAACCAGCTGGTTGAAGGTGATCTAAAAAGTCCTGTTCAAGAATGAAATTTGTCTGTCTTTGCAAATATTTTCGGAGGGACTTATTAAAAGATCATGAAAAGCAAACCTTCCTTTAGTGTTTGAATTAAACTTTTTTTGAAAACCCCAGGAAAAGGGACATCGTTTCTTTCACAGTTGTTGACAGCTCAGCTCCCGTAAATTACGTGTATTGATTTACCCAAGATCTTTGTGATTTTATTTTTTTTTTTTAATTTAGACTTCAGTTCTGATGCTGAATTGGGGCTTAGTAAGATCTTTTCTAGGTTCTCTTTCTGACACCTGAGGTGACTGAAATGTTATTTACTGCTCTAGTGTAGACTGATAGTGTTTTAGAGAAGTACCTTTTTTACCCCAAATACTGATTCAACAGCAGTTTACCATTAAATCAGGCTACTCTGGAGACACAAAGCATTAAGTTTAAGGGTTTAAATGGGGGGGGGGTTGGTGTTTATTTTTCTCCAAGGCAATCATAAAGAAAATATGTCTTGAATTTGATGCACATAAAATGCATTCATATATGAACCTCTGTCTCTGCATGTTGTAACTGTATGTAGGTGTCTTTGGCTGCAGATTTGTACTCACTGATGTTTCTGATGAAAGACAACTTTCTCAGCATCTCAGCAAAAATAAAAATTAAATACTTTGAAAGAAGATGCTAATGAATTTGGACAACTTGGCAACCTTGAGGCAAGAAGGACTTTCCAGTAAGGCCATGGTTTGAACCCATTCTGCTCCTTTCCCTTTATGCTTTGCACTGATTTAATTGGTTTTTGGCTTTACTGTAGAATCTCAGTTTCCAGGTGGTTCAAAAGAAGGGTTTTAGGTGTAGAAGACTAATTCCAAAATCTATGTTCTGGGTGCTCCATCTGATGAGTAGGTAATTGGACACTTCTGGATCGTTTACAAATGTGCCAAGGTCAACTTTTTCCATGGAAATGTCTCAGCCTGGAACAATCTTCCTGATGCTGTAGGTGGGAAAGACACCCCAGGTGTTTCCTTGACATTCTGTTTGTCAAGAGACTGTGTTGGAGCTTGCTGCTCTGCTTCTCTGGATTATCCTTTAGCAAACAACAATTCCCTCTTTCCATCAATAAGTAGTTCAGGTTATCGCTCTTTGAGGTTCTCACGTAATTTTGGAAGAAGAATTTCAGCTTTTCAATCACATTGCTACCAAGCATTTTTTGAAAGGTTTAATTAGACTTTTTCTGCTCTACTATTGACCCTGTTCCTAAATGGGAACTAAATTTAATATTAACTTTTCTAATGGGAAACTACTTTGAGTCATTAGCAAAGCTGTTTCTTTCAATTTTCCTACAAAGACAACCTGGGTTGAGGCAATTACATATGTCAGATGAGTGGGAAAGTTTAAAGCGTTTTTAAGGACAAAAGGGTTTTTAGCTTTTTCCCAGCATTGTTGGATAAGTTCATGTCAGATTTTTTTTTTCTCAACTTAGCTAATTAATCTGCTGGTGTGGCTTTTTTTTTTCCTTGGTGTGATACATTTGCAGTAGAAGCTGCTTTTATGATTCAGTTGTTGAAGGGTCTGTGGACGAGGGTTTTTGCATTCATAGGGCAAAGTCATGTACTGAGATCTGCCCTGGTGCAGCAGGGAAGGTTTATCCCTGGAGTATCAACTCACTAGGAAATAACCAAGACAAAGCCTCTGATTTCAATAGGCCTTACGGAGTGGTCAGGCCACATCAGTGGTGTTGGCTTGCTCTGCCAATGACTAAGGTTTATGTGATGATTTCCTGGAGCTGTAGTCACACTCACCTTGTGCTGAAGCCCTGGGGTACTGTTTGTACTGATGAGCATAACTCAGTCAGGTAGGGAAAGATGAGTTCTTTTTGAGATATGGTGTTCTTTTTGGGATTATGTGCATGTTTCCAAACAGCAACTCACTTTGCAAGTCAGTAGACCTTGTATATTTGTCCATGCTGCCTGAGCTAGTGGCAGTCCACTGCCTTCAGTCAGTGCCTCAGCAGAGGGAAGGAGGCGGAGTGAACTCTGCCTAGCTGAACTCTTGAGGACAAGATTTTGCAATGTGAGTAATCTTATTAAAGTAACATTACAAACACTTTAATAATATGAGCTTGCACCTGAGCTTGTTCAAAGCAAATGAGGTATAAACTAAATACCTTCATATGCATGTGGTTCAATGTCTGACTTGGACCTTCAAGATGTCTTCAGGGACATCTTGTGACTCAGGAGAGATAGAACTGCCAGCATGGGCAGGCTTCTGAGGACACCAGCACTGCTGCACAGCAGGAGCACAGTTTAGCCATTGCCTTACCAGTATGTTTAACAGGTATTTAGTGGAAGAGTGATAAAATGCAACGTTATTGAATTGCACTCCCCATCTGTGCTGCTTGTTCCACTGCAGTTACTTCCCAGGCCCGCTTCTTCCCCATCCCAGGTACCTCTTCTGCACCCCTTCTCTCTGTCTGCTCGGCCCCAGGCACTACCTCATGCTTATCCCCTTCCACGCACCCTGCTGTTACACCTAATCTCTCTTTTCAAGCTTCATAAACCCAATTGCTGCCTTTGGTCCCCTACTTAGGTGCTCTTCTTCCCTGCCAGCTTCCCCTGCTGGGTTCCTGCCTGTACTGCTCCTTCACCCTGTTTGGTTTGCACACAGCCCATCCCTGTTCCCTCCTGCCTCCAGATCTACCCTCAGACATTTCCAGCCATGGCCCAAAAGTCTGGGAAGTCAAAGTTTATTAGAGAGAAGCTAATTATCATTGTTTGCAGATGGATTAATACAGGTTTTTTACCTACATTTCTCAGAGTTACCTGAAATTATTTTGGTGGGGAGATGAGCAAATGGTTCTCAATAATTGTGATCTTCACAAAAAAAAAAAAAAAAAAGGCAGTAGGCTGAAGCCCCTGACCTAGAAAATACTTGCCCAACCCCAGTTAATTTTGCAGCATTATAGGGGCCCAGAAGCACTGTTTTATAATGGTACTATTTGGTACCATTATAAAATGTGTGCCATTTATGCACATGGTATATATGTGTATATACCATATATATACATGTGAATGGAAATAACCATTTCAAGTGGCTGACACCAGCCTGTGGGCTGGCCCTGGCTTCACAGCCCAGCAGCAGAGGTTTGCCATGGTGAATGTTTGTCACTGTAATTCCTCTACAAATTATCTGGAGCCAGGATTTTCTAAAGCGTTTAAGAGAACAGGATACATTCAGCCATCACTGGATTCTGAATTAAAATGGGATTTAAACGTCACTGCTTGAAAATCCAGGTTTTAAGATTGCAGATGGGTACTTCCTTTTAATAGTCTTTCTATTTCACAAGCACATAAATCTATGTGGCTGTACATTGAGGTGAAAATGATTTATATTATATTCATACTTGAATTCTTCATAATCTTTTCCTGTGCTTTCTGGTGCTTCATACCAAACAAGCATTTAATGCAAAAGAAAATGCTCTAGCCCTTTATATAAATCTAAAACTTTTAATATATATTTATAGTGAGACCCAGGTATCATGGCTGTCACACTGACGCAAGATTGCCTCTAGAGAAAGGAAGAGACAGGTTAACCAGAGACTAACTTTTATTGTGCATTTTTTAATGCAACAGAACAAATGGAACTGGAGGTATGTAGTAATAAAACCAATATTCAAATTAGAATTAACACCTGAAATAGTAAACTGTAGGTAACAAATGTCTTTATAATTAAAAATATTGACTGTTTAAAAAATTCTCTAAGATTTTATATTCTTTAAAAGAAATGTGTGTTGCCACATAGAAAACAATTCACACATCCTATAGAAATCATCACAAAAACCTTACTAGTCTATATTACACTATGCACTTTTCTTTTGTACAATATCTGATAAAGGTCTATCCCTAATCTGTACTTACTCTACACAGTACAATCATCATAAGAAAGTATTCATAGAATTAACTACACCATAACAATAAAAATATTAGGATTAATGTTTTTTTAATCACAGTTTCTCCACAAATATTTGTCATAGAAAATATAGCGAAGGCATGTTGGCACAGATGGGCGTGCAGTGCTGCTACACAAAGTTTGAGAGAAGGCAGATACATAAATGACAGTAAGATTAAAGCCCGTGGAAGGATAAGACAAGAATCTCTGTCCTCCTGGGACTTCCTGGAGTGACATGATAGATAGCAGTTTCCTTCTGTTGCTGGGAAGGGATGTGCTGGCTTATAAAGCACACTGCCTAAATATGGATGTCTCCCTCTGCAAGGGCTTCTGTGCTATCTATTATTTCAGGTCCCATATCTAACATATTGCAGATATTTCGATGCTTCAATAAATGAATTTATAACACCTAATGAACAAATTAACTGCAATAAGTTGTTGTGCAAGGCTTGGGATTTTAAAAATGAAATGTGTGGGTCAAGTGGCCACGATGGCAATCGAAAACAGACAACTGACAAAGGTTTTTATACTCTGTTATTTTAAAACAGAACATGAACAAAAATATGAGCTGGTGTCTGTTAATGCCTGTCTGTGACCATGGTTCATGTCACTGGCCAGTGCACATAAGCAATTGAGGCCAAAATTTAGCTCATAAAGCAAGGTCCAAACCTGCAAAGCCATTTCTACAGCCGAAGTGGCTTTCAGGATGAAATTATACTTTTGGTTATTTTGCACAATGAGAGTAGAGGATTGTGAGTGGCTCCAGGATGCTGGCTATGCTTTTCACACTAAAAATAAAGCTAGGCTTACTAGTTATTTCAGCAAATCTTTCAGTTATTAAGTGAGAGGTCTGTCCAGTCCAGTAATTCTGTTCTGTGACTGTTAAAAAGTGTTTATATTTTAAACATCATACAATTAAGCATCTGAAAGGAAACCATCACAATGTTTACAAAAATACAGCATGATACATATCGCTGTGGACAAATTTACAGTATAATGTTGACTCACACGTTCTGACATGTTTTACCAAATAGTTCTGGCATGTGTCACCACATTAAACATAGACCAGCAAGACTTACACCATCTGAGCAATGTAACATCTTCTAATATAGTTCTTTTTTAAAAAGTGTAAGTTCAACACCAAAAAGCTACTATAGGATATCTGTACTGTGACATTTCTGTACACTGAATTTCTCCTCCAGAGGCCACCATGTGGTGTGACCGCTCCAAGAAAGTCACCTCCTGCCTGTAATGAGGGAATGCTGTACAAAACCCCTTGGTCTAGGGAGGTCCTGTGTGACTAAACTCCTAGTTGACTTTAAGAAAATAAATTAATTCTTTTGGGGCCAGTGAGTACCTTTTAACCCCGTTTCAAAAAAATCACCAAAATGAAAGTGAACCGAGAGGTATTGGACATTGGAGGGCCTAAAGCACACGGGGACTGAGCAAGGTCCTCTCTATGGCAGTGCATGGTGAGCCCGTGTCCCGTGATGCCCCATGGGCCAGGAGAGACCTGTCACAGCCACAGGCAGAGGGGGCAGAGGGCAGGAAGGGGCTCCTGTGTGGGTGAGCTGAACTTGGAGAGATCGCCCCCAGCTCTGCAGCCAGGCTGGGTCTCCAGGAGCACTGCACCCCAGAGAGCCCTTCCTGGTCTCTGAGGAAGGGACCAGGCCTCCTGCCTTGCCTGGTGCACGGGGAGAAGGTGGGGAAGGGGAGGAGAAGGGCAAAGGGAGCCATCAGTAGCTCTGCTTGTGGCTTGCACAAGGCGGTGAGGAAAGCTGGGGGTGCATGAGAGACGTGGTCAGGAGAGCCAACGCTGATGAGGTAGCACTAAGGATGGTCAAAAGTGAAGTGAGCTTTCTTCCCAAAAAACAGCTCCCTGTACCTGCCAGTGGGGAAATGTTGCCTCAGGAAGTGCTGGGTCAGGCTGTGGAGAATGCCAACACCGGCCTGAGTGAGCACACAAAGGTAAGGAGATGGAAACACCCTGATGTGGAAAGGAAAGGGCATCGTTTCTTTGGCATTGCATGTTTCTGGTGTGGATCAATTTAGAAGGACAATGGACTCCTAAACATTTAAAATTAAACTTTTTTTGTGGATTGACTTTTGTTTTTAAAGCTAGTATCTGTTTCCAATGTTGTGCACCATTGCGAATTCTGCTCCAACAGCTCTTTTCTTACAGCTCTCAGACTGGATCTCATGTCTACCTACTACAGAACACTAAACCAGATTCTTCTAGCCCAACCCCTCCCTGAATGCAACATTGAGCAAAACCAGCACATTGCCTCACCTCTTTTAAGGAATGGATATAAAGCACAAATTAAAGTGAAAACAAGAAAAGGCAATTTAAAGCCTCTAAAGCTACATAATATGGCTGCAGAATAGGAACAGACAGAGGAAAATCTGTCTTCTGAAATGGCAATTTGTTTTTAGCAATCTTGTTTTAATGAAAACTGTCATGATCAACTCTAATCCTCCAGAAATCTAGATAAATATACTGTCTATCGGATATACAATGCAATTTTTATCTGTTAGAAATGCCTGTTATTGTTCTGGGTCTTTGAAGGATTCTGCTGTTGATGAGTGCTGCTGTTTTACTCGGGAAGCTTAATTTCCTGACAGAGTTGGCTAAGAAAGTCCCTGGATTTTCTGTCTTGTGTGGTACTGTAAGGTAGCATTCATAGTTATGTCCTTTTCTGTTAGCAAGTGGGAAACCACTTTGGTTTTTTTTGCTTTGTTTTGTTTTAAGTGTGCAGACTTGTACAAATCTTCTAGTCAGGGAAAGCAAATAGTTCTGTCTGGGTCTGGGATTGTTATCATCTGGCTGAAGAGACAGTATCTGCTGTTTCTTTTGATACTTCTATAGTTTTTAAATGACCTTTCCTCTACAACTGGATGAAATGGACTGCATGTTCCCTTTGAGTGAGCTATGAAGGAAATAATAGGCACTGAGAAGTCCCATAAAGCAGGTCTTGCAATGGATTTCTTTCTGTTAACTGGGATAGGGTAGGATGGAGAAGCTGAAATGTATGCGGTATGTGTTCAAACATGCTTTGGACTCCTAAATGACAGCAGGGTTGAGTATGTTGAACAAACAGTCTCTCCTAAATTAGGTGGTTGCTACTGTAGTACGATGTGGCTCTCAGTGCCATCAATCTCCAGATCCATCCTGCATACCTCTGTTGAAGACTTCGTCCTGTGACCCTGGGTGCTCAGTCCCCTCGTAGTAGGAGGTGCCGTTGTGCAGGAAAGTCCCCACGGCGCGGCCCTGGCGCGCGTGTCCCACGGCGTCGCTGAACACCTTGTTAATCTGCTCCTCAGAGGGCATCCACCAGTCCGGGTTGGAGGTACAGTGCATCCTAATGAACTCTGCAGGGAAACAGGCAAGCATTAAAAGCAACTTGTCTTTGCAGCGCCTGGCATTGGCCAGGTGTCAAAAGCTCATGGGAAATAAGAAAGGAGGTATCGCTGCTCTGCTTGAGCAGAAGTAAAGCCTTATGGGGGATGCCATGATAATGCCACTTGGACAGATTTTATTTCTGCATAAGTGTGCTTCTCCACATGCAGTGTATGTTGCTACACCTGAGCTACCTAGGTGACTCGTGGGACCTGGATATAAAATCCTTTCTTGTGGAAATACAAAGAACTAATTCGAAGTGAAGGCTGTGATTCAGCACGTGCAATATGTGTGGAAGTTAACACGAGCCAGGACATATTTCATTAGAAACCTGTTGGTATCTATACCTCAAGGTGATTGCTGTTGGATCTTTCTGACCTCCCTCTGGTGGCTCCTTCAGCACCTGCAACCTGCAGGAGCCCCTAGCCTGCTGGAAACTGTCACTGCCATTATTTCAGTTTGGTGCTCCTGTCTGTTTGGGAGATCTTTTTTCTAAGTTCTGCTATTTTCATCTCCCTGTATTTTACACCTATTTTTTCAGAGACTAATTTGGCCTTAGAAATAGCTAAATGAGATGAGAGATCTGATTTGGGGAGCCTTGCAATAGTTTTCAATGCAGGAGAAAATGAATTGTACTGCATTCATTTTAGCTATTTAAATAGCTGCTGCTGCCACATACAGCTATTTGTATGTGATGATTACATTTTCTATAATTTATTTTTCAGATTCTTTGACGTGCTATATGCTAGACTTGCAGAAGGTGCCCTGCCAAGTCTGAAGTTGTAACTGCTAGGCATAGCTCAAATAGGTGTATTTGGACTTTGAAAGATCCAAATATGATTTTAAATGTGCGGGCATCTTATTAGAGACACTGGATACACTGTACCTCAGAGAAATGGAGCTGCTTATTCATTCTGTAACATTAGTTATTCCCTCATGCAGCATTGTGTGTCCCAGGATATTTTTAAATTCTATTTTCTACTGTTGACAAGCCAACAGCACAATAAGTGGTGTAAGGTAACTTCATTACCGTCACCACATCTCCAGACAGGGAATGCTGTGCTTTTACATGAGTTCCCGTGCCTGCAAGGTATCTCATCTGTTGGACAATTAGGATGTGATTTTTGCATAGCTCCTCCAGCAGTGTGTCTGCAAAAGTGATAGCAATCTCTGTTTTAAATTCATTTCCCTGGAAATCCACACAGGCAACAGTAATTCCAACCTAGTTATGTTCACATGTGCCCCCACACTCGTCTTTTTCTCAGAGAAATGGTTACCATGTAAAGAAGTAATGCTGTAATTTAAGCACGCCAGGATGTTTTAAAACTGGTTCCAGACACCAGTCAGTTGTAGGAATATATTAAAAATGTTTATATATATTTAAACTCTGAGTGCAGACAGAGAACCAATTTGCCATCTCTGCCATGGTGGAAAGGCATAATTAGCTGGGTTGAGAATTAGTCAGACACTTGTAACCTTGGCTTGTAAATGAGTAGGAGCTAGTGGCAAACTCTCAGGGCTGGAGAAAGTTGTCATGTTCCCACCTACACACAAAGGCCCAAGGGGAGAGCTGTCTACTTGGCTTTCTTAGCTGGTCATTACATACTGCTTGTTTTGGCTTCCTCTTCAAGCATCTGATTCTAATTAAAGAAATTACCCTTTCTCTTTCTCCCAAGGAGTGCTCCCCATGTTCTGTGTGTCCAGGACCCCAAAAGCAGAGTGGCCACAAGCAAAATTCCATGTACAGGTGCATTTACTACCAGTCTTGGGAGGCAGGTGAGAGAAAGGGGAAGAAAAGGGTATCAGCACTGTGCTTGTGCATAAATTATTAGATGATACTTAAAGCAACCTAGTAAACGTGAAAGTACTTGTTTCCAGCCTTCATTTTCCAGAAGAACTTCTGGGCCCCTGCTCTTTCTAGACTTCTGCAGCATGGTGTATATGATGGATTTGCTCTCCAATTTAGCTCTGGTAGAATTCTGGTAGAGACTCATACAGCAGCTTAAAAGATTATTTTGCAGTACAAAAAGTGCTTGTTTGCCTAATTTGTCTGCATGTTAAATCTGAGTTCATTACCTGGTTACATCAATATTGTACCCTAACCTCAAGCCTTATCTACTTAGCCTTGTTGGATTCTTCTACCCTAAATGGGAAGAGAGGCCCATATATGTGATGTGTATAACCACTTTGGACTCCAGCTGAATGAGTGAAGATATTTTTGTCATTGACTGACCACAATATAGCTTTTTACACTGCATTGATTAGTAAAACATTCTTGAGGTTAGTTCAACCAAAATTTCATGTATATGCTCAAAAAATACCATAAAGCTAATTATGAGTTAATTGAAGAAAAAATAAGCATATGCATTTATACAATGCAGATGTCAAAACTA
>JAYDZK010000202.1:47871015-47888733 GCA_034509185.1 Euphonia xanthogaster | reverse complement strand
GATGTCAAAACTAAAAATGTATTTTTACTTTGGCTTTAAAAATTCCCGTTTTGTATGTTCTATTATAAAGCTTGCTGCCAGCCTTTTCAAACAATTTTAGGAAACCAAAATACACAACATTCTTTTCAATCTGTATCCTTTCTGTGCAATATCCTCACTCTCTAACATTGTGAAATGCTTGCAAAACTCCCCTCCCTTGTCAGGCTAAACATGGGGGAAAGTTGTTCCCTAACATTTTCAGGCAATGTTGCATCAGTATGTCAAAAATAATTTAAATGCTGGACAATACGCTTATGTATACTTTGTAATTAACCTGAAGATATTCTTGACCCTAGAAGATGTTTTCAAACCTACTCTGAAACTCAGCTTCTAACTCCAATGATGCACTGTGTTCTTGTGCATCATATCCTTATTAGAAATTAGACTGTAACTATTCCTTTGGTTAGTTTTGCTGTGTATTGCTGTTAACAAATTACCTGAGCTTATTATAAAATAGTGTAATCAGGAATGTCTGGTTTTGCTTCATTGCTTTTTAAAGTGCATTAGTGTCATGTGCCCTTGCATTTGGGTCCTCTCTGAAATAATAGGCCTTGTTTTTTCCCATCAAAACCACCCCAAACACATAGATTATACATACATACACACCTGTATGTATGTATGAAAAGAAAGTGGAGGGTTTCTGGGTGCTTGTCACCTGCCTGCGAAACCCCTTCTAGTTCTGCAACTGTCAGCCAAAAATGCTTCTACTGAGGCAGAGCCAATGTGGTGAAATGAGATCACATATGGTGGACACTGAGCGAAAAGATGCAGTACCTCTGAGACATGTTACTTTAACTGGATCCAGAGGACGTCTTTCAGGACCTGTCTCTCCTGACTGCACTGACCTTTTCCTTTTCCCAAGGCCGCATGAGTACTTAAGCTCATCGGTTGTGAAAACAAATCTGATGAGATAGCGGAGGAGCCGTCGTCCGTCTTTCTTGGAAGAATTTACAGCCTCATCCCACTGTTTACTAGTGATGTAGACGGGGTAGTTGTTCAGCAACTGCTTGCTCCCCTGAAAAAGTGAAATGTTTCTGTTGCTTATTTTACAAGGAAATAAGTGAAGATGTCAGTTGCAATAAAACATACGTTTTTAACTATCCACGATACTGACAGTGAAACACAACCCAAAGTGAACACTTAATTACTCTTACAAAGAATGAGTACTTCTAAAATTACATTTCCATTTTCTAGAACTCAGATTGCGTGAGGTACAATGAACACATTTTGAGAGGTGTAGCTATTGATAACTTCCACTTTCACAAGCAGGTTAAAAAGAGTTAAGAACCAGCAACTGGGCATAGTATTTAAGTGCAATGTTTCTTCTTAATAGGGTAAAATTCATAAAAAGGGTCTTTGAAGAGCCTGATCAAATGGATCACTTCATCACAGCTGATAGTTTCCTTCAGAGGCGACTCTTTTGGTCTATTTTTATAATAAATTTATTACTTCTGTAGAACACACCTGAAACTTGACAGCAATTATGTTACTGTGAAAAATGTAAAGAAAATAAGTAAAGCAACTATGAAAACTAAAAGCTTCATTATTATTAATGAATGCTGTATTAACTCAAATTATACCTTTAAAGAAATGCCACTGTGTCAGCTGGAAAGAAATTTTGCTTTTAACCTTCATAATTTGTGTGCTTCAATATTCCAACATTAAATGAATGCTGTGGGACTAATTATGGGGATTCCTGTAATCCACACACATTATAAGCCCTCTTAAGTCAATTGTACCTAAATTGTATTTAATTCTTGTTGCCCATAAAATGCTATAGCTCAGGATTACCCAATTAATGTAAGATGGTACTGTTAATATACTTGAAATAATTGAAGTACACAATAAAAACCCAAACCACACCCTCCTAGAGACTCATTCACTTTTACAGCTGCACCTCTTTATCAAAACACATAAATCTGGTAACCCAATCAGTGAACTCTGTGTTGCCCTCAGGTTTGACAGGAGCTTGCAGTGAGCTAGAGAAACCCAGGTCTGATGCTCAGTGAGGTGCTCAGCCACATGCCACACTTGCTAGTGGGCAAGTGCTGCAAAGTTCTCACTTCCAGGCCTTTGATATCTGAAAACTATTTTAGGGACTACCCTTCCCTTCTTTCACATATTTATTAGAGCATCCTGGGAGACAGCTTGAGAGCATCTTTGAAGGTTTTCCTCAGGTATTTTTTTTAAATTTTTTTGTGAGTTTGATAAATATATGGAAGATTGAATTTAGTGAAGGCTGTGCTGAGATTATCATTAGATAATTTCTATGATCTAAAATCACACCACATCCCAGTGGGGTTAGCATCACTGGGGGCTCAGCCCGTGTGGCTGTCTGCTACTTGTCTGCCTTGCTATAAGCTGCTGGCAAAGACAGCTACAGGCAAACCCAAACGCTGCAAAGGAAGCCAAAATGTAAGGGAAGAGAGGGGCTTTGTCTGTCTGAAGGGCCACTCCTCCCCAAACACCTCGACACTTCGTCACTCCCCTGTAGCTGTAAATTCAAGCTCTCACCCCTAAGAGAAAAACCCTTCACCTATAGTCTAGCCTGTTAAATTTTGGGGCTTTCTCTTTGCACTTCATTTTCTCCTCACGTCACTGCAAACAGGTCAGGGTCAATTCCTGCCCCTCCATTCATGCCACAGGCAGCTGCTTTAGTTTTTGCCCAGTACGTGATCCCCTGGGAAGCCAGTAATGTCTGAAGAACTCTGCCATGGAAGAACATTACAATCCATCCAGTCCAGCTCCTTGTCCTCTTCCAACACTGTGAAGGGGCTGGGGAAGGAAGAAGAGCAGAGGAGCAGCATGGAAAGCTCTTTGGAGGTAATATACTCTTATGCTGAAGTAATTGTGACCGCTCTGTCCCAGGGGGAGCTGGCACGAGTACTCCCTTGGCTTGTTCCACTACATCAGTACAAAGGACCATGTGATCCTCACGCTGGTACTTGCTTGTTTTTTCAGCAGCTAGCTTCACATCCCTTTTATATAAAGTAAGTTATTTTCCTACCTTTGATTTCTGAAAACTAATTTTTTCCTATTCAAAAAACCCTTTAGTGAAGCAATGAGCATTCTTACTGGTACCACTGCAAAGTATGAGCTGCAGGTGACTGTAGGTACTGCCTTGCTTTTAAGGCCTGGCTTATGCAATGCAAGCCCATAATGGCCCAGGGTTAGGCTCCAGCCTTGCTCACGTGCATTAAGGACAGATGCTCATGTGTGGCTTTGCTAAGCAGCGAGCTATCCTAGAAGCAATTCTGTGTTTATATATATAGCACTGATGAAAATAGGGTGAAGAAAGGCCCAACAGCGAGATTTCATGAGAGCTCACGTTGCTATTAACTGAGGAGAGGGTAATAAATTTTGCGTAACTCCTCAGCCTCAATTTTATAACACTTCTCTCTTGTTCCCCCTGAAATGTTGGATATTTTTCCTCATTCTTCTCCAAGGCATGATATAGTGTTATGCTACTCTGTTAAACAATTACTGGATTCCTGCTACAGATACACTTTCAGAGAGTAAAGCACTTCTGGGCAAAACATTATTGGTAAATATATGATGTGGTTTGGTGTGTCCAGCAGTCATTAAACTAAAACAAACATAAAACCTCCCAGAAATGAAATAAGCAGGCTCAGAAGGAAGAACCAAAAATACAAATGCATCTCTGCTTATATTTGTACATGATAAAATTTATGAATAAAAGATTAGTATCTGTGTGTTTAATTGAATAAAAAATTCTGACACACTGTGACAAGCTATTCCTTGTGAGACATTACAAAACTGCCTCAGTTTTTACAGTACTTGAAAATTTTAGTTAAGCAAAAGAGCATCAAAAAAGGAAAATGAATCCTTGGAATATACTTGAATGATAACAGCTAGTGATAAATATAAATATATATACATCAAGTTCCACAGGATAAAACTGAATGGAGGAACAAAGTGATAGACACCCTGAACTGCTGCATGCCACGTGCAGCCACTCTCAGCCACGTAGCTACAGCTGTCACCAGGTAGCCCTAGCCCAAAGTCTACCCACAAATATGGTGTTTCTGAAGAAAGAGGAGAGAAAAACTACCCAAAGCGAGGCAAGCCCACCCGGTGCTGATGGAGGGAGTTAGGTGCTGCTCAGTAAAGTAATTCTAGATTATACTAACGATGTGTTTCCTCCATTTAGGGGATTGCTGTACTTAAGAATGACAGTTTTTAACCTGTTTTTGCTACTAAATGCCTACTGATTTATTTGCCTCCGTGTTTGTAATGAATTATCCAGCATGAAGAGATGTAGCTTGTTTTCACTGTACACTACCTCGGTTGGGTGGTCTGTTGGCTGTGGTACCATGAGCTGGTTGTGATGCTGAAGTACAGTCTTCAAATAATCTAAAACCGTCTGGCAGGGCACTGCATGAAGCAAATTGCAATTACTGTACATTAGTTATAAAGCACAAAATAGAACAACAACATTTAATCAAGCAGTGTTCCTTAATATCTCTGGTCTGTGTCTGTAAGATTTATTTCAAATAGGAAATACTTCTCATTTTGATTTGTGAAGATATTTCATTTAATAGATGTACAAGTATTGTATTGCCTATACTGAGATCTCTGAAATTACTTTTATTTTTCTGTCCACTCATTTCCAAAGGGTTTTTTCCCAAGTTTGAAATTCTAATTACTCCAAATACAAATTAGGCCAGCAGTAATGATAGTAAGAAAAAAAATATTTGTAAATACTGTAAAAATCCCAAACCACACAAAGGAGGAAACATTTATTGGACCTAAATAATGCATTAACTAACACATAAATATGCTTAAATGTTTTTGAAACTACAGTCTGATACTAAAGAGATTCAATGACTTGTATACTCCAGTTTCTACTCACTCCCTCCTCCCCAGTTTATTATAAAACTAGGTGTTAGGCAAATTGCTTTGTTTCTCTTTGCCCTCATCCTCCCCCCTTTCCATTCCCATCACTCTTATCCATTTCAGTAGTGGTACCAACAACCTATTCCCTTCTGTTGAGGTGATAGGTTAATTAGGGATGATTCAATTATGGGTCTCTCTTAAGCAGATGCTGCCACATCCCTGATTAACTCTGGAGTATTTTTGAAATACAGCTCTTTTCTCCTGAGCCTGAAACACCATAGGAGAATTAAACAGATATTAATCCAACATTACAACTGACTTGTGCAAGACTAAATAAGCATAGTTTTTAAGGTACCTTATGACTTTCACATTTTGAATGGGTTGTTTTTGTAAAGTATTCAGATTTAATCATAGCTTCAGCTCAAAACCCAGAAGAAATATTTACATTCTTTTTTTTATTTTGTAATTATTCTTACTATTCCTTGGCATTTTATTATTTCTTTTCTGAAAAAAATGTGGTGTTTTGGGCTTTATCTTAAGCTGGCAATCTGGAAACAAGCACTGAAATATCTGAGAATGTCTGAAGGTACGATTTATGGGTATTTTGCCCTCTTTCCTTGGCATTCACACCACACAGCTCACTATGCCCCTGTCTAGGCAGACAGGGTGCAGAACAAAATTACTCTGTGCAAAACAGACCCTTTACTGTGGGGTAAGAGGAGTTACATCCAGCAGTCTGCATACAGAAGTCATGCAAAGTGCCTGATATGGTGAATAAATTTCTGTGTTATTGCACCCTACGTTGCGTTCTCTGTAAAGGCAACCCATCAGTGCATTTACTCCTGCTTCTGTTTTTTCACACAGTAAGTAATCTCACTGCAGGCTACCCAAGGATGTGTTTACCTATGTTCTTCCAGGGGGATGGGGCTCAACTGAGAAGACAACAGGAAATTACTTAGCCTGTTGTGTCCCCAGCAGATGAAGTGCAGCTCTACTTGAACTCTATGCTGCTGATAAAATGCCTCTCATTACCAGTGAGAAACATGAAAGTACTAAAAGCTGGCCGAAGCTTATAAAAACTTCTATCCTCATAAAAGCAGCAATGTTTTCAGCACAATATTGTTTGATTTTTTTAATCATTGTAGTGACTGGAGGATGCTGATCACTTCTGACTTCAAAGCCATGACACAGCACAGTTTGCTGCTGGTAGAAATAACCTCAGCCTTTCAAACACCAAGTGCTACTTGCAAATCCAGACTTCTTGGGCTGCAATATTAAGTGGAGCCTAGAAGAAACCACAAAGCCACAAAACCACCTCAGCACGAGGTGGAGAGTCAAAGCTTTGGTTTTGCTGCTGTGTCTCTCTTACGGCTCTGCAAATATTCTCTTTGCTGAGAACTGTTTCCTCCAAACCCTGCAAGAAATGTAACTTTGTAAGAGCCTGGGGGTCCCAGCTGGGAAGATGAATAATCATTTAAGTCTACTAGTTTATTTATTCTGTTTATCTTTGATGGGGTCTCTACAGGGTTAACAAGATCACAGCCCCCTGGGCTGATACTCTGCATGCTTATGCATGTATCCACTATCAGGATATCACCAACAGGGATTTGTCCTTACTGTAAGTAGTGGGAGAGATACCAACATTGACATAACACTTGTTATGACTTAGTAGAAAGCCTGTGGGGAGGCAGTAATTTTCCTGCCCATTAGGGAAGAAGTTTCCACAGCCTTTACTTTCTGAAAGTGCCAGCATCTCAGAATGGACACCGGAGATGGCAAAGTAGCCTGGCCTGCAGAGAATGAAAGGGCAAGGTCTTTGCAGGAGCTAAAGAGCAAGGAGGAGTGGGGCCTACAGGGAACCTGGTGTGCCAGGGAAGGCTGGTCTGGTGAAGATGTTAACCAGGACACGAGCAGGAGGTGGGAGGTGTTTGCTGTCATTGATCCAAGTTTAAGATGTTGTTGTTATTCTAGGTATCTGTATGTTGTAACAAGTGCTTATTCAGCACAGCTTGTCACAGCTTTCTCTGCAGAGAATCCTAATTTCTAATGAATAGTTGAACAGTGACTGTGGTGGTCATGCACTGTGCCAATGACAAAATCCAGGCTATGATCCCTCAGCCCATGCTGCCACACAGCACAGTGACTCCCTGGACTAAATCCTCCTTGCAACAGACAGCATCAGTGGGCAAAACACCACAGAACTCAAGTAGTCATCTCCCAGTGATGCAGTTTCTACCCACAGGAACATAAACCTTATTTCAAGTCTGCATTTCATTTTCCTTCAAACTAGTCTACAAAAGTTTTTGGAAAAGAAATGGAAAATGCCTGTTACTTGTTACATGCTTAGTGGTAAAGTAATTTCTCCATTTTTTCTTTGCTAAGCCCAACACTGACCTCCCAGAGGTGCTGGGCTCCTGCTAAAAGCAGACTCCTTACACCTCCTTGCATGTTTGTACAGCTGATGGCCGTGGGTCTTTTGGCCAAGCTGTGCATCAATACCCAGGCAGAAAGTCACCGTGACTTCCCAAAGCCTTTCCCAGTGCACTGAAGGCACTCAGTGCCTTTCTCAGTGCATTTCCCAGGGGCTGAAACCAAGCAGAGCCATGTTCTCTGTGCCCCAGTACACAGAGATTCTCCAAGTCTGTCACCTCACAGCTACCTCTGCACACTTACAAGCTATAAGCAATGTGTGCTCATGGATTAAAGTATTAAAAACATGGGCTGTGAACAGTTTCACAAAAAACATCCCTCCAGAAATTCAGCTGCATCATGGCAGTTTTCCTGAATTTCCCGAATACAAATACATTCGTATTTTTAAATCATGTTTTGTAATTTAATGTTATGTAACACCCTGAATATCTGCAATACTCATCAACCAAAGTTTTCATCTCATCAAAACCACAATTTGGCAAGATGTAGCCTGGTACTAATGCCATTATTCTGGTTTAGCACTCGATTAATTGAAGCTGGCATCAGCTGTGCAATTAGTTTGTCTGGGCTCCATATCAGGCAAACGAAATCACCATCATCCAGGACATCTCACATTCTTTTATAAAAAAATCTGATACTATTTCCATCTTTCAGTCTTCTGAAGCATCCAAAATATTACAAAGCATAAAGAAAAATGATGGTCAGAATTGTCTTTTTCATGTTGGGTTTAGCTCCTGAAGTGAGTTGTCCAAACCTCATGGTTTTGAAAACATCACACTTTGGTAGCAGCTGCCTTGTGCCTTTGGTAATAAGTTGATGTGCACTTAGAGATGAAAAAATGTGGTGTGCAAGCAGCTACTGCTCTTCAGTGTCCCAGCACTGGGAGGCAGCTGGGACAGGCAGCTGAGGCTGCAGTCCCACATGAAGCTGCTGATGAACGTGTGATAACACCCAGAGTTACAATGGAAAGGAGAAATATTTCTACCTGCTTACCATCATCATTATATTGGTGTGACTGCAACATGCTACCCTTCACAAGTACCAGAACAGAAATATTCAATGAACAGTTCCATATTATTGATAAATCTATTTCTGTCTGATAATGGTCCAACACTGTTGTTAGGACGTCATATTTTTCCTTTATTTTGCCAGGGAAAAGAAGCCTTCTCTAGACAATGCTCCACGTTTAATTTTAATCATTAATCTCCCGCTGACCCAACTGCTTTTTACGCATCACCATTAACTTCCCCTCGAATCTATTTGTTATGTTTCTAACTCTTCCTTTACTTTCCCTCTAAACTGGTTGGTTTTGTAACCAACATTATACCTTTCCTCCTAGACACTCTTTTGGGGCCTTCAGTGACACGTTTTTAATGTTTCCCAATTATCACCCACTCTAGTTTTTTCTTTTTAAACCTTTGCCTCTGATAATTGTTTCCGAATTTTTATGAAGGGCCAAGAGCATCCCTAATATTGGTCAGAGCTCATTATAAATGTTACTGAGACACAATCACTTACACTGGTATCTGTCAAAATGAGAACTCTCATTTACCCTCCCAAAATTGCAGCCTCCAGTGTAAAACATTCCAGGGCTGTTTATATTGCCAAAGCACAGCACTGTGAAGAGATGCTTGGGCTTGCTGTAAATACAGCACCTCTCCAAGGTAAATAAAGTGTATCTCCAACCTCTCCTGCAGCATCAGACAGTCCCAGTGAGAAGGGATGCTCACTCCCAGTTTGGCTGCGTGTGTCTCTGCAGTGGCCTCAGCCCCATTGACAGACAGTAAGAAATCTGGTTTTCCTGTAATTAAGATTTTGTGCTCTGTAGCTGACACTGGCTAGTATTCCTCTTGGTGCTCTGCAGAAGATGAACCCCTTAGCATTTAAGACCATTTACCCCTGACTCACCAGAGGGGCGGAAAATTGGGAAGGGTGTACATCTACACCCACCCTGCTCAGGCCAGCAGCTGTTAGCTAAGACTGGCTCAGCACTGCACTGTGTCCTCCTTCACTTGACCTTGAGCAATGCTTCTCTCTGAGTTCATTGCAGGGCATTTCTAAATTGATGCTCGACTGTCAAAAAGATGTAACAAATGATAGGGAACATGCTGACGAACCACAGGGCTGTGTGAAATTCTTATAACATTAATGGAGATGCCTTTGCTGCCTGAGATTTGGACAAGTGTGCATGGCTTGGATTATTTTAGCTCATACGGTCATTTATTCCAATTGTCAGCTGAAAGCGAGCAAAAGCTGCATGGATTGTCCATGAAGATGAGTTTGTTTGGAGTGTGATGGGCTGGAAAAACAGCAAGGGGCAAGGAGAGATAGGGGAGGAACTGATCTCAGTGCTCAAGAGCCTGCAAATTTGGATATTTGTGACTGGATGGTAAAATAAAACCAGCACCCATTTGTAGTGAAAGCATACAGCAGAAATCAAAAGAATTGTCACAATGTGTAGGAGGGTGTTAAAGATTTCCTAAACTGACCTATATGCCAGCCGAAAACAGGGAAGGGAGAAAAAGTCAAGCAAATATCCCATTACTTTAAAAATCCCTCTCAGCTGTGTTTTCCAGGCAAATAATTTAATTTCTATAAATCTGCATCTGAAAAGCCATTGTGCTTTTAATTTTCTTTTGCAATAGATTTCTTCAGAAAAAAAGAATGTTCCCCTCCCATTTGCCCCTGGGATATACACCTCTGCATAAACAACAGATTAAAAGAGATAAAACAAGGCAGCTGTGCATCTCATTTAAGTGATGCTGCCACATGCTCCTGTGGCTTTTATTTTTGTCTGTGCTCTCTCACTTTCCATCTACTCATTAGAAGAAGCCTCTTCTTGTGATCCTGTTCAGCAGTGAAGTCTTCCCTTTGGAAGGGACATCCTCTGCAAACCCCTCTACTACACATTTCTACTGCTGGTAACTAACAGAGAAACCAGGAAGTCCCCTGTGAGAATGGACAACAGTTTGTGTCACTAAAAACCAAATGTTTACTTGCGAAGGCCAAACCAAAGTTGAGACCTGGGAGTTCATCCTTGACAGACTGAACTGCAGCTCCTCACAAAACTCTCACCAGCTCCGGTTTCCCAAGTTGGCTGAGAAACTGATCTCCCAAATTCTTGTGGGTTTGTACCCAGAAACACAAAAAAAACCCAGATAAAGCAAGCCCTGGTCTTCTGCTGCAATGACATGTTTCAGTAAGTTTTTGTACGCAGGTTCTTTAGCAAAGTAAGCTGTCACCCCCAGCAGCAAGCAAAGCCGCGCTACAAGTTCAAAGGGGTTCTTGTGCCAAACACGGGGTGACCGTGCTCAAGGCTCTCTCTTCTCACAGTAACTTCACACTTTGAAGCTGAAGAGCAGAACGAGGCCACAGATCAGACCAAAACATCCAGAGCATCAAGGGAAACCAAAGAAGTGGTTAAATGTGAACATCAAGAAAAAGGACAAAAAAAAAAAGGACATGAAAAAGTGTTCATCATAACCCCTGACGGCTGCTTTATCTATACTGTGGCTGTGGTAGGCTCTTTGGAAACATGAGGCTCTGAAAGTATAAAGGAGACAGGATTTGTAGGGAAAAGTAATATCTTTTATTATATCATCCAATAGTCAGGAAGAAGAGTCAAGCCTTGGGCATACAAAACCTCCTGGAAAACTTGTCTGACTTTTCAATTACATTGGTATTACCTTTACCTTCAAATCCCACTTTGCTTTGGCTACTTCCAGCCACCGTGAATGCAGCCTCCACAGGTGACCAGGACTCAGCATTTGAGGGGGCTTTCCTTCCCCATCCCTCTGCTATTTGCTGGAGCATTTTTTGTTGCTGGGCTAACAAAGTAAGAATAATCACTGTATTTGTCACACATTGCTTCATATACTTACTAAATCATACTTTTTCACTACTTTCAGACTGATTTATCCAAAACCATGCAGCAAAGCTGGGAGCACCAGGAGACAAACCCTAACTCAGGATTATAGACCTTTGCTTTAATAACCTGGAAATATTTTCTCCCTTTCAGATAAAAAAGTGTGAGAAAATCATGCTGATAATAATGAAGAACTGTTTAATATCCTCATGGTTAAGATCCACGTCTTGTATGCAGCTCCATAAATATGTCTTTAGATTCACTCCTGGGAAAGTATCACAGCCACAGTAATTTCTATACAGAAAAAAGAAACGAGGAGATACTTTTCTTCTCATGTGGATGGATTACCTTGTTTTGTTCTTAATGATCTCAAAACCTTAAAGAGTCAATGATAAGTTTGCCAAACTCCTTCCAGGAACTACGTAAATTTCAACTGTTTTTCAGAAGAAGACACGATAACACACTGAATGAAAATACTTCTATTCTGTTCAGTTGAATTGAAAACTGAAAATGCTTGGTTAATATATTGCCCTAAAAAAATAAATATTGGGAAAACTGGACAAGTTGAAAGAGGTTGCACTGCTTTAAACCCCAAGCACTGAAATACAAATTTTTTCTTCATTTATTCTACAGCTGGAACAATTCAGTTTTCACACAAATTTAAGTATTGTTTCAGCCAAATCAAGTGGGGTTTTTTAAAGAAAAAAAAATCGACCAATCCAGCAACCAAAATATATGGGATATTTTATCCATGTAAGCGTTTCTCTCCAGTGGTGATCTGCCAAAGAGTGATGCTAGGCTACAGGCAAAAAGATCCTACAGAACTGAAGGGCTCTACAGCAACAGGGCAGAGTCCTGAAAACTGAAAAATCTTGTTTTCTGTGTCCAAAAGCTACAGGAGGATATGTCTTCTGTAATATTTGTTAAAAAAAGAAAAAAGTGTCATTGCCTTTACATCTGCAGGGAAAACACCCTTTTTCATGGTAGCCTCTTTGTGAGCCTTGCCTTGCAAAGCTTGAGGCAGAGATGTATAGCAGCAACTATTTTTAGATCGCAAACTCTCATGGATTTTAAAAGGGCTTTTGCATATGGAAAGTAAAAAAAAGGAATGCAAAGTATTTCAGGAGAAGGATAAAATGATTCATATTATACAGCAGAAGGGAGGGGTTGGTGCTTTTATATTCTGCTGGCAGAGTTGCTAGTGGGAGCCTCAGTGACTGTGGGGAGGGCATGGTGCACACTGCCATCGCCCCACAGGGTCCCCAGCCAGCCTCATCCAGCAGCTCTGGACTAGCTCCCCCAAGGATGGGAAGAGAAACCACTATGTAAAAAAAATCCTGCCCTTTCAGTGGCTCGATGGAGACAGTATGGCAACCTTTACACTCATCTAGCTGCCCCCTTGGTTGTCTCTCCTCCAGGCTCAGTGCCTTCCCCGGTCCATCGGATGGCCTGCACGAGGTGGATGAACGCACAGGGAAGAAAGTTTGTGCTCTGAGATTACTTTGATGCGATAGATGGTGGCAGACAACACTAACACTCTGCAGAGGGCTTTCTGTCTCCCTCCTGAGGCATGCAACATCTCGATGAGCCAAAAAAAAAAAAAAAGGCACAGAGAGCAAGCTCCTGTTTACATACAGAGCTGGGCACCACAGAAAAATTTCTGCCAGCTTTTTTGGTAGTAGAAGCTCACAAGAGCAAAATGAACACTAGAGACAAAAATAATTAGACATTGCCTTGGTTGATTTTTGAGTAACTGCTCAGCGGTGGCTGTGTGGCTGCCTGAGGATTTCTGTTCTACCATGTAGCAAAATCTGAGGGACCTTCTGTGATTCTTAACACTTCTGCAAACACATGGGTCACTTCAGATCTATTTGGATATGTCACCAGAAAGCAGCAGATGTATCTGATGATGACTTTATGTTGGCAGATGAAGTCCTACCTCCTTGCACATCTTTTATGTTTGTCTGCTTCTTTTGATACACTGCAAACAAGGAGTTTCATGACTCCTGGGGGGTGTAAAATGACTATGATTATGCATGTTTATCACTTTTAAAGGGAGATGAAGGGTAAGTGTGATGACCCAGGTAAATACTTGCTGTTTAACCCAGCATTAATCCTAGCAAAATACAGGCAATCACAACAGGATTCAAATGACAAAGAACTAAAGAATATGAATATAATTAATTCCAGTCAAAATGGCCTCATGGAAAGTAGAACTTGCCAGACTAACCTGATTGTCATTCTTTGATGAGCGTAAAGATTCGCCTGAAAATGCTGGGCTGAACAATGTAAGACACCCAGACTCCTGAAGGGCATGTCACTTCCTGCCATGAGTTAGCTGATTGCAAAAGTAGCAACACTCAACACCAGCAGACCAAACCATATATATATTAGGAACCTGCTATTTGGCATTGCAGGAATCATCATTAATAGACATGTTTCTAGGAAGTCCCAACAAGGACTAACAATACCTTCAAAACTATTCAACATTCCTAATCAGTATCACAAAGTTAATTTAAAAACAATTTGAAAAATTCTGGATGATACAGAAACTGACAAATCAGCAGAAAGTGCAAGTGGGACAGTCAGAACAATCTGGAGCACTTAGTACATGAACACAGACAAATACAAAGTGTGTACTTTTAGGAAGAAATGTGCACAGAATGAGAAGCTCAGCTGCACAACCCACCAGGGAAACTATGGGTACAAGTGAAGAGTCTATTCACCTTTGATCAGGCTCATAGGAACATATTGCATGCATTTCCAGTGCCCAGATTTTAAAGAAATTAGCAGAAGGGGAGGAAAAAAACTGCAAAGAAGGATTCAGGTAATTTGAGGAGTTTCAAACAGTACTGTTTGCTTTGTTTATTTAAATGGAAATTAAGTCAGCTTTCAGTCTGTAAGTACCTTCAATCAGAAGAAGTACCAAGACCTATAGAGCACTTCCATTTAGTGGAGCAAAGCATAAAAGTCAATGGCTAAAAGCTGATTTCAGGTAGCCAGGCACATATTTTCACCAGTGTAGTTAAGCACTGGAATCAAATATCAGGTAAGGGACACAGCCACTGCTCACCAGAGACTGGAGGCCTTCTGAGATACTACTTGAGTCAAATACAAGTTATGCATTAGTGAAAGTCAAAAATAATTACTGTGTTCAGTACAAGTGACTGAATGAAAGCTGTCAGTCGGGTTACAGACCCTACAGGATAATTTCTGGTCTAACACCTGAAGGTAGGACTCCACAGGAGTTGAAGTCCACACAATTCCCTTTGTCATGCAGTACCAGGTGATGTACTAACCCCTGCTGAAACCAGTGAGAGTGCATGACTTATGGAAACTCTATATTTTTTGGGAGAGGTGAGGGAGTTACTCTAAATTTTGGGTTTTCTTTGCACTGAACAATGCTGCTTATGGGATTTGCCAGTATCCCTATTGACTAATGCACAAAAGGAAAACATGATGTGATATAAATAATGCATAGTACACCACTGATACCTGGGGAGAAGAATTATGAAGACTAATGCTCGCATTTTGCTCAGATTTTGCAACTGCCTCTACATGTGGGGCAGTAGCTGGTTACTGCCTTCTTCCTTTCTGCAGTTAGCATCTTTGAAGTGCTTTCTCTCTTGCAGCTCATGCTGTACTAGACATGCTTTTCTGCCATTCAGAGATCAGTTCAATTAACTTTTCATGGATCTACCCTAAATGCCTCAAATTCAGGTAAAAAAGGTGCAGTTCCCTAGTGTTTATACATGTCAAAAGCATGTTGCATGCTTCTTTCTTTGCTAAATTCCAATTTGCTTTTAGCATTACTATTTGAGCTGTGTTTTTGCCTGTGCTGAAAGTTTAGAAAATGCAGGTCCAAGAAACTTTGGTCTTATCCCATACCACTCTTCAGGTATCTTGGCTCACCTGAACAGCGAGAGGTCCTAGGTTTAAAGAGCAAGAGAAGCTTTTCACAGAGGGGGTTTCTGTTTGATCTCTTTCTCTCTCCCAGGGACTCCTAGGTATTGTTGAACTGGAAAAGTTGTTTTTAGGTTTTTGTTGGTTTTTTTCAGATTTATTTGAAGATGAATGGGAGGAGACATAGTAATGCCTCTCACTAAGCTAGCAGCAATTTAAGAGAAACTGTTCAAAGTAAAGCCAATATTATTTCAGGTAAAACTATGGATGTAACTTTCAATAGTTTCCTTAAGTAACCAAAAAAAGGAGCCCCCAAAGGGAATTAGGTTTATAAGCTGCAATGTCAATTAAAGAACGAGACAGACAAAGAGTTATGAAAGCATATGTTTGAAATTACTATGACAAACCACCTGATATTTGGAATTTGGGATTACATGTACATCCCCACCTGAACACACCTTACTAGTGTAGGACTCAACATTCATAGAGATGAGTATCAGCAGGTAATTTTCTGCTGGGCAGAGCTATAGGAATTTTGGCTGAAGACAAATTCCAGTGTTTGATTATTACGACTGCAACCTTTAAAAATACTGGAACTTGAAATAAAACCATTACCCACATTATTTTTATCACTCAATGGCAACATTTCATGGCAGGAGATTATTTACCTGGAATGCTCTCCAACTTTCTACGAAGCTCTTCATTTTCTTGTTGCAATGAAATTACCTCCTGCTCTAGCTCTTGACACCGAGGGCAGTAACCTTCTTCCTCTTCCTCCTCTTCCTCCTCTGGAAGTGTAGAAGATGATGGATGACCATGAGATTCCGATGTTGCTGGAGACGTCCATCCACCTAAAGTGTGTACTGGAGAGGCTGAAAGTGGATCCACATCTGCCAAATGGCTAAAATCATTTATTGATGAGGTGTTCTGAGAAGGGAAGCTCCCAGAAAGCAAATAGTTCTGAAGGGAATCAGTAAAAACTCTCAGAAAGGCTGAGGTTTGTTGTTTCTTTTGCATGTACTGCATCTCTATGTCTAAAATGTCTGACGTCTGACTATGGACCATTTTCCCGAGCTGACATTGCTCTTGTCTTTCACTATAATTTTCCTGCTTTATACAAGAAATCATGGACTGAGAGTGATTGTTGTCCAGTAGTTTTCCACCACAATTTAAGAGACTTAGAACCCGGCTGCATTGTTGAGCAAAGGCATCCAGAATCATTCGACTCTCTGCAACAGAAGAAAAGATGAATCACAGAAACCTAATGCAAGAGGTTATGCCAGGCAGTAGCAGCTAGATGAATGTACACAACTGTTTACACTAGCATGCATTTTATTTCTGAACATATTAAAATGATGGCTTCTGCTTTAATACTTCTGCAACACTGTGATTTAAAACAATCCTGACTCTGTTTCTATTTTGAGAGTGCCCTTGTGACCTTGCTGTTAATCAGAAATGCATTGTGATGATAGACACTGCTTACTGACATCTTCTTTCAGAGGGATTAAGTCAGGAAAATGGGGAAGAAAATACAAATTATATCAAATTTGCTACAAGTTCAAGTAAGTACTGCCCTGAAAGCCTATTTCAAGCTGTTGGAGGGCATTAACTGTACATATTTGTAGGACAAAGGCACCATACCTTTGTCCTATGCCTAGTTCCTCTCCAACAAGGCTTCCAAGCTTTGTCATTTCTCCTTTTTGCCTTTGATGCACTTATCTAGCATTGGGCACAGGACACTCCACACAACTGACTCTCAACTCAATGGACTTCGCTTCTGTTCCTTTTGCTCTGGGTTCCAGATATGTCCAGGAACTACTCAGAGTGATAAGCACAAACCCCTCTTCTTAAACCAAGCAAAGGCATCCTCCAGGTTTGCAGGCAGGCCAGTATGGCACAGTGGAGAGTGGAGGTCTTCAAGATGCTTAGCCTACAATCAGGAGACTCCACATAGGATTGCGCAGCAGTTTCTGGAGACAGCAGCTCAGCTCTGGAATTAGGAAAGGGATGCCGTGCTGCACCTAGTCAGCTTTCCTCTCATGACAGGAGGTGTCAAGTCTCAGGGAGCAAAAGCAGCTACAAGCTAAACCTACAGAGTAGGATGGCTCATTTCTGCAATGTCTACATCTATAGCTCAAGCTGCTATAATACTTCCTGGACCCAGATAGAAAATTACCAAGATATTTATGACACAACCTCTTAGGCTCCCCAGCAAAAATAGTGCCTTTAAAATATTTTTTACCCTATTCAAAGCTAAGTACCTCTAGGTATCTAAACAGATGTAACTAACATTTTGCAAAAGAAAAAAAAGACTGGTAGGTTAAAGCACTGCCAAT
The DNA here is from genome assembly GCA_034509185.1 of Euphonia xanthogaster. Taxonomy (NCBI): domain Eukaryota; kingdom Metazoa; phylum Chordata; class Aves; order Passeriformes; family Fringillidae; genus Euphonia; species Euphonia xanthogaster. Next base: position 47,871,303 of record JAYDZK010000202.1, on the reverse strand, counting down.
TTTGGAGAGCACTTCTCAGGCAGGCTTGACTTTTAGAAAGTGACAAACGCATTTACTTTTGAAAAGGCAACCTGCTATAGATACATGAGACTAAGCACCCCAGACCTTCATTTACTGTAACTTCATCAGTAGCCTCATCACACTCATAACACATAAAGAACAGAAATGTTCCGAATTCAGGTCTTTAAGGGGTGGCACTTTGTCACCGTCATATTTTCTGAAAAATCCCTTCACCAGGATTTCTTCTCCTGGGAAGCTGAGAAGCCTCAGAGAAAAAGGAAAACAATA
>JAYDZK010000202.1:47831096-47862983 GCA_034509185.1 Euphonia xanthogaster | reverse complement strand
GAAAACTTTGTGTCCCCTCGGCCGGGCGCGGAGCCCCGCCGCCCGCCGGGCATCCCTCCCTCCCTCTCTCCCTCCCCTCCTCTACCCGCACGGAGCGAGCCCGCCTCCCCGGTTATTAGGGGTGAAATAAATAATGCCATAAATAAAAGTGTTAGGGAGTCCGGGACTGTCAGAGTTGATTAGGGCACAGAGGACATTTTCTTTCTCGTTATGCAAAAGCATTTCATGGCGAAATAAAAGAGGTTTCGCTGTAACTCATGCATGTCAGATTTCCAGGAATCCGGGAGATTAATCACATTTAACATTATTTGCAACGCCCCCCGCCCGCTCTTTGCAAACTGCTTAAATGCGGCGGACGCGTGGGGCGCAGGCTGGTCCCGCGTCCCCTGCTCACTTTCCCCCTGTCGCCTGCTCGGGCCCTTTCAGGGACAGTTAAGAAATAATGAAGCGATGGTGAAAGACAGGAGGAGAATGAGATGCCATCGAAAGACGTTTCTGAGAAATGGTGGAGATCTGGGTGAGATGGGAGACAGCTGAAACCGAATGATATGTTGAAGAAAAATAAATGATAACAAACTGCTCGCTTGCTCTCTCCATTCTTTTCTGCATTACCCTTATATTGTGCATTACCATTTCCCTTCTTCTGCCCCACTTCTCGCCTGCTTCTGTTACTATAATTTATCAGGATTACAATAAACCCTCTGGCTTGTGGAAGTAAAATTGCAAAACACCTTAGCTTTATTTAAGTGTTGGCAGTGGGAAATCATTCCTCTCATCACATGGAATTTTGGCCACTTATTGTGGTCATGGCTCTCCCATTCCAGTTTTTTTTTATTAAGTCAGAGTTGGGCTCACTGGTAATGAAATGCAACCCTTTGCTGGTGGTAATTAACTCCTGCCCATGTCCTGCAGAAAAGTGGAGTTTAGTTCTGCAAGCCAGGCGTTCTTTTCATTCAGGGTGTACCAGGAGCTGGGCTGGTTTTGGTTTTGATTTTTATGACAAGTAGAGTAAATCAATTCCTTGTAGCAGCCAAAAGCATCAAGTATAGGCTAGTGTGATAGAAATCGCTGTTTTACCTAAGCAAAATCAATCATGTCTCTTTGTTTCCTGCCTGAGTCTGATCACTTGTGCTTTAAAAAAAAAAGAAAAAAAGAAAATTGTACTCTAATGCAAAATAAAGACTGTAAATATGTGTGAGAGAAACTGTTTCTACTCAAAAATTAAATATGTCCTCTACCTTGTCTCATCTGACTGGCCTCTGCCATAGCAGCTATTGGAGGTCAGTACTAAAATTGTATAAGGCTAGTATTAGGCTCCTAAAAGTTAGATTCAAATAAACGTCCCAAAATTACTTTCTCAGGTGTCAACTACATTCATAGAGTTCACTGCTCTTTGGTGTAGATGCCTACCCCTGAGCTCCTCGTGGAAGAAATAATCCTTGCCTAACAGGAACCTTGTACAGAGAGAGAAAAGCAGGGGTGACAGGTCATGTCCTCCAAGCTGCCCTCTCTGCCAGGGTCCAGGCAGATCACTGGGCAGATGCTGGCTCTCCATGGACAGGAAGAGAAGAGCAGGTTTGGAATTAATGGGGCTCAAAGCCACTGAAATGATGTGGGGACCTCATCTGTGAGGATAATGGAATATGCACTGAATTTCTTTTTGCTGAGGCTTTTGACAGTGACCATCACCACCAAAATATCACTTCAGTTGCTTTTGGGAAAACTTGGCTTTCCCCCTAGTTTGCTCTCACTGATTCTTTTGGGTACGTATACCTAAAAAACCTGTGGATGTCTCCCCACCCTTCCTTTTGTGTTTTCCCCTGAGTTTCAGATGGGGGACTCTGGTGTTGTGGCCAAAAGACTGTGTTTTGTGCCTAATCTAATGGGTTCCTGCAGTATATATATACCAGTCCTGTGATATAAAAGTGTTTAACCCTGGTGGTCCCACTTTTTCCTTTGTGGAATGCCCTTTTATAAGAAAACCCTATTTTGCTCCTGAGCTCTGGGCAGGTATGCAGCCACTCTTGCAGGAGTACTATGTGCCTTTGGAGGGGGGGAGCATGGCCCTAGACTGGCAAAGAGGCAGGCTGGGTGAAGTGATGGTCTCCAAGTATGGGAAGATGCTGCTGTGTCTGCTGTGAGCAGTTTTGGGCTGCCCTTTTCCGTGGCTGCTCCCTGTGGCACAGCCTACTGCTCCCTGTGGTCTCAGCATGTAGTCATGAAATTATTATTAACCGAACATTTAACTCTGAATTACAGACCCAGACTGTCTGCAAACTGGACGAAAACAGTTAACACATAGTTTTTACCTTGATAAACTAAAAATCACAAAAACGAACCCTTAGCTGAAACCAGCAGCTCATTTTCAGAAAGCCAAACACCTTCATTTCCCTTAGACTGTGCCATGACTTGGGAGTTGACCCTGAAAAGAAGGTTGTGTCTTTCCCTACCTGTTTACTGATTCAAGTTTTCACTGTTTTACTGACACTAAAGGTTGGAGATCTGTAACAGGATTATTGCAGAGCACTCTAAGTGGAAAAATGATGGGGAGTAACTGACCCTCGGTAAAAAACCTAATCAAAACAAAGACAATGGGCACAATGAAAAATAAGAAACCCAACCTTGCTGCAGTATACACTCCTCTGCTCCTAGAAATCATCGCAAAGAGAATATTTGTCAGTATATAGAAAAATACCCAATCTAGACACAGGCCATCAATCACTGAACATGTCTGTGTTGAAGGTACTGTGAGGTATTCAAAGAATAAAAGCGTGATTCATCCCTATCTTCCGAGCAGGGGCTAAATCTTGCTCCACTTATTCATGGGAGCAGTGCTCCTGTGATAGCTAAAGCATACAGGATTTGGCCATGAACTGCCAATATTGCTCTGCACATTTGGAGTGTATGATGAGAGCTGAGATTGGCAACTCTCCTCTGTAATCTAAACCACTCTGCAGGCAGGCTAGCCATAATTTGCTGCCCTAAACATTTAACCCCGGCTAGTTAATTTAAGCTTAGCTCAGTTGCTCATGTTTATGGATAAAGAAACAAAAGGGAAAGCATCAAAAGGAAAAGATGACTGTGGAATTCAATATTTCGGCAGCTGTTGATAGGTAAATCTTATTGAAGTGTAGCATTCAAAACCAAAGGCCCACATTTATGATAATGAGCCTAACAAGGAAATGAGATTGACACAGCAATTCTCTGTTTTTGTTGTCCCCTGAGGTTAGAGATTATGCAGTGCACGGTGCTGTTTTTAGCCTCTTTGGTGATTCCAACTGTGAGAGACAACGCTGTGCATATTTGTCAAGGTTGCACTTTAATCAGGTGACTCAGGGGCTTTTTGAGGGAGAATGTGAACTGCTGGTCTCACTTAAACCTTAATCCACATCCTATGTCAGAGATTCATCAGCCAAGCAGTGCAGCTTTCAGCCCCTTCTTTTCCCTTATGCTTACTCAGTGCTCTGCGAACATACTTTGAAATAATTGAAATGTATCTATCATGGTTACATTGTATTTTGAGAATTACTGGAATGTTTCTCAGTGACATTAATTGGTTTTAAAATATTTTTGTCTTTCTAATTAGTAAAAGATTGATGAGCAGTGGAAAGGGCATTTATACACAGGCAGACACATATTTCCATGCTACATTTGTGTCTTAATAAAATGGTTGCTAACTGGTTTCTTATGCCTAGTGAACACTGGAAAGATAGAAAATATTCCATAAGTTTAGGAAGAGGAAAGAACCTCTGTTTTAAATGCGATCACATGGTGTAAAAGAAACCCCAAGTCTCCCTGAGGGCTGGAAAATGGATAAATGAATTATTTAAATATAGTTAAAGGATACACAGGAAAAAGTAATGGCTCTGATACCCAATGTAGGGAAAAATATTAATATTTTAAGGAATCAATTGTGGACACATGAAAAAGCTTGTTTTAATTAAAGATAGCTTACATAAAGCAGTTTCAAGCAGGAAGAAACAGTATAGGATACTTGTTGCTGAGCATTTTTAGAAATACATCATGATTAAAAGGAATGACATAACACAGTCCAAACTTCCATCTGCCCTAAAAAAATCTTCACTGTCGGTGTTGGAGCATTTTAGAATAGCTTTACCTCTCTGGAGCATGAGCTCTTTCCCTAGCCCTTGCCCAAGCTTGCTGGTGCTTTCTCTTGGGTCTTGGCCATCACTGCATAACGTAGAGTTGCTCTATATTGCATAGCTGCTCTTTGCAATGCTTAGGTTTGCAATGCTTCTCGTTTTGCACACTTGGAATTTTGAGACAAGCATCTTGAGAGGTCTGCTGGCTGTGCACCTACAGGCAGAGCTGCTGTTCCACAGGCTGGGACCCAGCTTCTTGACTAAACCTGAGCCGCTCTCGCTGGTCTCGCTGGTGCCTGCCCTTCATGTACTTTCCAATCTCTGTTGTCCAGGCTTGGAAAAAGGTGGTCCTTGCAGGTCAGAAGTCACCCTGAGCTAGAACTCAATTAGAGGAGGAAATGCTGATTTCCCCAAGCAGAGATTTCATTGATATTTTGCACTGAAGTGTTGCTCTTGGGCCCAGCACTCACACAGCTTGGTGGCTGTTCAAAAATATGGTCAAATTTTGTCAAGCAAGCTGTGCACATCAGTTACAATGAAATCACAGATGGGATGGACAGAGGAAAACAGCTGGAAGCAGAATCTTCCTTAAACTGATCAAGATGGGGAGCCTGACTGTGGTTTAAGCGCAACAGGATACACATGATCAGCCTTGTGGGGTCTACTGAGCAGAGAGTCAACTCCGCTTAATCTGACAAAAAACATGGGCCTGAAGATACCAACAGTGATGGAGGCATGGGAGTGACACATGATTCTTTGCTGAAATAAGGCTTCAGCCCATATTAGATGTCTTTTCCAGCTTTAAAGAGAGCCTAGGAACAGAAGGGTACAAATTCTTCCCTGCATTTCCCTTCATCACTATCCCATTCTGAGGCAGCCCCTAAAACTTACATGAAATAATGACAGCAGCTTTTGTGCATCCTTAAAGGCAGAGCTCGAACACTTCATGGAACTGAAATGAAGCTCTTCATTAGTAATCATGTAGAAGCAGCACTAGTAATCCTGTGGGAGATCCTAAAAAGCTGGGGGCAAAATAATTTCTTAGAAGTCCAGAAAAGAAGAAAGGGATGGGCAAAACCTGGAGTTTCCTGAGACCTCAATTGCACACTGACTGGTGCACCACAAAATGGCTCAGTTGTGAGAGGTTCCAAAAACTCTGAAACATGAACTGAATTGAATTCCACATTAATAGAAATGGGGGAAAAAAAGGGCAACAGCACATACAGGCAAAATTTTCTGGAAGTAGAGCCAGGAGAATGCTGCAGTTTCATGTGAGGAGGAATTCCATCGCCATGCAAGTGTTTATGGGTGGGAATGTGTCCACAACAAGCTACATTTGCTTAGGAAAAAAAATAGGTGAAAGCACATTTGCTGAAGGGTGCAGCACAGATGCTGTATTTGCAGAGGCTGGAGTTCCTCTGAGGCATCACCACCTCTGGCTCTCCAGACACAGATCAGTTGCTACCAAAAGTCATCCAGCGGTGAGCTCAGAACAGCACTTCAAATAAGTAAGGTTCTATGAAAATGTATGCTTTTGCTTGTTAAATATAAAGGACCTGGGGAAAAAAAATTTATGAGATGTGTGAGGTTGTCTCAGAAAATAATATGAGAATCCCCTGAGTGTCCGTCAACTTTTGTGATTACTCTGTCATGAGAATCTCTCTATAGACTGAGCATCCTCATTATTATATTCTTGTTTCTTTGCTATGTGGCAGTGAGTTTGTGGCCTGCAACAGAAGACCTTGCCCATTGATACCGACAGAGAGGTGGGAGTTAACTTTAGCTACTGCTCTTTCTCTGAGTCCTACTTTAAAACTGAGGAAGCCTTCTATCAGCCTCTCTCCTTGAAGGTATCTACTGGGTTTGATGCTGGTTCTGCCATCCTTAGGTAGACTAGATGAGATCAGAATTTAGATAATTTACATTATTTTGATTTGGAATAATGTTTAAAATTATTAAAATCTTCCAAGCTGGTAGAGGAGTGTCTCTTCAAGGAAGCATTTCTTGCTGTCCCTCTACAAACAACCATTTCACTTATGTAGAATTTAGCTTGTTAAGAAAAAAAAAGCTGGTGGTTTTTTTTTTCTTTTTTTTTTTTTTGTCTCTGTACTTCTTCATTCACTTTTTTCATACTATGGTTACTGTAATTTTCTTTTGCTGGGAAAAAATCCTCTCTGGTAAGCTCTATTAATGATGGAGTAGACCACGATTTCCAAAGAAATTGTTGTTTTCTAGCCATATATATGAAAGCAAGATACTGTGGCTCCTGGAAAACCCAAGTATCAAAAAAGGCAGCTGTATTGCCCCAGTACATCTAACCAAAGCATGAGCACAGACATGGCCTTTCTTTCTTTACAATTGCAGACTTGCAGACATATACACTTGCCTCCAGAAAACTGGAAAGCTAAATATTAAAACCTGACACACATTTAAGATTTCACATGTTCACTTACATAGATTAAAAATGCAAATGAAGCTGGCTTCAATGAGATGCTGACCTGAGATCAAGCTTTCTGAAGACAGGCTCTTTCCACTTTCTTCAGAAGAAAGAAAAAAAGAGCTGAGAGTTTTTATTCACCTGGATGAAACAAACAAAAAAAAGTGTAAGAACTATTTATAAATATGTATGAATAAATATTTAATTATATATGTGCTGAATGGTTTAGCTGTTGTTCAGCAAATACATAATTTGTTAATTTTGCCTTCTTCCACTGAATAATTTATTCATCAGATCAGCTCCTTTAATATTCACTAGATGATCGGCTGATCAAATCCTGTTAGCTGAATATGTTATTTGATTTTTTTTTTTGCCCTTTTCAAAAATCACTTCGTCTATTGGAAGAGCATTGCTGTGATTTATTAGTGGTATATTCCATCCAGTCCATGGTGACATTCTTCAAGAGTAACCTCCAAAGGCAGTAGATATCTTGCTCTTGTCATATGATATTAAACTTTTGTAATCCTGACATGTATTAGGTGTCTTTGGCCAGGGAAATAACACCCTATTTCCAATGGTACACTTTCATGTCACAAATTCATGACAGTACATGTATGGTATGTTTTATTTTTTATTTGATGATGGAACATTGAATTATTTAGACGAGCTACATCAATCATTCCTATATTCTGTTTTGTCCAAGTGTCTACCCTGCAGTTTTTTCAGTACTCTGTCTTTGCAAAGGATTTCTTCTAACCTCTAAAATTGCCATATAGCTTCAGAGATACCCTGACATTACAGTGTGGAACAAGATGGAGAAAGGACAGTGTCTAATCCTTTACAAGTCAGCCTTGAAGTCAGTCATCTTATAGCCCTTTGTAGCTAGAAAAGGACTTCTTACACTCACGGCTTGAAAGGGGAAATTCTTAGCTTTCGATTGTACTGTCTTCATACCCAGGGAGGTCTGCAGAGATCAGGATGTAAAGTCATGGTGTCATTCTGTTTGGAAAATTTTTTAATGTTTTTATACTATTCTCTGACATTTTCATAATTATTAAAGCTTCTGAGGACATACTTTTTCTCTTAAGCTGCTGAAGCCTAAATATTCAAATAAGGCTAGCTTTCTAAAAAGGAGGTTGTGAAAAGTATCATCAATCCAATAAAAAAAATACTTTTCAAGCTAATTCTGTGTAACACTCCTGCATAAGAATTACAGAAATACCAAATAAACAACAGGGAAGTGACACTCAAAAACATTGAGACCACCACCTGAAATGACCTGTGTAATTTTGAGCTGGTGCCAGTCAAGACCAGTGCTGATATCTAGTACACAGATGTGTGTGCTACAGTCTGTGTGCTACAGCCTAATGTATTCCAGATTTCAAGATGCATGCATATGTAATAGCCTATATAATATTCCATACAAAAATTGCATTAAGAAAATGTTAAAGTTGCCTAGTTCGGCATTTAAAAGTCAGGAAATAAAATTAAGGTTGTACATGCAACATTAACTCTGTTCCCTAGAGCATTTGCCTATGATACAGTCTAATTACATGATCAAATATTATTTCTCAGATTATACAGTATAATATCTAAATTTTTTTCATTTTTCAAAGTGTGAGGTGCATTAGGGAGGCTTCAGCTTCACCTTCATTCAAAAAGGCTTCAAATAAACATGGACTTGTCAGTCTGGAGAAGGGATACCTGGAAAGAGTTATAACAAGGGGTTATAAAAGAATGAGTGGTGTAGGGAAGGTGGGTAAAGAATGATGATTCAGTACTCCTTCAGCTGTAAAAGCTGGGGTAATTCATTCAACTAGCAAGTTTAAAACACATTTATTTTACATGCCATACACATGGACTCAGCACTGTAGACTCTGAGAAGATCTAAACTACAATGCATCCAAAAGAGAAATGTATAGACCATAGGGCTGTTGCTGACTGTTATATGTGAGATAGAGGCACGCTGCCCATGCCAAGAAGTCATTAATTGTTGGTGACCAGAGTCTGGAAGGATCTACCTGTGAAGGGCTCATTTAATTTTTCTTCTGTTCTTTCTCCAAACAACCACTGCTAGCCACGCTTTCAAAGCGCCACAGTGTTTCCATACAAACTAATGAGGATGATGATGACAGTAATACCCAACATTTGGGATGCCTGCCACAAGGAAAGGAGAGGTGAGTGTGACTCCTTGGTCTGTTTACCAGCTGCAAACCTCATCCTCAGAACTGCTCCTTACTGGAGATGCTTCTGTGCACAACAATAACCCAGCCATTCCTGTTCACTGCTCCCCGCTCAAGCAGGATCTTGCCTTAGAACTGTAGAACTGGGTGTTTGAAGCACCGAGCAGAGGACAGCTGATTCCTCCATGATGTTTTTCAGCTGTTTGAGGCATACATATCTGCACCTTAGAGTCTTCTCTCCCTGACTCTAGAGACAGGGACCGGTTGTGAGGTTGTAGCAGTCCACTGCTGGCTGCCCTTGGACCAGGCAGTGGTAGTGAGCAACCCTGGGAGCTCTGGAGCAGAGATGCCCAAAGGGACACAGGAATTGACACACTCTTCAGGTACAGGCTGTGTTCCCACATGAAGCACTAAACTGAAATGGGGCCGTTTTCCTATGACATGGAAGTGTATGTCAGACAGAAATCAGGTGGAGATGACAGCCATGTCATAGACCATATTCACAATCTATTCCATTTACCTTGCATATATTATCTGCTTCCTTCACCTACACTGTGACTGCTAATTCATTTTTACCAAGAGCCTTTTTCTTATGCTAATGAGATTCTTTAAACAATTGTTGCTAAAAACTCACTGGGTTACAAAAGAAATAGTCCTTTCTTTTCCCAAAGTGCAGAGCAGTCCTTCCTTTACTCCCTGACAGGCCTGAAATGAGAGTGTTGCTCCACTAAAGATTTAAGGTCTGTTATTTCACTCTTCGCTGGGTCTAGAACTCAGTATTTTACATAATTGAAGATCATGAAATATTAGTTCTGGGAATTAGATTTTGATGAAATCTTGACAGATAGCAAGGTATTATGTATAATTAACACCAAACAATCTACAATTAGAAGATTCAGCATATACAAATGTTATTTTTAGGAAACTAATGATACTTTACCAAACATGTGAGTGATGATCTTTACACCCTCTGAAGTCTAAGGCTCTCCATGCCTTTGCAGGTAAAGCGACATAAAAACAGTGCCAATTTTCACTTTGAAAGACCTGAATTCTTCATTTTGTATTTTGTAAAATGTCTGTAACTTTCTGTAATGCAGATCTATATATAACACCTCTAGATTATATCTGGGTAGGCAAAATAAAAAAAAGCTGTTCAGTTTTTATTGGGGGAGGAGCTTTCTGTATGTGGGGAAAACCAAGCTTGATGTTTACATCTGCCATGTGACACTGACTCATACAATAGGATTTTCAAGCAGAGAGGGGAAAAGCAAGTGTAAGAGAGTGTAAGACAATCTTATTGTAAGGTCATAAACTAAAGTGCTGACCATATACAGCTGTCCCCTTACCTTATTCTGGAAAAAGGTCATTGCTTATTTGGGGAGGGGGTTGTTTTGCCATTTACGTGTGGGGGTATAAAATACAAGCATTTTATAAACACTCTGCACTGCAACAAATCACTGCACAACACCCTCAGCACTGGGGAAGGCATCTCTTCATCCCATTGCACAGCTTTAAGGCAGAGATTGTAAACAACCCTTGTCTCTGTTTAATTTTCCACAATATTGCTTTTTTTTTTTCATTCAAACTGGGGACTGTCCATTCCACTAATGGATAGAGAAGAAGCCATCAATCTTTTCATCTCTGTGAGAGACCCAGCTACCAGCAGCTACTGTCTCTGGAGAGTGTGGCAGCCTTGCTCTACTTACAGTCCATCTATGGGGACCTGTATGAGTCCTCTGTGGACTCTTCCCATCTTGTAAAGAGAATTTCTTTCCAAAATAATCCTGGAGGTATTAAAAACTCATCTCTGCTGGCCGATATTCCATCCAGAGCCAGATTTGTGAAGGACAGGTGTCCTGAAGGGCTGACATGGGTGCAAGCAGCTCTGTTTTCCAAGTTGTGTCTCCAGTGCCTGTCCCCATTACACTTGTGCCTTGCCGCATGCAGGATTGTGCACCTGCCTTGCAGATGACAAAATCACAGGAACACAGCACGAAGACATTTGGGCTAGAAGAGTTGCTGTGATGGCAAATCCATGGGTGGAGCAAGCTTAAAGGCATCTGCAGAGGGAATGTTTCACAGCTATGTGACTTCCCAGCACTCTGAAAAGTCTACACACCTGAGCCAGCAGTCTGATGGGGCAAGGCAGTTTCTTTTCAGAGTTACTGGTGGAAGATGGGTACGGGCAATATGACGAAACCTTGGCCATGCTTGGGCACAGATAGAAGAGCATTGGAGATGTGTTTTGAACCTTCTTATCCAAGTGTCAGGGGTTTTTTGGATGGTAAATCCAATTTTAGGTCAGCAAGTCTGCAAAAAACCTGTCCAAGAAAACCCCTGAAAAAGAAGACATTCAAATGCCCGAGACCTCACAATCTCCCAGCTGCAGGAAAAGCAACCAGACACTGCTTCTTTTGAATATCTGGGGGAAAAAAATAAGATATTTAAAGAGACACAAGCTTATGGATTCACTTTTTCAGATTCATAGAAGCCATTAAATATTTGCAAAGCAGTTTTTTTCTGTAACATTAGATTTAATGGGAATAAATCAGCTGAAAGACGTGATTGCAAGAATGGTAACAGCAGGATTCTGTATGAACTTTGAGTTTAGGGAGTGTTTTTTCTACTCTTCCATAAAGGAAAAAGCTCTTAATATATAACTTCTAAGGCATTGTAAGCAAATAAAAGGTGACATAATTCTTTGCCATTAAAACTGACATAAGTTAGATGATGCACAGATACAGATGAGATAACTCTGAACTATGACATTCTTCAGGGTTGACAAAATTCTTGTAAACTTTTAAAATCAACAGAATGAAACTGCTTGTAACAAGTTAGCAGAGGTTACATGGCCTGAATTCTGATTTAAATTGATCAAATGTTGGTAATGGGTAAGAGAATATAAAAATATGCTACGGAGAGAATATTAATAAGACATTCACAGGAAGAACCAGGTGAAACTCTATCCAAACTTTAAAGGGAAAATTAGGGTTGTGGGATAGTTGTCAAAACTGATACTCAGTGAGACATTGTGACTTCATGTGAGAGGGCAAACATCTCAGACTGTAAGTGCTAAAGATCCCCATCAGAACATACACTGACATGCAGCTCCATGCTGTAATGCAAATGGCATTGCTCTGATGCTTAGTCCTTCAAAGTTGCAATTCTAAATTTGCTGTGTTAAATAGACTCCTGCTATTTCTAAAAACAGATTTCAATCCTATTACAGCAAAGAAACAGCAGAAGATACATGATTTCAAAACCACTATCTGATCTTGTGTAGTCAATAAATATTGTGGGCTCATATGGTGCTCAGCTCTTTCAAAAAGTAAGGTTTAAAGGTTTGCCCCAGACCACATAATAAAGCTGGCAGAGCAGAATATGATTTAGGATCAACCACCTGCCATATGGCACTTACTTCTCCATCCTATGCTGCTTCTTGATCATGCTAAGTTAGTCACAGCACCAGCAGCAGAAATAGGAGGAGTTGTTTATTATCCTCAGCACAGTAATGATACCTCAGGCCACAGTGATAAGTAATTGAAACAACAGGGGTCTTAGAGAGACTTAAAAACAGAGATCTTAAAATACACAGAAACTGGTGTATTAAATGGAATGTGTAACTAATAAATTGCCAGCCACTTGCAGTATAATGCAGCATCCCAAATTCAGGCATTCTAGAGACTTCGACTTCCACAGCGCCACTTGATACTCTTCAGAATGTAAAACCCCATCAAGATGAGGCTAAAATAAGAGCAATAGTAATAATCATAATAACAACAAAACCAACAATAACAATATTATTCACACTTCCTTTTCTTCAAAGGGATTTCCACTTGTAAATGCAGGTAGATAATAAGTAATTTTAACACCCAGGTGTGGCAACAATCACGTGCAATTAAGGACCCAGTGTTATGCAGTGCTGAATATCTATGATCTAAAGGTGATAAGGATTTAATGGAGTAAATAACAATATTTATAAATATTGTTGGCTTATTGTATCACGTTCTTCTGGCCTGAAAATATGTTATGTCGTACTGACTACAGATTTAGTTATCAAAAACAAAACAAAGTGATTTATCTTCAATTGTACTTGCCCTAAACAGATATCATGGAGGCCTCCTCTGAGGATGGAAGGATACAACCTTCAAAGCAAGTCTTATGCCATCAGACCTACTGATATGTATTTCTCTATGTTCTTTATTAAATGAAATTGCATTTGATATTTTTCATTTGTCTTTATGATCTATTAATAAGGCTTTACCCACCCATCACTCTGTATTTTCTGCATAATTTTATCTAGTTCTTCTGTTTTTAAGATGGTCCTAGAGTTATAAGTGCTATTCCATGTACTGTATGAATTTTGAGCATATACTTCATGCAGCTGAGATATATCATACTTAACAGAAAGTTTTCCAAAACCATTGTCTCACATTGTAATGAGATACAGAGAGATTAAGGATAGTTTAGTACTTTGGCTACTGGATGGCACATGAAGGGCAATATGATTAAATGCAAGATAAAACTGTGAGCTGAGTGATAAAACCAGACAAGTGCATGAAAGATTCTTCTGTCAGAGGTTTTTCTTATTTGTCATGTAAATATTGCCTGAATGTACTATTACTGAATCTAAAGTTTGTAATTTTGTAGCTAGTAATTTTCCATTAGGGGTACTGTTTCATTTATCACTGCTGGGCTGTCTTTGGAAGACTAGGAAATAAGACAGTCATACAACAGTAATCTCCCCTAACCTGTGCAGCTAACCTGGCTGTACTGTTTATTTCTAGTAGAGTGCACCATTTGCCAGGGGTGGCACCCACCAAGGTACTGCAAGTGTGGCTCTGCAATGTATAAAATCAGCAGCTGGCTCCTACAAGATGCTCCCAAGAAAAGGAAGGAAAGAAAGAAAATCATACTACCAGGCTCTCTAGATCTTCAGGGCAGAGATATGTACATCTGCTGTGTGGTTAATGTGCAGAGCAGGCAAGCACCAAGGCTCAGGATATGCTGGGCAGCAGGAAGTGCTCAGGCATCGTTGTGAGGGGTTTCTGCCACTGAAGCAGGGACAAGTGGAGGAGAAATGAGAGTGACACCCCAGCAATCTCAGCTGACCCCTCCCAGGAACCAAGGGGGTATCTGCTTTGAAAAGGTGACAGCTGTCTCAACCCAGCTTTGGGGGTCCTGGGGAATGCAGTGGCTCAGGTTTCACCAGCTTCAGCCCACTGCCCCAGAGCTGCTGGGGAAATGACTCTGATTTGGGGGTGTCCGTGTGTAAAGAATGGGGATGTTAAGAGTTCGCGTTGGCTCTTGGTGACAGCATTCACACCAGGAAACATTGGAGAACACTTGTCCAGCAATAATCCTGTTCCATTTTTATATCGTGGAGAAGTTCAGTCCAATCCAGGCTTTTGGGATGTGGCTGGAGCACCTAAACATCACACCACCAGTGCACACTGGTTCTAGCAAGGGCCAAGTTGTGCCGTGGTTTGGAGAGGTTGCTGGTGCCTGTCACTGAAAGCTTGTGGAGGCTGCCTGCCTGCTGATGCAGCTTTGAGGGAAGACAGGGCTCACACCATAAACTACTTCAGAAAATCGTAGGCTCTGTGTAAGTTGCACAAATTACTGGCCAAAGATTTCAAACAATGAACACATTTGTTCTCAAACTATTTATGAACAGGAAGAAAACAAACCTCACAGTAAGACAGTGATGTGTTGAATATGCTTTGTTTGCCTGGCATTAATGGATATCTGAAGGAGCTGGGTTGTATGACTCATTCAGTCAAACTGTAGAGATAATCAAAGGGCTGAGAAATGCTTCCAAAGGATCCCCTTTTACATTCTTCAAACATTCTCTCAAACTCTCAATGAATTCAGTGCAGAAAAATTAAGATGAGGCTTACATCATTGCAGGTCTCCTGTTACCCTGTGCAGCTGAACTGAGACCAAACTATCTCCCAGAGCTCATATGGGAGCAGCACAATTGTCCCGTTCTGTATGCCATCAGTCACATGTATTTTCAGTCCCTGGGGTGGGTCTCTGCAGGCTGCATATGATCTGCTCCCTGTCCCCTGCCACACTCTTTCCACAAGGCCCTCCCTGTCACCTGGGGATGGAGATGTGCTGTGCAGTCCCGAGTGTCTTGGTAATAAGATATCTGACCGCTCTTGGTGGAGTCCTGGGGTCCCTCATGGATATGTGACACCCAGGAGTAAAAGAAAATTATCACTATAAAAAAAATCTGATCTTTTCATGTCTATAATTTGTTCCTGTGTTTGTGTTTTACTGCATTGCATTAAGCTCTCTCTAAAAACAAAAAAGTGCAATTCATAACCAGAGAGGGGGGAGAGACAGAGAAAAAGAGAGACAGAGAGAAAGACTAATGCTGGGAATCCCAGATTGCTGAAAATGAGAGGAAAAAACCAACACAAAATTGCTGCCTGAGATGATTAAAGACACTTCAACATTTTATAGGGAACAGCCTGCAAAACTGCTACAGAAAATGGTGGGAGATAAGGCGGCAAAGGAGATCATTATCAGAGCAAGAAGTTGGCGATCTTTTTTGAAAAATAGTCACTACATGAAGAAATCCTCTCTTGTCTCAAAAAAAAAAAAAAAGCCAAGAGCAGATATAACCAAGGAACATATAGATGATCAGTGTCCCATGCTTCATTCAATCAGGCAATCAAGATAATTAGAAAGTATGGGGAAGATTGATTAATGGCCAAGACAGACATTGAGTTGACCTTTTCTTTATTACTACAGCAGTACATTTAAATAGTCTCCACTTAGTAGGGTTTAAACTGGAAAAGCGAGCTGTTACAGATGTAGTAAATGGGTAACTAAGAATGCAAGACCTAATACCCCTATTCTGTAGCTTGCTTTCCACCTTTAGTCTCCACACTAAACTCATCTGAACATGAACATGAATTAGTTTAATTTCTTGAATCCATACTCTAGCAGTTACACTAGTTAGTATCTTAAGAGAAACCAATGTATTTATTGGTAGTAAAATATATACAGTTTAAAATGTTTTTAAATTGAAAATTTGAAAATATAGAGGTCAGTGCTACTTTGTGAAGTAGCATCAGTTTTGTTATGCACAGGAGCAGGACGAGGGAAGCTGAACCAGACTCCTTGTGCTGGCATCCCCAGATTCAGTGATAAGTGAGGGAACATATCCAGGACCTCTTTGTGGTACCTTCTGCTTAGGAGAGCCTGGCATGTCCACAGCAGGGTAACCTGGGCCTCTCCTTCATTATGTCAGAGATTTGGCTCAGTGAACCAAGCTGGGGCCAGTGGAGCTGCCACAGCACCAGTGCCAGCAGCAAGCGTCAGAGCACAGAGAGCAGACAGGAACCTCAGAGGGAAAGGAGCTCTGTGAGGGCATCTCTGCAGCTATTAGCCAGTCTCCTTGATGTGAGGGGAGGGCTACCAAGCAGCCTACCAGGCAGGCACAGCACCAAGAGCACATCATGCAGGAGAGGTTTGCAAGGATTTCTGGTACCCATAAAAAGGGATTATGAGCCAAAATGTGCAGCTTGCAATGCTCGCCTGAGAGGGGTTGAAAACATAAACACAGGTCGTAAGTTTCAGGAGCTGGCTGACTTGTGCCTCTGGGCTAACAATGGTGTGGAGCAGACTTCAGGGCACAGGAGTGCTGCCTGGGTCATGCAAGAAATCTGGGTGTGTCCAGGGAATATCCCTTTTAGGAGAAGGGTTTAATTTCCCATTTTATATAAAATATTCTTCTCTCTGGTGAGAAATACAGTGAGCAGTGCTCTATAAGGTGACCCTAACAGCAAATGTAAATGAGAAGCAGAGGTAGGTACAGACACTTCTCAGCAGCAGAGTGTGGGAGAAAATGATGCAGGATTTTGCCTGGAGGCAACTCAGGGCAGAAACGTTGTCAGATCTCGAACAAAGACAATGCACTGTGTATCCTGCCATCAACAAGGGCTGGACCACAAGCAGTGAGGGCCTGAGCACAGCTGAGCCTGCTGTGGAGGGGCCAGCTTCCCACCGAGGCGCAGTGATAGCTGCTAAAGAGTCGCAGCATTTCTCAGCTGCTGAGCTGAAGAGCGGCGTGTCCTGCTCAAGGCTGTTTGCTGAACAGTGCTTGTCCTCACAGGCGAATCTGCAGGGGAAAGGGAGAGAAGTTAATTAGTAAAACTGGAAGGCGTTTAGAAAAATAAGTATGTATTTGGAAGAAAATGCACACCAACCTATTTGGTGTAATGCAGGTGAAATCAGTGGATTTCTACAAAGAGTGGCTTTGCAGAAATTTACAAAATCTACAGGGAAATGATGACATTAAGCAATGTTTACAACTACAGAGTACTGTTTCCGGCAAAAAATGTTATATGTTGTTCATTTGCAGTAGTCAACCCCCCTCCAACTACAGAGTTAGCCTTTTAATTTTGTAGAGTTGAAAACAATTGACATATTGTATGAAAAGTTTTCTTCTGTGAGCTATCTACTAAGCAGAAATAATCTTGATTGCCAGCACTGGGTCAGGCATTCAGCTCATGTAACCCAGCAGAACTCCTCTGGTGTCGATAAAACCACCTTGATTTACAGTAGCAGAAGATCTGAGCAGTGTATAGCTTTGAAAAATTGAGGTGTAGGTTTATTCATGATTTCAAAGGTAGAGGCTTGATCTGCTCTGCTGAGACATAACCTTGCTGTGCCAGACAGCTATGCTGAGGTCTCCACAGGCTCAGGAGGACCAGGGTTTGCTCCCAGACTGTACTTTGCAGGAACAGCTCCTCATTGAGTAGGAGCAAGTCCAGCACTCCCTGAGGAATGCCTCTTTACCCTAGCTCATCAAAAACACACTTGCAATGGCAATTAATTGGTTCTGGGATACCCTCCAATGCAAATGGCCACATCCAAAGCCCTCTATTTTGCTGCCTTCAAAGGGCACCAGCTCAGTCTCAAGGGTGTCAGTTTTGAGAGTGGTACTTTATATGCATCTAGGTCAGATTTCATCTGTGACCAAACACGTGAACAGTGGTCCTGTGCTGATCTTGGAATGGCTTTAGGGCCATGTGGGGGCTTTTGTAAGGCCACTGCTCCACTTGCTGCAGTGTGGGTGTGAGAGTGGTGAGGGTCTCTGTGAGCACATGGAGGTGCTGGTGCCTGTCTGCCTTTGCTGGGCTGGGCTGAGCCTTCATATTTCTGCTCCCAGAGCACTTGCAGGGAGGTGAGGCTCCAGAGCTGGTCTTACTGACAGCGCCGCTCCAAATTAAATAGCAATATTTTAAAAAAGACTAATAAGGAAACCTCAAAATATTAAAACGTAGCTGCCTTTGAAACAAGAGGGCAACAAACAACTGCTGTGAAAAGTGCAGAAGGTGCCAATGGGTTAGAGGCAGGTTTGGTTTAGTGTTTATCCTGCATTAAATGCCATAGAGCTGGGAATTCAGTGTAGTGAGATGCAGAATACTTCTATCTAGTGCTGAGCATTTTCCACTCTCATTTGACTTCACTGGAGGAAACTCAGGGAGCTCTATACCTCAGAAGGTGACTGCAAGCTCTGACATTTGAATCACACTAATAAAGTAGTTTCCCTTGGTGGGATGTGCATTCCCCCTCCCAGTAAGTTTCAAATAATACTACTCCTTAAAGTAGGAACAAACATTTTACTTATGGCTAGAATGCATTTATTGGTAATTTTCACATAAATCAACTTATATGAAAATGTATTCATAATCCAAGCCTTCTCTATAGTGATAAAATGTTTCTGCTTCTGTGGTAGAAAATAGCTTATTATGCAAACAGCATTGCTAGTGTTACATTATGCATGGGAGTCACCTGGAGAACATCACAAAAGCTTCAACCAAAAGGAAAAAAAAGAGGGGAGAAAATCGGGTGTTCCATTTACTGCACCACTTGCCTATTATAATTAGCTGTAAATGAGCTGATATCTGTACTTTGAAATGTATTTCATATATGCCTTGGTAACATTATACAAATAAGAAAAGCTGAAGAGAATGAAAGGATATGAAACTCACCCAGAAATGGCCTTGCAAAATGTCACCCCAATTAAAAAAGCAAACTCCGGTTGCTGTTTTTAAACTGGTTAGTTGTATTTACTTTGAGAATACCTTGGTTATATTTATATTCCACTTGATTTAATTCAGGATGCTGCAAGTTCCCACTGGACTGTCATCATTATGAATGACATTGTTGAGAAGTCTGATTAAATAAGATCTGCTCAGGCTAAAACCCATATTACCTCAGGTATGTTTAAAATAATCCTGGGCAGGGGTGGGGGGGAAGAAAGACTTAGTCCCATTACAATCATTCAAGGCCTATTGTCTCATGTGGCCTTTCTTATTGAGGAATAAAATAATGGTTTTAAAAAACAGTGGAAGAATGAGAGCAGCCCTGTGGGGAAGGGTTTGGGGGTGATGGTTGATGAAAAATCAACATGAGCAGGCAGTGTCAGAAAGCTGATGGATCCTGGGCTGCACCAAAAGCAGTGTGGCCAGCAGGTTAAAGGAGGGGATTCTACCCCTCTGCTCTGCTCTGTGAGACCCCACCTGGAGTACTGGGTACAGTTCTGGTGTCCCCAACAAAAGAAGGACATGGAACAGTTGGAGCAGGCCCAGAGGAGCCCACAAAGTTGGTAAGAGGACTGGAGACATGACTGGGAAGAGGTGAAAAATATCATAGAAGAAAAATTTGTTGCTAACATTGCATGATATATTTTACATGAACATATGTAGTATATGTATGTTCATATATGTATAGAAATGCAAGCATATGTGTACCTATCTATACCTATAAATCCTAGCCTCAAAAGAGGAACATGGTCCGTGACTCATTTAAGGACAACAATCCTGAGGTCCAAAGTCTTTAATAAGGGACAAGATCATGACAAGAATCTGGGGCAAAATACTCACAGGAGTGTTTGAGAAGTTAGAACAAAGCTGTGACAAAAAATAATATTTCTGGAAGTGGCAACTGAAGGGGCATTTTTTTCTCATGAGGGCTACATGAGATGACACTATGGCTGCTAAGGGAAGTACAGAATGTTAGAGGAAAGGAGAGTGACAGAAAGTCCTGCTTAACAAAAATTATGTATAGATATGCAGTGAAAACCAATGTAAGCAATAATAATACCTGATATTTGGGAAGAAATGCAAAGTCGAAATGGATTATGTTACTTTGCAAGAGTGCATATGCCAGCAGAGTGTGCAGAGGCAAAGCAGGGACAAAGAAGATGACCCCAACATCACCAGCTCAGAAAAATTCCCTCTGACCAATGGACACTGCTGCAGAAGATGAATGGAATATTAGATTGAAATCAAATGGAACTTATATGAATTTTAAGTTGGACACAGGTAGACAAACTGGTGTGAAGACAGAAACACAGGTATTCTCATGGACATAACAGGTGGAGACAGTGGGGAACTGGAAGCATTGGGGCTTACAGTGGGAAAACTATCTCTACTAAGAGGGTGTGTGAACTAAATGTATAAGCAAATGCTAAACTAATAAAAAAAGGACCTGCAGATGTGCCAAAGATGAGGGGATCTATTTTTGACTTTAAACTCCTATATAATAAAGAAACTATGGTTATTACAATGAAAAAAATACTAAATATATTTGATAAGAACTTGAGAGGATATTTCAGAGGAGGAAAAAATGTCCAGACTAACTCTGAATAGACTCTTTATCCTCCATCTAACACTTCCAAATCAGGTTTTTATCTCATCCTAGACCAGAAGGCAAAAGCTCAACTAGTGAAGTCATTGCTACTGAATCACAGGGTGAATGAAGTGTCCCTCTAGAGTTTCTGGTCATTGCAGGGGAAAAGAGAACCTGTGCTTATTTATTGGTGTATTAAATAAGGGTGTGGGAGCTGAAGTCAGCTACTCGGAGAGAGAGGGCTCTGGAAACACGGACCTTGCCAAAGATACTGTGATGTGCCAGTGCTGTCCAGCCTTTGTGAAGAAGTGTTTGCTCACCCCACATAGTGCCTTCCTGAGGAGCTGCTGGCTGTACTAGATCATTACAAATGCCCACAGGTTCAAGTTATGTTCCTGGGGAGAGTTTAGAAAAACCCTCACCATCCTGCACCCAGGTTTTCCCTTGTGTTGGTTGAGAAATTTGTCTCCATTTTCTCAAGCATTTCATCCTATCTCTACCTGTTTTATGATACTCTCTTACAGTACTGATGAGTTGATTTTTTTTTCTCTTTCTTTCCACTACTCAATAAATTACCTAATGAAAAGGTAATTGATGTAAGAATACTTTGAGGCTGTGCTCTTCAAGCTTTGGAGGCTGTGGATGCTGCTGGTTCATGCTGCAGTCTGGGTTACAGACCTCTCCCAACTCCATGGTGCTCTTGGCTTGTCTCAAGACAGAGATCTGTGTGGTTCTCCAAAGATTATAGAGAAATCTTATCTCAGCAGGAATTCGTTTTTCCATTTGTGTGCTCAGCCCTTCAGGATTGGTGATGGGCTACACTAGCTCTTAGTGATAAATCTGCAGAAAATGATTGAGTAATATTAACTGAAAACTCACCCTGCCCCTAAATCAGCATCACAAGTGCCCTCCCTGGCTTCATGAATGAAATGACAGACTGGTGTGAAAAACAGCAGCAAGTATCAGGCAGTATGCAGATGGCAATAACAAACACTCAGTTACAGGATGCTGAGGATCCTGCTGCTTTCTGAGTCCAGCATAAGGAAGATGATTTTTTCCTGAAACACAAATGGTGATGAGCATCCATTGGAGAGGGCATTGGGCAGATGACCTTTAAAGGTTCTTTCCAAACCAAACTTCTCTATGATTCTATGATCCCTCCTGTGTGATGCCCAGCTGACTTTGCTTTAGCATGAAAAATTGTCCTGTGTTCATATTCCATCAGTTTCACAAATTTTGGCTTGACTTTCTCAGAAGGTTTTATCTCATAACCTATAAAAGTGAAAAGTCCTTTAACATTCAATATACTCAGCTTAGTTCAATTAAAAATAGAAAAAAAACGGGTTTGAGGCAAACTAGAGAGGCAGAGACAATTCAGTGGAATGACCCTAAAGTTGTGACATCTTTGGTAATTGATTACTACTGGAGAGAGGCAGTGGCTGAACTGGAAAAGGCAGAGTCACTGCATCCTTGCACCACCCTTCAGAGAGATGCTACAGTGTAAGCCCCACTGCAGGCCAAACATAGAGGCCAGAGGGATCACAGTTTATATGATTCGAGCTCATTTTCCTGCTTTTTGTTAGCATTCAAATGCCAAGCACTAATGTGCTTAAAAATTCACAATATTTTTCTGTTTTTCTAAGGAAAATGATGGGTGTGAAAAGAAATGGTCTGGTACTGACATGAGTTATGGTGAGGTAAAAGACAGCCAGACAGCAAGAAGTGGCTTCAGGGACTGGAGACTTCCTATGAGAGCTTCCCAGGGAGCTAACTGAGATTTTATGATGCCGACTGAGAGTCAGAGACCAGCAGGAGTTACTGTGCAGGGACGGAGGAAGGTGGAAAGAAGCCTGTAGAGCCATGATATATGGTGTCCTTTCAGGCTGTTAGATGAGAGAGAACAGTGCTGTTTCAGACACAAGACTGGGCTCATAGGGTAATAGCTTGCTATAGTCAGACTGCACCACGGGATTATTATGGCTTTGGAGAAGAGCTATTAACTATTGTTAAGGTGATTGATCACTTTTATCATTTTGGTTATGGAAGGAGTTTCACAATCAGAGCTAATCATGGGGCATTGCAGTGCCCCTGACTGCCTAAATGCTGAAATCCAGAGATAGATGGTGAGATGATTACAAAAACTGCAAGACTGTCATTTCCATATTGAACATGGACTGGGCAAAAATCATAACATGTGTATTGCTGAGACACCACACGTAGGGGGAAACACTTAGGAAGCTTGCTTGCAGCTGCCTCCAGAGAGGGAAACAAACAAGCTTGCTAACTGTTCTGTTTAACTTCTCCAACACACAAAGTTTCTGCAGTTTTAAGGTTGAGCTGCAATGCAACTCCCATGGTGTCTGGATGTTTGGGTTCTTTGGCCCAGACTTCTGCTACTGCTTGTAAGAGTCACTGAGGTTTGATCAGGGAAAGCTCAGAGAAAGATTTTCCTGTGCCTGTGTTTGAAGTAAGGGGCAATAAAAATGCACCTCACATGCAGAGGAATGGAATCATGTTAAGTGTTGCAGGGGCAAAGAGATGCTTTCAGTTGTCTCCAGAGCAGCAAGATGCTTTCCAAGAGTACAGATTTCCATCTTTTGCTTTCTTGCATTGGTGTTGTTATGGTCTTTTAAGAAGGTTTCATCTGAGAATACTATATTCATCTGAGAATATCTGATGAAAAAAGAAAAATCCATGTTAGTTAAAAATCGAACAGGTTTTCAGAAAACTAGTTGGATCAGACATTTAAGTTCTAGGCATGGAAATCTGATCAGAAACAAAAGAACTAATCCATGACACACTGTGCAGAAACACATGGCTGATCCTACATTAAGATTTGAGATGCCTAGAACATATCAAATTAATTCACATCTATACCTTGATGTTCTCACTAGTGGTGGATAAGAGTAAAAAGTGTAACTGTTGCCCATACAACTCAGCATCAGGAAGGTGGCACGAAGGAAGCAGCTCTTTCTATGCTTTTTTTCAAGGCTCACTTTCTCTTCTTGGGAACACCATGAAGATCTGCCTGCAAAAAATTATGGCTCTCCACCATAAGCAATGTAATCATCAGTTCCTAGTAGGAAGTGCATATTCAACTTAACCTTGCAGAATTTTTGCTTTGAATAGTAAACACAATAGAAATAAGAGGCGAGAGACTGGATCAGAACTGGACAGAATGGGAAAATACCAATGACGCAGGCAGGGCAAGTCAGGCTTTGATTGCTTAGTACAAATAATAAATGGTGCAATTAGAATTCTGCAACTAAGCAATGTATTATGGTGTGCAATATTAATAACATGCCAAAATAGAAGTGCATGTAATCACCAGGGTGGTCTCTTGAAATGCTGTTTTCCATGATGACTGACTGCTACAGGAAGAAAGACATCTCCCAGTGCAGCTAGTCTGCATCACAGACCTCATGCAAAGAAACCTTTACCTGCCACTGCTATGCTTGTTTAGACTCTATTAAACAGAGACCTCTGACAGATCCTACCTCACACCTTTCCTAGTATTTTTCCATTTTCTTGTTAGGAATAGGGTCTCTTCTGTCCCTATACTCCAGTGTTTGCAGGATGTGTTTTTCTGCACAGCAGACCTAGTTCTGCCTTGAAAATATCACCACCATAATCCATAAATGGGAACATGAGTAAAAATGTAAGCACTGTGTGGTCTTCCTGGAGCAGTGGGTTCCAGCTCAAGTCCATGTACATGAAGTGTCCCAAAGACATTTACGTGGGTTATCTTTGTGCTCCTTTGACATGGGTGACCACCAACCAGAATTTAACCCGTCAATTCATGGGTCATAACATAATCATCTTTTGCTGATGCAAAAAAAGTCCTGTCCATAAATGTTATACCAGTGGATAGAGTGATATGTACGTAAGATGAATTTGGGGTTATTTTCTATGAGTAAACATATCTGCCTTGGGAGAAGATAATTTTACAGGGAATGGAGAGTCAGTGTCAGCTGGTGTGCCCAGATTGCAGCCTGCTTCCCAAGCAGAGAGGAGAACCAGCTCTAAAGTCTGTGAATGTGCATGCTAGCTAGATTAGATTTGTACTGATAGCTTTTGTTTCCGTTCCCTTCTCTCTTGCCTGGTTTAATATGCAAGGCTATATATGGAGAAAATGTGTCTCTGTGCTGGCATAGCAAAGATAACCTTGAAGAGTATAAATGAATGTACGTATTGATGGAGCAATTTGTGTTTTTATTGATTTCTTGCTGTGTCTCGCTGAATTTCTAGTATGTAGCATAGGCTGTAACTATTTTGTTATGAAGAATGCTACAGAATGTATTTTCCCACACCAATTCTTAAGGGATATGGGCAATTTATACATGAAAATATGAAAGAAAGCATACAGTATATATCGATTATTATTATTCATTACTATAAGTAGGGTTTAGGGCTGCAGCTAGAGATACTTGAGATCAAAATAGGGAGACATACTTTCTACATAGGAAGGCTGAGCTTATAACATACCAAGATTTTAAGCCTAAAATACATAGTTTCTGCCAATGTAGAAAAAGTTGAAGGTGAAATGGTCACACAGTGACATATTGAGAAGATAGGATATTTAGGATTGATGCCAAGATGATTAATGATGCCAAAGTGCAAATAGGTGGCTATTAAAAACAAGTCCGGGCTGACTCTCCTCTGTGCTGGGTACTGGGTTGCACTGTAGGACTTTTTCAAGCAGGTGAAATGGGGCAAGGTGTCACCAAGATGAGGATCTTGGTCCTGAGGCAGGAACCCCTCTAGGCCCTGATCCTGCATGTTTCTGCATCTGTGTTCCTTTCTTGAAACCAGTTATCTTCAGTTATCTACGCAGGAGTCTGTAAATCAGAGATCTAGTCTGCATTGGTCATACAGTGATTAGCAGCTGAAGACTGCGGATGTCTCTATGTGCATCTTGGTTGGATTTTCTTCCATTGATCCGTGTTTCGCAATTCCTGCTCCTGCCACACACTCTTCCTTCCCTGAGCAGAGAAGCAAAGCAGAGAAATGTGTTGAGTACTAGTTCTGTGCAGCCTTGTGGGCTTTGAGAGTGGGCACTGCTGAGGAAACTCTATTCCAAATTTGAACCGTGTCTCCCTTCAGCTCAAGGAGCAGGAA
Source organism: Euphonia xanthogaster (assembly GCA_034509185.1). Taxonomy (NCBI): domain Eukaryota; kingdom Metazoa; phylum Chordata; class Aves; order Passeriformes; family Fringillidae; genus Euphonia; species Euphonia xanthogaster. Next base: position 47,837,487 of record JAYDZK010000202.1, on the reverse strand, counting down.
TCCTTCTTGTCTGGTGGCTCATGAACAAGTGTGTCCATCTTGCTCTGGAAATTAATGACATCAGAGACACCAGGCTGGGAAGAGAGCACCTGCATTTGCTCCACTATTTGCTCTCTGAAAGTACCAGTAGTGGAAGTCCAAGGAACACAGATAACAGTGCACATGTAGCACGAGCCTTCCTCTTAGATCCTGAAGGGCTTTCTAAGCTAAATGTTGCCTCTGAACCCATGTTTAGTAGGCAGCAGTAGCACCACTGTCCATGAATGTATCTGATATCTTCTGAGCTCATTTTTACTTGGCCTTTGTAACATCCTCTGGCATGAAATAGCACAATTTAATTCTGCTTTCTTTTGTAGATCTGGGCCTCTTGGTTGTAAATGAGCTTAGATGGCAATTAAGAAGGCTTTTATCATGGAGAAGGGAAGTCATGAAGCTGCTCAGACAGATTGGATGTGTGAGGGTGAACACTGAAATGTTGTGCAATGCCAAAGGCCTGAGCAACTGAAGGTTATGACTGCCAAAATGGAATAGCAGTAATTTCCCAGTTCTTTCAGGATTTGCACTTACAAGAAATAGAGAGATTAATTATGTGACAATATAAGAGAGTGTCAGAACAATGATTTATTGCATGATGTATATTATCAATGAAGTTTTGGGTCATCATGCAGGTAACTGTTATGATGATTGCCTGTAAATGAAGATGGTTTTACCATATTTCCTTTCCATTCATCTCCTTACTAAGACTTGAACTGAACAGTCTTCCAAATTTGTGTATGTCACGGGTTTGTACCACTGTACTGTGGTAGAATGTTTCTGTTTATTCTCAGCCCTTTGTCATTGTTTCTTTCTATATATTACATTCCTAAGACAACTACAGAGCCTTATTTTTGAAGAGTGACAATCTAAACCAAGGGCAGCTTTAAATTAATGTATTAATAGAGAAATACACAGATTTCTCTGTGACTTAAGTTGGTTTTTAGGCATAGGTGAGCTGTGGAGCTGTAGGTATGTCAAGACAGCTCGTCGAGGGGATCACCAGTGGACAGAACTGGTGATCCTTATTGTAACCTGGTGAGCAAAACATGCTGGCACATCCTTGCAGGAGAGCAGCAATGCTGCTAACCTCCCCTGAGCAAGTGCCAAGGGGGGGTTCCTTCTTAGGCCTGGCACCTCTCTTGTCAGCTTGCTTGATTCTTAACATTGTTTTGTTAAAACAACCTGTTAGTGTCTAAAAACTGTTCATTTTGGCTCCTTTTCTCCTGGCTTAGTGACTTGGAGGGGTGACATCAGTCTCACTGAGGGAGGGTCTCCACTTGGTGGCACAGGCTGGGGAGGACCCAGGGGCTGGGATCCCTTGCTCTGCCTCTGGCTGTGCCACAGATCCCAGCTCTCTGAGCACTTGTACTTGGAGCACTTTAGAAAGGCAGATTCTGCTTCACAGCACTCATGTGGAGACAAACTGGAGGAAGGTGAATGGGCCCACAGCAAATTTGATTATGTGGAAAAGACTTATTTTCAGTATTCTGTTTTGGGAAAGAACTCATGGATCTCAATCCAAAGGAGAGGCAGGGCACCCTTCTGACAGGCTCCTGGGCTGGTCTAAATGCTTCCTCCTCTCCATCCTCACTGACTCAGCTGGAATGGACTCCAGAGCCCTCCTGCATTTGCTCATGGGCTCTGCCAGGCTGAGCTGATGGGCTCAACTGGGCTGGCATCCAATGATAATCTCCTTCCAGGTGTCTCTGTGTGGGGGCTGGAGCCAACCTTGGAGCCAGCCCTGTCCTGAAGCTCTGAAACCTGGAAACTTTCTGATAAACTGCTGCCCTAAATTCAAATCTATCCATCTTGGAGACATCACATCTTCATTAATACTGCTACTGAAAGGAGCAGAGAGGTGACACTCAGGAGCTTGGGGCAGCAAATTCCCACAGAGTTGACAGTAGGACTGCAGTTTTAATGAGAGCTGTGCACACAGTCCAGTTTCTGTGGGAAATTCCAGTGGCAGTTCCATTCTGTGGAAGACACAGAAAAAAAAAATCCTGTGGAGAAAGATAGCTGAATGTTCTGATTGGCAAGAATTACATTTACAATTTTATTTTTGATTTAAAATTTCTGAACTAAATAACTTGAGTATGAAACCAAGTTAATCTAGATCAAATATGTTGCAACAGATGTTATAATTTTTGAAAATGTTTTACTAACTGAAGCAAAATGTTATAGAAAATCTTCCTGCAAGACATTTCAGTATTGAGTTGGGGAATTTTTCTAGTTGAAACATATTCTGACAGAATGCATTAAGTGCACTCTGTATTTGTTTTGAATGCTCTCTTTAAGGGGTTTTAATGCCCTTTTATAATTTCAGAGAAAATGAAAAAAGAATAATAAAGATAAAACAAACTCTTTCTGGGATTGGGAATATTTAGCAAAAATGGGCAACACAAACCCAGAAGGCATTTAAGCATTTTTAAAATGGCCTGTATGCTCTTACTGTTTCACTCTGAAAAGTAACTGCTTTTGAAAACTACCACCCTTCCTTTATATAATGCTCAGATGTTACAGTGCTTTCAATAATTGATGCTGGCAACATTGTAAGACACCCCTCCAGAAGTACACAGGAGAGGGAAATTTCCTGGGAATGCTTCACATCTCATGGACCACTGGTACCATCTGCTTGCAACCATAGAAGAGAGTGTCCTGTTTTCATATATTTGTCTTTAGGAGTAGAGTGGGTTGGTGACAAAAAAAGCTCTCAAAATACATCAGTGTTGCCGAGGCAGAAACATAAAGCAGCAATTTGAGGATCTTGAGGGCACTATGCAGACTATTAAACTAATGGAACAGCTGTTGCTGACAGAGGGGCAAGGTTTTCAGGGCTTTGGGAAACTCTTGTTGGGCTAGGTAGACTTGTTGCAGATGTTGGAAATTCAGACACTAACCATTCAGCAACTAAAGTAAATATTAAAAAAAACCCACCTGAATATTCAGGGGGGATGACTTGACCAACAGGATGATTCCAAATGCCATTTAATGGTCACTCAAAAAGTGATGCTCCCTCCTGCCGGATCACCAGTTCATCAATTCAGGGCTGTTGGTTATTTCTTCTATATCAGAGTCTTTCCTTTTGCTAAGAATTTGCACCAGCTCCTTGAAAAGGTAGGGGAGAGACCTTTGTTTCTCATTGTGAGTTTCATGTCCCCCAGAGCATGAAATGCTATTGTGTTTGTAGGGAATGCCCCAACGAAGGCAGGAATGATGCATCTGACTCCATGTTCTCAGAAGGCTAATTTATTACTTTATGATACTATATTATATTAAAGAATACTATACTATACTACACTAAAGAATACAGAAAAGACACTTACTGAATGCTAAAAAGATAATAATAAAAACTCTTGACTCTTTCCAGAGTCCCAACACAGCTTAGCCCCAGTTGGCCAATGAGTTAAAACAACTCACACCGGAGTCTAATGAGGCAATCACCTTTGGGTAAACAAACTCCAAACACATTCCACACATGAGCACAACACAGGAGAAACAAATGAGATAAGAATTGTTTTCCTTTTTCTCTGAGGCCTCTCAGCTTCCCAGGAGAAAAATCCTGGGCGAAGGAACTTTTTCAGAGAATATGAATGCCACAAAATGCAGTCAGAGGGCTTGCTATTGAGCAATCCTCTGTGGCTGGGGAGGGCAACAGGAGAAGTGGGAGGTCTGGGCCAAGAGCCCCATTCAGCTGAAATCAGCCCAGCAAGAGTGTCCCGTGAGGCCACAGGGTATGAGCTGCTCTGCTTCTGGCCATGGTACAGAACACCCCCTCTTGGCTGAACTGAGCTGCTGGCTCTGGTGGTGTGGTTTAGGCAGGTTCAGAGACTAGTGGGCAGGAGATCCTTGGGTTGTAGGGAGAAGAGAGACCAGTTTTCGGTGGTTCATTGATCTTACAGAGAGGGCCAATGTGTGCCAAACTGGAGGTTCATCAGAGCTCCCCCAAGAACGATGTTGCACCAGGCTAGCTGGATACTGGGTGGGTGTCTTTGGATTTTAGGAGACTCATGGCATTTAAGACCATATATTGTAAAAATGACAGATTTGGATCAATTTGGGAAAACTAAGACCAAGACCTCAAACCAAGACCTCTTTTTGATCATCAGTGTTCCAAGGCAAGTGCAAAATTGAATAAAGCAATGTGAAGAAGTTTGTGACTTGAGTTCATAGTATCTTCCATAATCTCCTCCTGAGAGTGGCCCATCTTTTCTTGTCCTGAGGACTTTTCTGTGCTTCTACCTGACAGTGGTAACACAGTACCTGGTGCTGGGAGTTATTTTAAAGTTTTCTGATTTTGACAGAGACAACCATGACAACAAAACCTGCATAAAATTTTCACTTATTTCTACATAGGTTTCTAACAAAAGATCCTTCTGCTCTGAGATAATTGTTTTTTAAGTGCCTCCTGGATGACTGCTGGGTTAGAATCCCATCAGTTTGGATCTATCTGGTACAAATCCATAGAATAAGCAGCAGTTTGCTATTTCCAGACTGGGAAGGAAGCTCCTGAAACACAAGTCTGATTTTCACTGTAAATGCTTAGTACCCCCCCTACTGAACTTAAAAGAAATTTCTGGAATCATAGGATTGGACTTTTCCCCCTTTTTTTAAATGATAATAGAGCATTTTAAAAAAATGCATCCAAATCCAAGTGAAAATAAGTATAGATAACTCAGAAAATTAAGAACTGAAAGGCTGTATTTATATTGATTCTGGTTTTTTCCTAATAATTACATGGTAACAAAATGCTAAACTAATGGTACCAAATACAAAAGAAAGAGGAAAAAAGTCAATACTTATTATATTCAGACTCAGAATGGTCAAACAGCTATGACCACTTTTTGACACATTCGCCAATATTTCCTTCTGGCCTCCTGTTAGCAGCTGTCTGGTGAAACCTGATGAAAGGACACAAAGGGGCAAATCCATCCAGGGTATAACTTGAGAGGAATGACTGTGGGGGCATGTTCAGTCCATTATGGAACAGGGCATGCCAGCTGATTGGCATATCTCCAACAATAAAAGATTGTATCCAAAGATGGAGAAAATACATTTAGCACATATTGGTTTTCCCCCAAAGTATATGCAGAGCAATGCATATTGTCTTTTCAAGAATATGATCATCTTTAAAAGATAATTTTCTTGGATATGTTTCTTTATTCTCCTTGGTTTTGGATTTGTAAGTTGAGGGAGACTCCCTTTGGTGGAGCAATTTTTATTTTGTTTGTCTGTTTTAGGAAGCCTTTCTTGTTTATGATGAGAAGGATGGAGTCTTTAGGTGTTCAATTAGCATAACGTTCCTTGCTCAAACTTGTGCTTTGGTCTAATAATAATAATAAAAAAAATTAGTCCTTCCAAATTGCAGCTATGGGCTTAGTGGGACTGACATACTGAAGCTTGCCAAAAGTGAGATGGAATTGCCAAGAAGGGAAAGGTTGCTATGTGTGGGACGATATGACTTCACACCTTTGGAAGAAACCCTGAGGAATATGAAGTCAGGATGTGTAGACAGACAGTTGTTCTGATTTTTGGGCATGTTTTGAGACCCTGCTTTACACAGAATGATGTCCTGTATCCTACACTTCAGAGCGACAGAGAAGTAGGAGTGTTACAAATGGCCACAATGCCACCACCTTCCTTTCCACACAGTTTTCCTCAAGAGGTATCTGGTACATAGTGTTACTGATAATGTAGCCAGCTGTCCAAGATTCATTTGTACCATGGTACTATGTTGTTTTATGTCTCTGAGAACTGCGAATGTCACAGAAAAATGTCTTTGGCAAGCAGAATCCAGGTTTCTTTTAAATCCTATTTCTATAACTTCCACAATCATTACCCCTTGTCCTATTGCAATAGACCCTGATGAAAAGTTTGTCCCCATCTTTCTTGTGAGACCCCTTTAAGTCCCCTGAAAGGCTGCAATGAGGTCTCCCTGAAGCTTTCTTTTCTTTATGCTTAACAGCACATTGCCAGGTCACGTCCAGCCTCTCATCCACCAGCATTCCCAGGTCGCTCTCGCAGGGCTCTCTCCAGCCATCCATCCCCCAGCCTGTGGCCATACTGGGGGCTGTCCCGACCCAGGCGAGGGGCCTTGCATTTGCCTTTGTGGAGCCTCCTGAGGCCCCCGTATGCCCACTTGGTGAACTTGTCCAGGTGCCTCTGGACGGCATCCCGCGTCTCAGGGGTATCCTGTGAATTGCTGGGGGTGCCCTGACACAGTGCACCCGACTGCCCAGGCAGCGAGGGAACGGTGGGCACCTGCCAGGGGACGCGCTGGGACAAGCCGGACTGTGACGACGAGCAGGGACAGGCTCAGGACGCGACGCTGGCCGCGGTGCCGCCGGGCCGGGCC
>JAYDZK010000202.1:47807040-47831068 GCA_034509185.1 Euphonia xanthogaster | reverse complement strand
AGCGCTCGGGCAGCGCCTGCAGAGGGCGCTCCCGGCTCCCTTTTGGAGGCGCTGCCGCAGCGCCGCCGCTCCCGCCCCGCGCCGCGCCGGCCGCGACCCGCGGGGCCCGCCGAGCTTCCGAGCCGGAGGTACCCCGGCTCCAGCGGGCTGGCCCAGGAAAGACATTAACACAGGCAACAGGCCTTCCAGCAAAAAGCAGCAGCGCGTGTAGAAAAGGTGGCTTTTTTTTTTTTTTTCCCCCTCTCCTCATTGCATTCCATTGTTTTTGATAAATTGCGCTGGTTTTGTTTGGCTGGGGTAGAGTGAATTTTCTTCATAGTGGTTAGTATGGGAATGTTACCCTTCCGATTTCCCTTATCCCACCAAAGAGAGTGAGTGAGAGGCTGCGTGGGGCTGAGCTGCCGGCCGGGTTTAAAGCACGACGTGAACACGCAAAAGCATTCGACATAGTTGTAGGATCGCTACTGCAAATACAGTGCCCAGGGAAAGGAGGCTCCTGTGTTTTTCCATAAGCTCTTCATTTTAAGAAGTAACTAGCAACAAAGGAAGAAGAGGTGGTCTGAGTCTCTTGTGGGATGCCTGTGGGTGGGAGTCAGGATGTATTTCCTCCTCTTCTCCTTCCTCCCCTAGTGCTTTAACCATAACTAACTGAAAGAAATTTCCTATACTTGGAATAGTTTTTATAGTGGCTGAAAATGCAGATGCTGAGCGTGCTCACCTTTACTTCAAATAAAAGAAGCTCTGGGTGAAATAAAGCCTCAAAGAAGATTCAGCACTTCATAAAATCTTGTGAAAACTACAATGCTTTGAATTCATACATCGAATAAGAACATAGACTTCAGATAGGATTTTTATTTCATGATTCTCTATGCCAGATAATCTGGGGTCTTGGATATACACATAGGCTATGCTGTACTTTTCAATTCCAATACTTTTTAATTGCATCAATACCTTTGGGTTGGACTTACTGAAAAGTTGCCTTTTAGCTAGTAGAATATAAAATTTGTTTCAAATAAATACGGGTGCTCCTGTCCTGATGATGAAGTCAAACCTGCCAAAGTACTAATATGGCTGTCTGGAAAGAAAATAATATCAAGAAAAACTCAGTGGTTTTAATTTTTTCAGACTACAAACAATGTGAGAAACTCCTGTAAATGATTGGGATGCATTAATGTTTCCCTGATTCTTCTAGTTATGGTTTTTCAGGGCACAATTCATATTTGTTTGCAGACACTGGCAGGGTGGATGGTGTGCTCTGACGAGCTGCAGGCACAAGCTGCTTCAGCAGATTCCAGGGATTTGTTCTCACTGTTTATTCCAAAAATAAGAACATCTCCTCCTAATAAATGTTGTATGCAAATGTGCTTCAGTCATTTCTACATGAGATTCTAATTCATTCATTTAGAGATGTTCATTTTGTAGTGTATGCAAATTTGCATATGTAATTCAGCAAAGGCAGAAGCAATCTTTTATTCTTATCACTTCTGACATTTTAATCAATGATTTATGTCTTATTCTTACATTTTTTAGCCCTCCCTCGGAATGCTAAGGCAGATTATTATGCATTGATATTTCTATACATATATAAAGCTCATTAAGGCTTTTTGACAGAAGAATGGACAAAGTGCAGGAACAGGGGGCAGGCATTTGGGGGCTTATGCTTTACCTTCTCTGCAGGCTGGTTTGGCTCATTTGATAAACAGCTTCCCCGTGTTAATGTTGCTCCATCTGTGCAATAGAGATAGCACTGCCCAAACTCAGAGGTGAGACTAATTGTAGTTTTTAAAGCTTCTTGAGCTCCCTGGCTGGAAACTGCTATATAAATATTCTTCTGGTCACAAAGAAAATGAACAAGGTACAGTCCTAGGTAATGGAGATATCATCCATTATTTCTAGGTTTTGTCTGTGTCAAAGGTGTCTGCAGAAATGGTAACCTCTTTTTCTAGAGACTACCCCTTGTAGCTATTCACAGTCACACACTCACTGACTTTTTGACAAAACACAGCTTTTATTGCTATTTCCTTCTTCTGACTTCATTGGCTTTCCAGATTTGAGGGACTCAAGTGAATTTTATTACCTCCTAGGCACCATCAACAGAATAATTTATCCAGTCTCAATGCCAGTCAGTCACTCCTCTGTGAATCCTTGGAGGGCAGTTGAGTTACAAAGATGATTGGGAAAGGCCGAATTGTAAGACAGCATTATAGTGGAGCAATTTTAAAGGCCTGATTTAACCAACAGACCTTTACAGCTGGGATGAATATGTGAATAGAAAGAAATCAGCTGGGATCCCAGATTCCCTTTTGAGTCTGAACCTGGGTCTCCATATTTAGAAGAGTGATGAAATAAAACAACAAGGAATTTTTCAAAAGCATAACTTCAACTTAAAGGGTGAAAATATAGTCTGCAATTCTTTCAGAGTTAGAGCTTTGATTATGTGATTTTTGGAAATACATTTGTATTCTTATATGCAATAAAATCAGACTTGCGCCCTTCAGGAATCCATTTCCAAATTTCACAAGTGTAAATCCATCAATGGTACTTGTCAAAAGCAAAATGCATGTTTACATTTAGAAATGGGAACTATAAACTTATACTTTGTGCTTACAGGCGTGTGTTTGGTAAATGCCACACCATATTTCTGGAGATCACAGGCATATATGAGAAACCTATTCTTTATTCTGTAATACTGCTGCAGCTGAAGTTTACAGTTTCCCACTAATAGGAAAATTTCTGAAGGACACCCAAAGTCACAGTCCAAACACTTTTCATCAGAGTAATTTCTGAATTACTCCCGCTGTACACTCCGGTCTGCATCCCATATTTGAGTAAATCCATGTGACTGCAGTTGCTAAATAGTTGGCCCAAAGTAAGGATGGGAGTCACAAGAGTCCCAGAAGGTAAGACTGGATATTTTCATTATAAGAAAATGCAACCTGTCATCTAACTCTACACAGGTATTGGTAAGAGTCCTCAAATATATGAGCCACAAATATATCCAGATAATCTTGATGTCATCCTGTCGAGCCCAGGATAATGAGAATAAACAAGATAAACAACTAGCACCATGAGTTTCTTTCTAGTAACTGTAGTAACAAAAGTAAACATTTTTGACATTTGTGTAAAGCTAAACAACCTTAAGAGAGATGAGTGTGCATCTCTGATCTTGGACATGTAGCTTAAAACAGTTCTTGTTGCTACTAGTGAAGAAAAGTATAAATTATAGAGAGGTGCTCAGGAGTCAAAGAATGGTGGTGAAAATAGGTACTGGAGTATCTTATCTGTGTCACTTCTTCTAAAATAATTACTCAGACTGTTTTTTCTCCTAAGCAAACTATTTATGAGTTGCCTAGTTCCACAAGGATAGGCAACTATCTTGAAAATAAAATAAAATATGTTATTTTCAAAATGCTATGATTCCAGGGGCTGGAGCTCTAAAAAAGGCATTGTCCATACTCTTTCTCCTTGTCTTTCTCCTGACAGGTGGGAAAAAAAGCTCCAGTGTTTCATAATGTCAGGAAATGCATTTTATTCTTACATTGGCTAAACATTTCCTATGTTATACAGATATTCCAAACAATTTTATTTTATTTCTCTTTATTTTGGTTAAGTTTATATAAAATGTGAAAAATAACAACAGGGATTGATATCCTTGTGTTTTCTGTTGTTACCTCAGAAACACAGAGAGTTGGTACTGTGGAATAAAGGAAATAAACTCAATTGCAACTGTAATGGTTTATTATTTCTTAACCGTTATTCTACAACACCGTCCAACCTTACACTTTCTGAGGAGCAGAAGAACACCAACTCCTGTCAATGAGAAAACAGGAAAAGGAAAGAGATTTGGACTGTGTAAAGTGCAAAGTGATTTCTGCTTCTGTATCAGAGGCAAACAAAACAGCCACATTTTCAGTTAGGTGCACATATTTTGTGTTTTTAATTGCAGGATATGTGGTATCACAGGAAAGTCAAGCCAGAGCAGCACGTTCTGCTCCCTTCACTGCTCATAGGGAGCAGAGCTGCTCAGCCAGTGCCCCAGCCTCTCAAGTCATTTGAACATTTCATAAAAAAACTGCACTTCTGGAAGGTTTGATATTTTTTCCAGTATCCACACAGGCTCTAGCAATTTATTTTTTGGTAGTAAGTACTCATTAATTGAATTTCAGTGTTTTCCTGTGTGGTTTTAAAGGTAATTTGGCCGGAGGTAAAACTACAGACCCCAAGGGCTGGAGCCAGCATTTGTTTCACATAAGTCACAGCTTGCTTTAGGTTATATTTTCTTTGGAATGGAAAGCTAATTTGTTTAGTTATGTTGGTCTGAGGGCATCAAATTGGACCATACTGTCACTGGTAACAAAAACAAGCTCGCAGACTGCTCAGGACATCAGTAACAGTAATTGGTCAAATTACTTCAGCCAGCCATAACTCTAAAGGTAGACGCCTGATAAGTAAGTCTTCACCTTTCAGGAGCTATCAGTCCATACATCATTCTTGACATGAAATGGGCCTCATTTCCACAGCTTTAGCACCAGAAGGGTTTTTTTTCTCCTTAAAAATAACAGCTGTGCACAAGATAGCGCTGAAAATTTTATACCAGTAACTATTATCTACTGAATCATACCTTAAGAACATTTCTTGTTGGATATTTGAGTGTATTTTGTAATTGTACTACTCATCCACTGAAGCAACACGTTTCAAACCAGACCTTAATACTAACTCCAAGCAAAAGAAGCCATCACGTTTCCCTCTGCTAACAGTAAGATGAAATAAGTTTAATTATTTAGTAAAACTGTTTGTGCACAAGTGGCTTCTCTTTCATCATTATGTCTCAGACTAATAGAACAATTTTCTTAAACTAAAAGAGTATTTTTAAACTTATGAGTTATATAGCCTCTCTTCTTAAAAAATTTATGCTGCACTTCACAGCAATGTGAAATTGTTATAAGGAGCAAGATGGTAGACTTGTTCATGAATAACATGAGGATGTTCTCTCTGTTGCTGGAGCAGGCACCACCCAAACCCCTCTGGTGAACAGTGCAGGTGGGCTCCCAGGTCTGGAGTCCCTGGGACTTTCCTCCTTTGCTTTAAGATGGAAGGAGTCGTGTCACAAAGAGCTAGTACTGAATATAGATCCAGATACTGTGCTTCTCTTCTTATATTGACTTTGATGAAGAATTAAAATTTAGGAAGAGTAAAGACATCTCTGCCCTTGAAGAGATGTTCAGTTCTCTTCACAACTGAAAAAGTTGCACCACCATGTTACAATGCATTTACCTCCTGTTTGGTAATTTTTAATCTATTGTCAAGATTTAATAAGTCTGGCTTGGTTTTTGACAGAATTAATTACTCTAGGGGATCAAAGGTGTTAGTATGACCCTGGATTTTTACAGCATTAAAGGATAACCAACGTACAAGGTTTCAGATGCAAGAACTTCAGCCTCCTTACTCTGATGATCTTTTAGTGTTGTCAGGAAGGAAACATTACGTAAGGCATCTGAAATGTGACTCGTTAAAACATTTTGTTCTAGCACTTTTTCTTATAAATGGTTTTTACAATTGAAGAGACATAAATAAATTCTTGTCACATTATCTTCTCAACCCTTCTTTGATAGGAAGGAGGAGAAAAAAAAGGGAGATCATCCTGGGTAATGCATACCAACTAAAATTTCTGCTTTAGCAAATTGTGTAAAGAAGCAACTGCTCATAGGCATGTCACTGGTGAAACAAAGATCAGCCCAACTCATGGGACAGACAGAACCTGTGACCACCAAAGGCACTCCCCTGAAAAAGCCTGCATGGATACCTGGAGCTTGGACTGTAAGTTAAGGCACCACAGAGGGAACCTGAGGTAAAATAAAGGCACCTGGTCTTGTCTTGGTGTTGCCTCAGACCAACAGCTGAGTAGAAGAATGTATCACTGATAATGGACAAGGAAAGCCAACAGAGCAACCGTGCTGAAATCAGCTCATTTTCTAGCTATTTATATCTCTGCACCACGTAATTTACAATCAAACTAATTTTGATTGTATCACTTAGCAGAAGTTCTGTCCCCTTACACATAGTCTAGTATTCAAAGAATGATACTTCTGCAGTATCTAGCTAATACATAAATGTCCTGATGATAGTCAGAAATGGACAAATCAGCAACCACATCCCAAATGGATGTCAGCATGCAAGCCTTGATTATACAGAGTTTGATATATATATGGGTACATGGGAACTCAGGCTGCTACTTCTTGAAAATCTACGATGTAATGCTGAATTCCAGCCATTATGCAAGAACATGTGCAGACAGGGGACATAAGCTTTGTTACTCTCTTTGTTCAAACTTGGAGACCAGCTACTGAAAAACCAAACAAAATACTATGCTTTTAGCTCTTCCCATTAATGGCTTGTTTCACTTTTCTACCTGTTTTCACATTTCAACAAGTCATTCCAATATGTGACCAGAAAAAGAAAAGGGAGGTATTACAATATCAAAAAACTGCTCATCTGAGTTTAATAGTTTTATTTTTATAATTATTATTGAAAATTACTGTCTCTGCAAGCTGTTGAAAGATGTTTTCACAATACATTTTTCATCAAAAATGCCAATCTTCCTTCTCAGTAGTTCTGCCTTTAGTTTGCCTGGTTCTTCATCTGCTAAAAGGAGTCTCCTTTGTGTGACACTCCTTCATGCAGCACACAAACACGCCTCATTCAGCCATTATTTGTAGTAGGGCTGTCTCAGAGGGTCACTGAGATGAGGCAGATTAGAAGAAATGCTAACTTAAAGTGAGCAACAAGTGATCCAAGGGGGTGCATGAGTACCAACCACTTGGTAATCACTGCAGGGTAAGGCGGGCTTGACTGCATGTCAGGGCTGTATGATGCTGCCTGTGCCTGGTGCATCCTGAGAGGCACCAATAACGATCTGCTGTGGAGATCTGTGGGTTGAATCAATGGATAGTTTGTCTTTTAGATTATCCAAGTACCAAATGCAACAGTAATCTTTGCCTGAGCTTGACAAGCTGGGAACTTGCAAGTTCCTCATCTTACTGCATGTCTTGGAAGCCAAGGTCCTGCCTTGCTTTAGTGCAAGAAAGGGGGGGCTAAGGGACCCTAGGCTATCCAGGGCCTTGGCAGTTGCTCACCATTGTCTTCCTCAGTATCAGCAGCCTCCAACTTGGGGAATGAATGATCACTCCAGTGAAATATTAAGTGTGAGAGCAGATCTGACAGAGACAGGCACTGTCAGCACTGATGCAGGTGCTGGTGTGACAGCAAGAGAGCAAACAGCAGGGAATTATGAGGAAGCACCATTCCCAGGTCACACTGCAGTCTGGCTGACAAAAAAGTGTCAGTTTCTGGCAGAGATGTGGCTTTGTGCTGCCTCCCAGGTAGGGAGCAGAGAGAGCACTACCCTCCAGCTGCTAGTGGGCTAAAATTTTTCCACTGAGATGTTGCTTCCTGGGATTGCTGTTTCTTCTTTTGCATTTGTAGGCGTCTTTCCCATTACTATTATGTGTATCAGGTTGTCCTGAAGGCTGTCAGGGTTTCAGAGCTAAATCCATGTAGCCACAAACCCAGTGAGTCTTAAAAGGCATTTGCAGTTTATGATTGTCAGGCATTTGTAAATTGTGTGGTCACCAGGAGTTTTGGTACATAGCAGAGATCTGTTTTTGTGTGCATCCTGAAAAGTTTTGCTCCCAAAGGATGTTGATTAAAAATTTTAATAGGGATTTTAACAGCCAAGCTACATGCTTGGCTGTTAAAATGCTCAGCCTTTAAGTGGGGTCCCCAGCATTAATAAAATTACTGGGAATACACTCTGCATTTGTGTTACAATTATCCCTCAGTTTCTATTTTGTTCCTCTAGATCATCTTGCTTCCTTCAAGTATCCTGTCGCCATGATTTATTGCTAGATCTGCTTTGTCACCATCTGCTCTGCTATTGCTTAAGAAAGAACAAATCCCCAGAAAATATTACTGTCCAGACTAAGCACCATATACGCATCCTTTGCACATTCAGCCAAACATTGACTAATGGCAGACTAGACTATAATCACAAATTCCCTCCTTTCCTGTTCACTACAGTTCAAATTCATATAAAAAACTTGGTGGAATTCAGCTCTTCTCCTTGGGGATATAGGTTACCATCTGTCTGGTTTCCAGTGGTACATTTAAAAAACATTTGTCCCATTTTCATAAAACATCCTGCTGTACAAAAACCATTTTAATATCTAATTACACAGCATTATGTATCACATATGTCACAACCAGTATAATTTGGCCTAAGTTTCTCTTATCTAGTTTAGTCTGTTTTGCTCTTTTAAATTAAGTTATCCAAACACCTATAAATCCAATAGCATGCCTCTAGCTAGAGTAATTAAAAAAATAAAATAAGTAAATACTGAACTGCCTGAAGAATATTTTGGATTTAATTTGGTAATTTATATAAGATCTTCATTTCAAAAGGAAGCAACATTTTAAACTAAAGGTTATGTACTTACCATTGCATTAAAAAAAATCCAAACTGGTAAAAGCAGACAAGAGAATGGTAAAAGGTATCAGTTATTATGGTGCCCAAACATATGTCAAAAATATAGCAAAATACATTATTCTTTCACACTTCTTAAATCTTTCTAGCTGTCACCAGAGGATAGTCACACTGTAGTCAGTCAGGGGACAGTCTCTTCCCAAGCCACATCTACTCTGGGTACTTCATGTGAAGCCTACTCCAGCCTGTGGGAAGCTTCCCAAGCCATGGTGCTGTCAGGGACCTGGGAGAGGGTCTGGGAGAGGCAGCCAGGCTGCGTCACAGCTGGGGTGTGGGCACACCCCTGGCCAGCCCATGTGCCATCAGGGACTGCCCCCTGAGCACCTGTAGAATGCAGTTTAAAATGCTCTGGCTGCAAAGATGCTCTGGGAGCATTGTGATTTCAAGTGAACCTGAAACTTCTTGATACCAAAATCCCACAAAATGGCAGCATTCCTTGTCCTAGGCCTTGCACCACTTTGCCTGGCTGGGCTGTATTTCATCCCTGCTCATGCAGGGATGATGCTCCAGCAGTGGAGGCATGATGCCTAGAGCACCCTGCTTCCCCCTGCCCTGGCCAGGATCTTTCTTCTTCTCCCCCAGAAATGAGGGTGTTCCTCTTGGAGAGCCCCAGCCTGAGTGGGATGAGACTGTCTCAGGAGCTGGAGCTGAATGAGAAGAGAGACAAATTTAAGTAAGAAAAAAAATCCTCCCATCTTCTACCCAGAAATTCACGTAGACCCCTTGGCCAAAAATGATGGTATCCAGCACCAAGTTGTGTCATGATACTTTTTTGTGTTGTCAGGATGTGGAAGACTCAAATAGTATTTCCCACAGCTACCCCAAGGAGAAGACTTGCAGTGGACCACTCTGAGATGAGATACAGATGATGGGTAGCAGCAATTATTTTTTTGAGAACAATTTTTTTCTGTCTGTGTCTAGTCAGAAAGCAGCTATCTTGTTCACAGCTATTTGTCTAAGAGAAGCTATAAATTTCACTAAAGTTTGCAGGGAACATGCACTCTGAAGGGTGGTGGAATACTTCCCTGTAATCACATTGGTTCTGTCACACTGAAACTGAGCCAAATTACTCAGAAGTCTCCCTCAATTTCTGAGTGTTCCAGATAGATATGACACAGTTGGTCTAAAGAGCATTGTTAATGATGGAGTTGTAGCATATGATTTCCCCCAAAACTCAGAATCACCTTAGAAGAACACGCAGCACCAAGAAGCTCATCCCAAAACAGCCAGTCTTGGTTAACCAGCCTGTCCCCACTGAAATGCCTTGTGCTCTTCCATGTGAGAAGGACTCTGGCTGCTTTGCAAAGAAAAGGTCTGTTCTAAGGAAGTGTCTTGGTGGAGCAGGGGAGAGAGGGGGTGGTTGAATACACAGAGATATTTTGAGAGACTTAACTCTCTCATTCCTAGAGAGGGAAGGTGAATGGGCTTCACCTAAGGTGTGTGACTGAGGAAAGGAGACTCACATCCCCCAGGACTGGTCATTGTTTGGCTGAACATTAGCAAACACCAGTTGTGTGATGTCCTCAGCACACTGTGGGCACCTGACCAGGCTCCCCATGACACAGAGGGAGAGGCAGGACTGTCAGCAGTGCAGCACCAGAGGCATACATGTGGTCAGAGCTACCCATCTTTTGCAAATGATGATTATTTTCATGATGCTATTAGTGTTAAATTGAATTCACAGTGGGAAATATCAGACAGAGAGTGATGTAATTTAAAACATGGACACAGAATCCTCAGGAAGAGGGGAAAATTTGCAAATCACATAGATTTTAGAGAACTTGTTCTGTTCTAAAGACATCCCAGTAGGACAGAAAAAGCTCTTTTTAGGAAAAACTTCATAGGCATCAGGTATTTCATTATACTGCTGAGCTAGTCAATGAGATTTAGAAAGTATTCAGCTATCAATACCAAAGCCTATCTGATAACTACCCCCAGTGGTATTATTATAGTCTCAGGTGCAGCTAGCCACGAGAAAAATAATCTGATAGCCATAGAAATTTACCAGCTGTTTCAGGACAGATTATCTGACCAAGAGCAGTATGACTCTGAAGTTATCTCAGAGGAGACCTCCTGAGTTCTATAATATTCAAACTGACATGTGAATGTGTAAAAAAGAACACAGGTAAGAATCATAACTTATATTTCATTATGAGTCTATTACCTATGTCTCTTACCTCTTCAACTCTCCAAAAAAAGTATATATAAGTACAGAAGGAAAATTATCTCTAAATTTACCTTGCTGTAACTTTGCACTTTTTGCTGAGTCACAAAATTTTTAACTTCTTGCCCAGAGCTTCATTTACACTTCTGCTCCTGAGCACATTGACTCATACAAAAACTGTGATTGCCAGAGCAATCATGCTTACAGCCTGGGTACAAAATAATCCTTCATTTATGACTTGCCTATGCACAGAGGTCTAAGCAACCAATAAAGGCAGGATTTAACAGGCATCTCACTTCTCATCATGGAATTAATCAGGACAAATAATGGCAAGGCAGGCATTTAATAGGCAGATAACACATGATTTTTGCACACATGAAGATATAGTACCTGATGTCCCTGACCTGTACAGTGGGACAGAAGCCAAAGGTTTGTATAAACTTATTAGAGATGAGAATGGAAATAAACAAATAAATTATCTGTGTGATTAAGTTGCCTTGTGAAGGAGAGTGGTCACATTGCTTTAAGGAAGTCTTGGCTCTATCACGGTAAGGAAGCTGCTACTCTGGGCACCTCCATGTTTTCCATAGAGTTTCTTGTGTCACCAGTTCCCTGTTGCTCGTGTGCCATTAATTCACCAGTGGGATCCACAGCTTTGATCTCATGGACGCTTCCATTTTATTTAACTCTATTAGGGTTCAAATAAATCTCAGCATATTTACAAATCCTTTGTTGAGCTGAGTGTCCACATGGCTATGCAAGGAACTAATGTATCTAACCTTTCATCCCTAAGTGATGGGAATACTTGGCAGGATTCTTTGCATAAATCTGAAGTATGCACTAGGACAATATGTTAATTCCATTTTATGATTGCTGGCAAATGCAAGACAGGGATACACATATATTCATACCAGAACATACATTAATAAACTTAATGAGCATTTTAAGAATCCCAAATGACTCAAAACAAAACAATATAAAGTGCTTTTTTAATGATTTTCAAGAATGATAATTGTTTTAGTGTCTCTGTCTCAGTTCAACTTCTCTAAATAAAACGCCCTAGCTGGTACAATAAACTTCTGAATATAAAAGGTGCATTCAATTTCAAACATATCTCCTGTTTACCAGAAATTGACTTAATTATCTTTCAGGAAAAAATTGTTTAAATGTGCTTGGTTAGTTTATAAGAAGGTACTGAATCAAGTCTACAAAATACAGATGCATCTTTGATCACAAACCAATATGACAAGATGAGTTTCATTATCAGTAACAGTGAACCTAAGCATTTTTGTTCTTACTGTGCTAAAGACTGTGATTTCCTGTAGTGTCACTTTAATTCCTAAGGGGTATTTGATGGAGGGTGTGGGAACAAGCCTTTACAAATTCTGTGACTGGTCTAGCATCCACAGCTGAGTATGCCTGAGGACTGGGTATTCACAGCAGAACTACCAGTGTTTCATGTGAATACATTAATTTTTATCCTGTCTTAACTATTGGTGGTAAAGATCTGCAATCTGCTAGCATAGACTCTTGGAGAATAATTTGCTGATACTTAAGTTCAACTCTGAAGTGCTTGTGTAATAGAGTGATGTTTAACCATAAAGCATGTGAGCTGCAGAACAAAAGTTTCGGCTAAGAAAAAAAGATAAATAGGTGACTGCAGAGAAGTGAAATTATTCATAATTGCAAAATTATGAAAATTTTACTAGAGAGTGCATTAGCTTCTGAACAATTAAAAAAAACTTCTCATGGAAGCGTAAGATTAGGTCTTAACTAGGTTAATCTACATGGCATTTGTTTGTTTCACTCCTTGGTACTCTAAAGCATAGGGTTTGTAACAGGTCTATTAATCAAAGTGATGGAAAAATAAAATATTCCCACTTAGCCAGGAAGGCATCAAGTCAGTATCAAAATCACAACATTTTAATTTAAAGCTGTCTATCTGGGCTTTGGAAATGTTTAGACTATACAACTAAAAGTTAGAAACCAAACATTTGAATAAGCTGATAAAAAGTGATTATTAATTGAGGCTGAAGTCAACAATCTGGCACTGAAGAAATTTCTAGGCTCCTGAGCCAAAAGTCTGAAGTAAGATTAAGTTTGTAATAATTCATCATCAATTCAGGATGAGATAAGCTCTTTGAAGGAAGCCAAACACGGGTAATACAGGGGACTACAGGCAGTCTGTACAATAAACATTAACTTTTCTTCTGAGAGGGAGGCTAATGGTTCAGCTAATTTAGGGCTGGTTTTTAGAACAGTATTAACAGTGATTTAGGGCTACTGCTTATTATTGTTGTCAAAGATTTGTATAGGCATGCCAGCTATCAAACCCAGCAGTTGGACCAGTTGTGATAGGCGGTGTACTTGTACGTATTAGTGCCAGCACTTGCTCCACTGACCTCAGTCTAAACCCCAGTGGTTTATTACTGCAGGAGATGTACAAACAGCCTCAGTTACAAAGTGATAAACACAAGCAGGATGCTCTAGTTCACAGCCACCCAGCAGCAAAGGGCTCAAACCCAGGCTATGAGCAAAGCAAGCTCTGTTGAGCACTGTGGCTGCTGGTGGTCTGCAAGCCCCAAGTGGGTGGTAAACGCAAAGTGGTTCTTCCTCTATGGCTGCTTTTGCCTTATGCAATGGTTCCCACTTTCTTTTTTCCTCCTAGTGTCCTCCAAAAGCTTCTTGAAAAGGACAGTTGTGCATAGGATAGAAGATTTAGGAGGGGAGCTGAAGGAGGACTCTTCAGTGATGTATTTTCCCTTGGTTTTTTTTCACTTGCAAAAAGGAGCCCTTGAGAGAGAGGAGAATGTTGCCGACGTGTTACTAATATAATCTCTGTGTGTGGTACACTGGTACACTCCTTCTCTCTTCCAGACTGTGGGAGAACTGCTGGCTGGGCCTGAGCAGGTGCTTCTTGCAGCCTTGCTGGGTGGTGAATTGAACTGGAGGGCCAATGGGACCAAGACTGTCCTGCACTCATTACTGATCCTTGCAGCTCTTGGGAAACGCAAGCACTGGGCAGTAACAGCTGGAAGGGAGGAGAGCTGAGAGGCAGCTGGAGAGAGACAGATACAGGTCAGGAGTGGGGAGGGAGAGACTGCTGGATGAAACATCCACTTTTGCCAGGGATCTGACATGGTGCTCTTGCAGGACACTGCACAAACTGGGCTGCAGCGATGCCTGCAGCCTGGCATCCCCACTGGAGCTCTCCCACCGGGAATGGGACATGAACCCCTCCTGCCTTCTTGCATGGTTTCACCTGACTGTTCTGAATGCAGCCTTGGTATTACAAACAACATCATTCAGAGAAATAATTACTCACCACACTCTGTGCCATTTCTCATTCCTCACACAAGTCGTGCACAGTCTGTATCACGATGCCTCTTCTGCAACACATGCTCTGCAGTAACAGAAACTGCTGCCAGAAGAGGAAAAGCCATGACATTTTTTGGTTATGAATACCCTCTCTCATGTCTCCTGGCGATAAACTGCTCCTGCCATGTCCCTGGCCTGCTCTGTAGATGGCAGTGTGCAGCTACTTTCTGTGGTATATTTACATACTAGCTGCTTTCTTGACATTTGCTGGAAAACTACTTCACTCAGTAAACACCGAAAATGATAACATCGAAGACTATATTTAAACACTGTAAATTTCATATCTGAAATAGGAGTGTTTGTTAAGTGTTTGCTGTAAACTTTAGAGTATCATAAATACAGTTGTTTTTATAGGTCAGATCCCAGAAGAAATAAATCTAAGCAAAGAGACTGAAAAGTAGATAAGCAAAACAAAATTCCCTCAGGCTGTTGTATATAAGAATAATAAGTAATACTTAGAAATAAAGTTATTAATTCCAAAAACACATGACTACATTCAGTCTACGTGAGTACTTTAAGTCAAATTCAAAAGATAAATATTTTAAGTTAATGTTGCCGGTCTCCAAAATAACTAATGTGTTCAACAAAACATTTTATGGATCTCCTCATAGTTCTTTAAAGTTTTAGTCTTTTTTTAGTGTCCTACATGGCAGAGTATAGCCTGTACATGTTTTCTTACATAATTTTTCCTTGAGTAACAATCAGGGAAAATTGCATTGAATCCTACATAGTGGTAATGTTCTAAACTGCAAAGGGTGAAATGGGTTTGTGCAGACCCTGCTGTTTGTGTCAGAGAATCATAGAATCATAAAATGGGTTGGGCTGGAAAGGACTTTAAAGGTCATCTCATTCCAAACCCCCTGCCACAGGCAGGGGCGCTTTTCCTAAGACCCGGTTGCTTAAAATCCTGTCCACCCTGGCCTTGAACTCTTCCAGGAATGGGGCATCCACAGCTTCTCTTGGCAACCTGCAGTGTCTCAACATCCTTAGAGTAAAGAGTTTCTTCCAAATAGCTAATCTAAACCTCTCCTTGTTCAGGTTAAAACTTTTGTCCCTTGTCCTGTCACTCTTTGCTTGTGAAAAAGTCCTTCTCCAGCTTTCTGAAGGCCCCCATTAGGTGCTGAAGGTGCTATAAAGTGTCCCTGGAGCCTACTCTTCTCCAGGCTGAGCAATCCCAGCTCTCTCAGCCTGTCCTCATGGAGCTCCATCCCTTGGATCATCTTTGTGGCTCTCCTCTTGACTTGTTCCAACAGGTCCATGTCTTTCTTATGCTGGGGGGCCAAGATCTGGGTACAGCACTGCATGGGGGGTCTCACAAGAGCAGAGCAGAGGGGCACAATCACCTCCCTTGCCCTGCTGGCCATGCTGCTTTTGATGCAGCCCAGGACGTTTTTGGCCTTTTGGGCTACAACAACACATTACCATCACATATCTACCTTTTCCCAAATGTCACTGAAGTACAGCTGATGCCAGCCAGGAGGCTTTGAGCTGAATTTTGTTCCTAAAAGCTGGGCTTCAGGATTGGCACCTGATAACTAAAACTAAGCATGTAGGTGAGCATGACATACAGCTTTGCTCCTTCCCAAAAGTTTTATCTCCCAAGAAGGAAAATTGGTGTGGAGAGCAAGATAGGAAATGATAAAATGTGCATGGGGCTGTCTGGCTTGAGCAGAAGTCACTCCCACGCTCATCCAGGAGCCCCTACCAAGGCACCAGGTCTAATGCTGCTGTGCAAGTGCTTTGCTCTTCATTGCAGCAGAGAGATAAGCAGAGTGGATTTTGGATGGGATGGATGTACATCCCAATAGTGGCTGCCTGCTAAAAGTTATCCAGTTAAAATCTTCTCTGGTTGGTTAACCGCTGCAAACAAACTCAATCCTTCTCAAGCTGAGTCCTGAGCAGCAGCAGCAGGTTTGTGTTAGTGACCCTGAGCTACCATCCACTCATAGTTACTGCATTTGCTTACAAAGATGGAGGTGCAAGAGGTCCAGACCCCTCAGGGAGCAGACAGTGTTTGAAAGCCACTGCTCACTAAACAGAAGAATTGCTCACAGACATAGTGCCAGGGGACACTGGGAGGCAGCCCATTTTGCAGGCACCTTCAGCAGGGGAAGGGCTCATGCCTGGCACGTGTTTGTGTGAAGGAAGGTACCATGGGAAGCACGCACAGGAGCCTGTCACGTCACGTCTCCAGCTAAGGCAAGGGGGCTGACTGAAGGGGTTGCTCCATGTAGAACTGTGGTGAGACACAAATGCAGACTGCCTGGCACCACTGCTTCATGGCTGTGGTGATGGCAGCAGCCAGTTCTTAAGTCACCAGCTTGTGTGGCTGTCTCGCGGGATGTTTCATCTTGAAACAGAGCAGCTGTGTTTGGGGACTCGTGATGATACCTGAGTGAATCAGGTGAGTGGGTAACCATGCTGTTTTGGCTGGGGTACAGGTAATTTCTTCAGAGCAGCCAGTAAAGGGCTGTGCTTTGGATTTGGGCTGAGAACAGTGCGAGGGACTGGCTGCAAGGGGCTGAACTGCAGCTGGGGTTAAACCATCACAGCAACACAAAGGCAAATGAAATGCTGTGCCTGCAAATGCAGGGTAATACCATTTAGAGAGGCACATTCAGACTTCTATTTAGACACTCAACAGGACTTTCAGCCCACAGTATTATATCAGAGAAAAGGACAGCCCAATGAAGACATCTGATCAATGTTCAGCTGCCATCAAAAAATTACCAGCAAAATATTTTCAAAAGTGTATCAGTGTGCCTGTTTTGAGGTAAAGCCAATCCCCAATTATTACTGATCCAAAGTTTAAAATTACTATATATTGGTCTCACTAGATAAGACGTCTTTCTGGCACACAAATCTTGTTTGGATAAAATTTAGGACAGTGCACTTCAGCACAAGATCCCCAAATATTTCCTCTGTGCACATCCTGCTCAGCCAGCCACCTGTGCCTAACAGCCTGCTCGCTGCGTGGAGAGGTGGAGGTGGCACTGCTGCAGGGCTCCTTACCTCCCCTGAAGCAGTTCTGGATGGCCACAGAGACGAGACTGGATGTGGTGAGTGGCAGGACCCATCTTGCTCAGGATCTGGACGTGCAGCATATCAGAGCAACAAGCACTTGAGCACAGCAACTCTGCAGCTACTCAAAACGGTGCCAAGGTGACCCAGCCCCCGACTTGCCCTAGGCTGTGGGAGATGAGGTAGAGCTCTCCCTTAAATCCTACCCACCTGCAGTCAGAAAAAAAAGAAAATAGGCCTCAGTCTTTAATCTTACCTAATCTGTCATTCACTGATTAGATTATCATAAATATGGAACTAATTTATATCACCAAATGCTGATTTCTTCAGAGCTGAAATGTCTTAAATTCTTTGGGAAGTCTGCTGTTTGTAGGAAGTGTTAAGAGGCCATTCCGCAGACAGGATAAATTGAATGAATGGAAAACCCCACAACAATCTGTTATAAGCATGCACTGATATCAACAAGCCTGGATGGGTGATCCTCAGCTGGGTGAAATGTAGCCTGAGGAAGATGGTGTCGAGGACCTGAGCCAGAGGAACTGAGGGATACACTACCATGGTGAAAAATGCAGAATTTTGCTCTGTTTTTAGCACTGGAAAGCTGATATTTAGGATCCAAAATAAATTTTTAGCAGCAGTAATATAAGAATTTTTAAAAATTCCTGTTTGTACTATTAAAATATTTAATAAAATTATCTCTTTGGTTGCTGATTCAAGTTAAAGGGACCAGCTTAGTTTACCAGGTTTAGTGATTCAAAGGAATTACTCATTTAAATTCAGAGGCTCCATTGCCTGTGAGTTACTTGTGTGCAACTTCCATGTGTAGCAAGCAAACAACTAGTGCTAGATATTAATATTTCCTACAAAACAAGCTCTTCCTTACTTCTTTAAAGGATGTATCCTATTTAAGGCTAAAGGTACTCCTAATGTGTTCATTTGGAGATTACTTTGTGCATTTTTGGTCAGTTATTCTCATGCTTTAATTTCATAAAAACAAAAAAAGGAAAATGCATATTTTTAAAGTCAGGCATATGTTTATTAGACACTCAGTTAAGGATTGAAGCAGTGCCCTTGTATGCAGCACTATTTATTTAGAAATAAATAAATAGTGCTGCATATGAGGGAGCACTTGGAGAAAAAGAAAAAAGCATTGGCATGTATTCATTTATTCTTTTTGAATGTTTCTTTTTTTTCCTGGTGTGAGTGAAAAAAAACCAAACAACCCAGTTGTCTTCAGTCCCTGGTAAACACATTTTCTTTCTACACTTTTCTACACTCAAATGTCATGTTCTCTCACATCCTTTCACCTTTTTTTGGTCATTAATTCTGTTTCAAGGAAAAAGAAATGCACACTCTGCTACAGAGCAACGCAGGTCTGATGCTATCTTTTTCCTCTGACCTTTCTGTTGCAATATTCATTAATATGACTGTTTGGGGGATTAGGGAATTGCCTGGCAATCCTATACCGAGCCTTCCACCTCTAGCTGGTAAGCTTGGTACTGTTTAAAAATGACTGCAGCAGTTAAGATTATAAGGAAGTATGGTTATTTACTTGCAATAATTCATTTCTTCTCAGCAAGTTACAGAGAAGGAGCTCTTTGCCAAATCACGATTGAGTAACAGTTTTCAGGTGAAACAGTGGTCAAAGTGTGGTCATTTTTCAATCTTTTTTTGGCTGTCAAAACATTTCCCTATGTTCAGTGCTTTGAAAACAGCTGTTAGTAATACAAAAAACCAGTAATTTTTATACTTTATTTTTTACTTTTTATTTTGGGCTTTATTATCTTGCTCTACTAGTGGTTGGTGTAACTACATACTGAACTTTTTTTTTAGAATCAAGAATTGTTGCTTGGAGAATTTGTTTTTGAATTCCAAAGCACAGGAACTTCTGGTTTAAAAGTAAAATGAAACACTTCTTCAGAAAACCTTGCTTGGTAGCCATAAGACAGGTTATTTTTAGCCACAGCAGGAGTGAAGAAAGGATAATTGCCCATCATGTAAGATCAGAAGTTCCTATCTATTCTAGACATCTGTCCCTCCTTTTCTACTTCTAACAGCTCTGTGGCCTCCTGGGTGAGGAGATGGAGAGCACTGCTGTGGTTGTACAGGGGGGATGCATTCAGCACACGTGAGTTGCTGAATGTAACCACAACCAAATCATCTTTCAGGATGGGGTCTCTGTAGAGCTCAAAAGAATGTCAAGAGTGATCTTCCAAAGGGTAGATGGGGATGGCTGGGATAAAATGTTCCTCAAACAGGGATGGCTGCATTGCTGGCTTAAAAATATCTTGTACTCTTGCTGCCTTAGGAGGAGAATGATGACTCCTGAGGTTTGATCCTAACTCCTCTACCCAGCAGGGCTACAGACTCCAGATAAGGAACCATTATGGTGACATGTGTACACATGGATCAAGATACCGGTAATCAAACATTCTGCTTCTTGAGTGAGCCCCAAGGCACTTATGATTAATCTCACTTACTTTGACAGTTATGTGGCTGAGATAACCTGACTTCTGAGTTTTTCTCCACAGGCTGTAACCAGCTTTCTCAATGGTTACCTGTGGGAAAGAGTAAGTGGCACTGCCTTTAACAGCTGGCTTATGTAACCTTACCCCTCAAATATTTCTGAGAGACTTCAGAAAACATGGTGATATTCCTGACTGGGGTAGAAAACCATGCAGTGCTGGTCAAATCCCAGGAATAAATCATAAAAAGTTGGCTGTCAGAGCTTCAGCCTCCAACCCAGACCAGAAAAGTACAAAAGAATACTGGAAGACAAGCAAGAGAAAAGAAAGAAGAAAAGCACCACATTTCCCCTTGATTCAGTCAACCAAAATGCACATTATGGGCTTCATGGGCCTGTTTTAATTTGCTGATGTGGCAATGGGATGAGGCTCTGCAGCCAGAGGAGGAGCAGAGACACAGCCGGAGCCTCCCTGGGACACGGGGCTGAATCTGGGGCCTCTCGCAGCACTCATGCCAGCCCTTGCAGTCTGGGACATGTGTGGCCTGGCAGGTGACGGGGATGCTGGTGGCCTGGCAGGTGGCTCTCCCAGCAAGAGAGCTGCAGGAAGGGCATTCTCACAAGCAGCCAAGACTAAGGATATCACTTGGGAGATCAGCATACAGGATTTTATTCTACACAGTCTTTATACGCACAATGAAGCAAATCACGTAACTCAAGGGCTTGCAATTTAGGTGGCAAAATCTTTTGGTTTTATTTTTAAAGGGAAATATGCTTGCACCACGCTGTTTTTTGAAGCTGGTACCTCAATTTGGCCTTTTTTACTCTTTGAAATCCAAGACAAAATTTAATGAAGAGCTGGGGTGAAATGACTGATCCTGCAAGACATGACTATCAGAAAAGATACGAGCTGAGCCTATCTGTCACTGCCCTAGTCAAGACAGAACTCTGACATTATTTAGGAATGTTTGGGAGATGTTGTCTCTGCTTGGACTCTAGTAGCTAATCCAAAGTTCTGGGACTTTACCTTACATTGGTAGTAACTGCCTGAAGTGATATTAGGATTTACTGTCATGCTAGACCTTCATGGGTCACTGGCTTGCTTTATAGTCTGAAAGAATGCCAAAAGCACAGAAGTGAAATCAGGGGAAAAAAAACAAGAAAAAAAGCCCAAATCCAGAAAATGGAATGTAGCAAAATAATTATTAGGAAATATGAATATGTTTTAAAAGATTTTAATATCTGTTTTTACAACTGATTTGGCAGTAGTAAGGTAATTACTGTGTGCAGGGAGTCAATGATTTCAGAAGTCATTTAAGAAAAATTGTTTGATCTTGCACAGAAGCAGATGAGGAGTGCTATAATGTGTTCTCCCCGTAGGTTTGCTATAGAGACAGTAAAAAAAGCCTGGTAGATAATAACACCTTAAAATACAATTAAGTATCTCTTCTCCCTACTATATGACTGATCTCACCTTCATTAATTTTCGTACTAAGATTTATAAACAACAACAATCAGAACTGTATGAGCTTTTAAAAACAATGTTTCTCATTCAAAATGAATGTGATCTAATTAAGTTTATGACACATCACCTGGAAGCAGGAAGGTTTTGGTTGGGAATAAATGATGAGCAAAGTCAGCACTGATGCTTTGCAGGAGCATCACCCAACAAAAACCAGTCTGAAAGTGAGCTACTCAGAGCCATCCAATGTCCTCAAACTGCAGATGTAAGATGCTCAGCAACAGTCAACATGATAGTTTTTTCCTGTATTCTTAATTTTTTGTGGATTTAGTTTAAAGCAAATGGCAAAAATCAATGCAAATGAATCTTCTAGCAGGTCAAACTGTACCTTTACAGAAAAGGGAGCAGAACAAAGGTTTTTACTGGGTAGGTCAGAACAATCCAGTTCACCTTCACTACAGTCACATCACATTCTGCAGGCTATATCAATACTTCAGAGAAAGGAAAAAGACCAAAGAAGTAATTTAAGACCTCAGCAGTTTATAGGAAAACTCATGAATCTTCAAAGATTTCCAGGCTGGCAGTGTTTGCAGGATCAGTCCTGAAATCTGCCACTGATTGGCAAAAGGGAGATAAATCCACTTGTGTGATTGAAATGCCATTTAGTCACACGAAAGTAAACCAACCACACACACTTGCAAACCCTTACTTAAGAAACTCTTAAAAGAATTTTCTTGCAGGATGGAGAAATTGGGGATTCAAATAAAGAGAAGGTTAATTTTGTGCCCATTTGCAGGAGACCCTGTACAGGTGCCATCACCAGAGGGGAGCAGAGAATAGCCTCTGCCTAAAGGAAAACAAACATTTTTATTAACAATCCAAGCACTAGAGATGGCACAAACAAGGAGAAATAAACCCAGGTCAAAGTCTTCCCAACGTCTGTGAGCTGGGAGCCTCCTCAATGCCCCCACCCAGAACTCTATCACTGCAGTTCCTATGGCAGTTTAGGATCTGAAATATCTCTGTATCTCAGAAGGCTTTTTTCAGACCACTTTTTTTTTTTTTTTTTGGAAGCAGATGAATTAATTAACAAAATCATCATATGAGCTGTGAGATATTTACTCACTGACTCCTACTAAATGAGGCTTTCCTGCAAACTTGAGAGGACGGCTCTGTTGTCCCTCTTTCCTCTGCACCTGAGACAGCTAAATGCACCATGAAGACCTTACTGAGTTCCTGCTCCAGGCCTCATCCTGGTCAACACAGAGATTCCTTTTGACCTTCCTGGAACTTGGATTAGGCCTTTTAAAGTCATACATTTTAAAACATTCCATGAAGGTTATGTTTGCTTTAAAACCACAGTGAAGTAAATGCAAAACTGTATTAATATTTAACATTGGCTTATAAAAACTAGGAACTTGTAGTCAGGACAGCTGGTAAAAGTTTAATCCACATCATCATTTCAAAATGAAAATGCAGGGAGGATGAAATATCACATTTTCACTTTCAGAATTGATATGTTTTTCTTTTATATCCAGTTTTGTTATTTCTATAGCCATATCTGTTAAATAGCCATGAAAAATATTTTTCATTTATGCAATTTTTAAAATTTGCTTTTCTGATTTGTTGTTCCTGGTTATACATGCAGAAATCAAAACAGGAAAAAAGGGTCAGAAAGGAAAAAAAAATAGAATAGATTAGTTAAAAGGAGAAAACCCCACAAATATAGTGCTTGTGGACTGTATTTTGGAGTTGGCCAGAAGTCTAATGTCTTGATAGATGTCTCTGAGTGCACAGTTTTATTGCTGGTACACAGCACACTTTGTTCCTTTTGTTTGACTAAACTTGCCAACTTTGGAAATTAGTGACATGGGCATTCAAAATGTTGGACAAGTGGTCAGACTCTGATATACATATTCATACCCCAGCAGTAAATGATGTCAGGAAGTTTCAGATGCAGGAAAAATGCATTCTTTCGTTCAGCACAGCTTTAATATAAGTTTCATAAGTACTTTCACCGTTTGAGCAAGAGTGCCTCTTAGATAGCACACAGGGGAGACATCATTTACAGAAATGTTTCTTTGCTTGAACCAGAAGTCCAAATCTGCTCAGTTCATTTAAAGTGTATTTTTCCTCTAGAATAAAAGAATAAGCAGTTCCTTTTGTGGTTTTTGCTTGGTGACTTGCTATTATTCTTCTAGCAGAAAAAAGATTGGATTCTTATATGAACAGATGTGCTCCTCCTCCCTAGCCCCACACCTATTCTCTCCCTTTGGAAAACAGAGGTGACGGGCCTGGTGCTTGACTAAGAGAAGCTATAAATCTTCTGGGGATATGCTGTTATATCTTTGCACATAAAAAGTATTGAGGAAGGGAAACGGGTTAAAAAGAAAAGAGTCTTTGTAATAAATCATAAGCTGTACTTGCTTTTTAACCCTTCGAAGCACAGGGCTGCTTTAATAAATTGCCAGCGCAGTCCCTTCTGGCGGCCGGGAGTCAGGGGCGCGATCGGGCGTGTGGGACGGGAGCTGCCCGCACTCCCGCTCCGCGCTTTCCTCGCAGAGGCCGGGCACAGCCTGCCGAGAGGAAGAGGCCCAAGGGACGCAAAGGCTGATCTGGCCGCAGCCTCCCTCCCTCCGCGCCCGGCCCCGTCCGACCGACAGGTACAGAGCGGGACGGCCGAGCCGCAGGGGCCGGGGCCAGAGACGGGCGGGCGATGCTGCGGGGGCGCAGGAGGCGGCGGGGGCCGGGGCCGGCAGGTGAGCGGCGGGGGCGAGCCGTGTGTGAGTGTGAGAGTGTGTGTGAGTGTGCGTGAGTGTGAGTGTGTGTGTGTGAGTGTGCGTGTGTGTGTGAGAGTGTGTGTGAGTGTGTGTGAGTGTGAATGTGAGAGTATGAGAGTGTGAGTGTGAGTGTGAGAGTGTGTGTGAGTGTGTGTGTGAGTGTGTGTGAGTGTGTGTGCGTGTGTGAGTGTGTGTGTGTGCGTGTGTGTGAGTGTGTGCG
>JAYDZK010000202.1:47793044-47806940 GCA_034509185.1 Euphonia xanthogaster | reverse complement strand
CCCCCGGTGTCCCGCTGTCCCTCTGTCCCCGCTGTCCCCCTGTGTCCCCGCTGTCCCCCTGTGTCCCCCGCTGTCCCTGTGTCCCCCGCTCTCCCCCCGCTGTCCCCCCCTGTCCCCCTGTGTCCCGTGTCCCCTCAGGTGACAGCTTACGCGGCCGGGGGCCGTGCCGGGGCGCTGCCGCGGCTGCTGCTGCGCTGCCTCCTGCTGGGGCTGCTGGGCGGCGGCGGCGGGGGCCAGCCCGGCGGCGGCGAGTACTGCCACGGCTGGGTGGACGGGCAGGGGGGCTACCACGAGGGCTTCCAGTGCCCCGAGGGCTTCGACACGGCGGCCGCCACCATCTGCTGCGGCTCCTGCGCTCTGCGCTACTGCTGCGCCGCCGCCGAGGCTCGCCTGGAGCAAGGCGGCTGCACCAACGACCGGGAACCCTCGGAGCCGGGAGTCACCGCCCGTGAGTGCCCGGCCGCGGCTCCCGAGGCGGGCGGGAGACGGTCCCCGCAGAGCATCCCCCGGGCCGAGCCCGGTGCCGGGTCCCTGTCCCGTGCCGGCGGGTGGGCTTGGAGGCGGGCGCGGCTCCAGGTGCGCTCAGGCGGTGGCGCCGGAGGTGCGGCTGCGGAGCGGCCCCGCGCCGGGACGGACCGGGAGCCCGGGTGCGTGGGGTCCGCAGCGCTCCCGAGGGCACCGGCAGCAGGATCCCTCCTGATTGCATGGTGCACTCGTGTTTTAAGTTGGCATCGGCAAATTCTGCTGTGTCTGTCTAACTTAACTGCTCCTGGAAGTGTGAGAGGGCCCCGGTGCTCTGCACGCACAGCCCACCGTGCTAGTGGCCGTCAGTTTCCCAAACAAAAGAAATCCGGCAGCGCATACGGAGACTGCTTTCCCAAGTCACACGCTCTGCGCTTATCTTCCACCTTAGGAGAGGAAGCGATTTAATAGCATCTGCAGCATTAGAGCTTCACCTGCAGATTCAAGCTGTTACACTGCACAGTCCCGGCGATTTGGGGGATGAGGGAGAGGAGTGAGATTCTAGAGCTATACCTAACAAGTACCTAACAGTGAAGGGGACACGATGTAGACAGCTTTTACCTTTGGAAACTACTAAAACTGTAACAGAAGTAAATTTTTACTGGAACCTACAGGGTTTAAATCTGATTTTGTTTCAATACTAATGTTGCTCTGTCTTCTGAGCAGATTGGTATGTTATTGGGACTGAAATAACGTGGGGCTTCATAAACACTGTGGAGTTTATTTCTGCACAGAAGACCTGTTACTTAAGTGGGCTAATGTGCATGGATTTTCTTCTTCTTTCTTCTTCCAGAACCAATCTACGTTCCATTCCTCATTGTTGGATCAATATTTATTGCCTTCATTATCGTGGGCTCGCTGGTAGCAGTTTATTGTTGCACATGTTTGAGACCTAAACAGCCGTCACAGCCAATCCGATTTTCCCTGCGGAGCTATCAGACCGAGACTCTTCCCATGATCTTGGCCTCCACAAGCTTCAGGACCCCATCCAGGCAGTCCAGTACCGCGACAAGTTCCAGTTCAACCAGCAGCTCGGTTCGCAGGTTCTCCTTCCCCCGGGCAGAGCCAGGCTGCCTTGTGGCATCCTCACCTCCACCCTACACATCTGGCTGCTTCCAGACAGCCCACACTGTCCACCTGACCCAGCCGTCAGGATTTCTGGTGTCTCCGCCATACTTTGGGTATCCTCTCCAGCCAGAGCCTGCCCTGGTTGGGAAGAGCTGCTCTGATTTTACTCAGAGCTGAAAGAACTCGTGAAGAAGTAATGCAACCTTTGCAACCACAGGGGCTGCTGCTGTTGGGTGTCACACTGATGTGCTCTGTGGCTGCAGAAGTCAGAACTGTTCCTGTGGGTGAGTTGCCCTTGAAAAGTGAGGGGTCTCACTTGAGATTGCGTTTCCCAAACTTGGATCACACTTACAAAGGAATTGTAAAACACTCCAAACTGTTGCTCTAAAACCGGACTGCTCTGCCTAATTTGTGCAGAATGTGTTCAGAGACAAGTAAAAGAACCATGTTGGGATGAAGGTACTCAGTGTTATAAATGACATTTTACCCTAATGCAGTTAACTTAGTTAACAAACAGTGGCTGCTTTCCACTGATAATAATCAGTCTAGTTCTATAAAGCAGCAATAAGCCTGAGAAGA
The DNA here is from genome assembly GCA_034509185.1 of Euphonia xanthogaster. Lineage (NCBI taxonomy): Eukaryota > Metazoa > Chordata > Aves > Passeriformes > Fringillidae > Euphonia > Euphonia xanthogaster. Next base: position 47,804,771 of record JAYDZK010000202.1, on the reverse strand, counting down.
CAGGAGTAATACTTGCTAAAGACGATCCTTGAAAACATCTGACTGTTTACCACTTCCACGAGCAATGAAAGTAAGAGGAAGAATTTTATTAGATATCAAAATGCAGAGGTTTTTTTAAAAATAACCATAATCTACCTGAACTTACACTGCATATTTGTATTTGTGAACTTTAACAATGGTAGATAAAACTAGTAGTAATTAGGCTAGTTGAAGATCAGACAGTCTCACATAGCCAAATTACATATGGGGAAAGCAGAATGTATTCAGCAATATCACCAATAACTTCTCCACATAAAATTCCGAAAACAGGGGCCTACTAAAGCATTCTTCAGAAGGAAGTACTTATTGTTAGCTTTTTGCTCAGCAAGTGTAAGTTGACCAAACTGATCATGAAGTTCTGTTTGTAAAATTAGCCATGTATAAAATGTAAAGACAAATTTGTAATTTAAAACGCATTTACACCATTGACTTCACTAATTATTTAGTAGTAACACACAAAAAAAATACCAATAAACTGTGTGGTTGAAATGTTGTGTCATCAGTATGACTCTGTACAGGTAGTGTTTGTTGAATTTGGTTGGTGTAACTCTTTTGTATTTTTTTCTTGTTAAAATAGTTTATTCTGCTTTTTAAAATGATTTACAACTTTAACTGCACCTGTTGTGTAGATTTAATATAATACAAAATTCTGACTATATAGCAAACAAATAGATTCATTTATGTTTTTTACATGCAGCTGCAGTGAAAAAGTGTTGAAAACGACACTGATTAGTTGGGTATTTTGGATTAAACATCCTGCGCTAGGAATAAATTCTGTTTGCCCTTCTACATTCCTTCACCTAAGTAAACCAAAAAACCAAATGGAAGAAGAAAAAAAAGCATCTAAACCAAATACATGCAGTAAGCAAATGGAAAATACACAAGTGAAAAAATGCAGTCATTAAAGGGCTTCTCTGTATACTTGTTTTTTGTGAAAAACTGAAGTCATTCTGTGGGTGAGAATCTACAATATCAGAGGCTGAGCTTTCCTATTTTATCAGCCTGAAACTCCCTGTGTGTAGGATCTGTTGAAGTACATTATAGTTGACCTATTTAACAAGTAGTTTAGAAAAGCTTCCTTGGTTCTTTCTGAAGAGTGAATAATTTTTTCCTAGCAAATATCTAGCAATCAGTAGTTATGACTGAATTTTTTTCAAAATAACCCTTTTAATAAGTTTTTTACCACACAATTAACATTATAATCCAGCAAACAATACTGCTAGAAATGCAGAAAGACAAGTTCTATACAATGATGTTTTAAGTAATAGGCTCTAGCTTGAATGCTGTAATCATTAATTACAACCCAAATCATGATACACAGCTCTGTATATGTTTTGCAAGATGCAAAAAATTAGGTTTTAAGTATTCAGGAAATGAATTGAAAGTTTAGTGTTCTGGCCTGTAATTTTATTGTAGAAACAATCTTGAAGAAAGAAAATTTTTGCTTGCCTTTGGTAAGGTTTCACAGGACTCTTCACTGCATATTTTGAATGGCTATGGATGGGACTGTTCGTCAAGTAACTTTTTTGAAAAATCATTGAATATTTCAAGATGTATCAGCTGTCTTGTTCAGAAGCATACTGTGAGATGTACTGATCACTCCTGTATACAGCAGAAACAGCAAACCAGCTCAACAATTTTTTTACAAATTATCGTTAGTCTCCAATTAGAAGAAATCTTTGTCTAGTAAACCAAGGCAACACAGACCCATTCTGGAAGCAGAAACTTGATCACTTTTAACTAAGGGGCGATTTATGTACCTGTAAAGAGCAGTTAGTCATCAGAGCCACTGACACAGGTGGTGAGTGGCTGAATTTCAGTGTATTCCTGAAAGAAAGACTGTACACAGCAAAGTTGTGAGTTTGGCTCAGTCACTGCCCGTTACCATTTGGTGCTGTACAGGCCAGGCTGCTTCAGTGTGATGGTCTCAGAGGGCTCTGCAGTCAGTTATTAATGTTTTAACACAGGGACAGATTTTTGCTACACTTGCATACAGCCTTAAATTTTAATGACTATTCAGCCTAAGGAGAGCTGTGAGGTTTGCCATGTAGCAAGAAACTCAGCCTAGCAGGGGAGACCCCTCTGAGCCTCTGCCTTTCTTCCCCTGATGCTGCATAATGGGTTTGTCCTCACAGAATGGCTGAAGAACTTGACACACAGGAATAATTTCATTGAATCAGACAGATAAGTCTGTAAGTTTACAGAGTGCTAAGTACTTCACAGATCAGTAGCCAGACTGCAACAAATCCTGCAGATGTGGCTCTTAGGGTGGGAAAGATCAGTTGTAATGAAATAGCTGTACTGTGCTACCTGTAAAACAGTTGAGGTGGGGATTATGCACCATCTGCAAATAGACAAAGAAGAAACTATAAACAAAAAAAAAATCTATTATTGTTCAAGTAGTTACAGTAGCACTGACCCACATAGCTGAAGGGAGAGGAAAGGAGGTGGCCAGAATGAAACCCATGGATAGAAACAATTCTGCCTGTGCCAGTAGTTTCCGACCCAGATGGATTTGGTATGCAGGCGAGAATGCTGAATTTCCTTCCTAATGGAAAGAGCCTTTTGGCACTAGATACTCCTATGATTTATAGGAACAGGAAATTTTCCTAAAACTTGCAGACAGAACAGAAATGACATTGTGATAGCACTTTAATGACTAATGAAATGGTTTGAAGGGCTGGATGCTTGAACTGAAAACTTGAACTGAAAGCAATTGCGTACTATCAGAAGTAACATTTACAGGCAGTACTTGCTTTAATGCCATGTTAACAAAGTAGATTTAACTGTTTCATTTGGAATTCTGAACTCAGTTCATACTCCTTTTTACTAGCACTACAACAATCTGAAATCAAAATGAAAGAATATTCACACTCATTAAATTGATTACTGTCATTCACGCACAATTCGACAAATGCTTTGATTGCCATTAACTGGTAATGACTTAGATGAAACCCAAGCCTTCTGTGGATGATGAGCAACAGTGGCATGCCATTTGTTTTGTGTTTCCACAGTTTGGGATTCTGAAGTGTGTATCTCCAAAATGCATCAAGACTTTCCAGTGCTAGGAAAAACATTACAAGTACTTGCAAGAATGTCTGAAGCATTCTGTTTGAAACTGGGCAAGCAGTACAGTATGTGGCCATGTAAACTCATGGATTATTTGTAATACTAATCCCACTGGAATAAAAAAAAAAGTGACAATTTCAAAAGTATTTTGTCATTACTGCTCAGTTACAGCTTGACATAAGGACATTAAGGAACATTAAGGAGTTCAAGTTGATTTTCAGTGCTGTTTTGCTGCCTATTGCAATGTGCTGTCTGGACTTGAACTCCCTGAACAATGAGTCTGCTTTTGAGGGAGCCACTGCCCCACAATATCACATAAAATTTTTGACTCACAGTTATACCAAGGCTATAATTCCATGCTATCTTCTTTTCATTAGCAAAGGCAGACAAGGAATGCCTTTCTGTTCTTTTTTTTTTCTTTCCATCTATGGCCTGTGCAAATTCAGGAGGCTGTAGTGTAAATTATTTTAGCTTAAAAATAATGTTTGCTGTAAGAAAGAAGGGAAAGGATTTGAGAGGAAGCCTGGATCATTATAAATTGGATTACAAAATGAATAATTTCAATGATCTCATGACTGTCATTATAATAGACATGCAAAAATATTATGAGGTGAAATATCCTTAAATCAGATCTGCTGCTACAGGCTGGATCTTGTGAAACTAGCGCTATCTAAGATGCATGTAATTATCGAACCTGCTTGGACAGAATGCAAAATAATTTCATTGTCTAGTGTATATATAAAAATCAGTCACCCAGCTACTACCAAAACTCAGTTAAAGTTTGGATACATTGGTTTTTTTTCAGTGGTGGGCTCTGTTAGAGGAAAGAAATACCAGCGTCTATCACAGCCAAAGGATACGGTGTTTACCACTGCTGTCTGAAAAGCAAGGTGATGTTTCCTTATTCCTACTCTTACCATTCTTGTACTACATACTTCTCTTTCAGAATAGGGTGTCACCACCAGAATATGTTAGGACATATTCTAAGTCCTAACATACGAAGTCACTAAATTGCAGACTCCTGTGCTCCTTGGTGTTTTTTTTGTTTTTTTTTAATCTAGACTTCACATGAGAACTGAAAAAGACATCTCCAAATAGGTGTTAAAAAAAAAAAACAAAACCAACCAACCCCAACAAACGTTAAACCAATTTTCTACTTTTTCAGTTTACCTTAAAAAAATGCAAGAACTCGATGATATTTGTGAAATAATATTTCTGGGATGTCTCATTTTAAAGAATTCAAACCCAAGAATGATGAGATATGTTTTCCTCTGAAAGTAATCCCTAGCATTTCCAACCAATAAAGTCAATAAAGCTTCTTAATTTAATGGCAAAGTTTATTCATTTTTAACAATTAAATGACAAAACATTTAAAATTTGCAGCTCAAAACATGCACATTCACCAAATGCCAAATGACATTTAACACTGCATAGAACTGAATGTGTTACTAAAAGAACTATTTAAAAAACACAGTGCATTTAACATCCAGTTAAAACTAAACCTGAGAAACTACCATAAACACCGAGTCAAAAAATCTTCATTCATGCAGCTTCATAATTTCCACAACAGTTTCAGCAGTAATGGCTTAGTGGAGCTGTAAAACCTCACTTCATCTTGAATGCAAATTTTGCTGTTTCAGACTGACCGCTTTCTGCAGCGGTTAATACATATCGAACACTGAAAATTGTTATGAAAAATTATGTTGAAGTAGAAAAACAATATTAATGCATTTATGGCTTCTATGCTACATTAAAAAAACACCATAAAATATGACTTAAAAAAAAAAAACAACAAACTTGCTCTGATCACAGCTTTGCAATTACAAATCACACTCTACATGGAAATACTTTTATTTCAGTATCAACCCTCACTCAAAAGTGCCCAACTTTGCACATCATTGCTCAGATGAGTAGTCCCTATACTCACAAGCAGTCGAGTTGAACCCTATAAGAGTAGTGGTTTGCATAAGCTGGAACCAGATTTGGAATGCTAAAATATTCCTTTGTTTAATAAAGATCTATTGGTTAACAGCGAGGAAACTGGGGGAGCGAGGGCAGAGGGGAGGAAGGAGAAACTCATTTGTGGAGTTTTGTAACCAGTGAAAACATCCAGTGCCAAAGAAGCTGAACTGACAAACTCATTTGCTTACACAGCACTAGCTTCTCAATATATTATGAGCAGACTTTTAACGAAGGCATTAAAGAACAGGGATCAACAACCACCATGCATCGCCTCAGAACACTTAGAAATAGTGCCTCATGCAGACAGAATGATAAATTCATCAGAACTACAACTGCTTTAACACAACACACAAGAAAAAAAGGGAAAAACTTTTCTCCTTAAATTTAACACGTATTCCAAATTACTCATCATTCAAGATGGGTTCAAATGTCATGATACACATCTTAAGACACTTAATGCTCATCTTTGTAACAAGGTGAATTTTATGGATGCATGTGGACATATAAGAATCTTCAGCTATCTCTTAGTGTTTCAAAATATTTTATTTATCATTTTATACAAATAGAATGATGACTAAGTATAAATCTGTTGAAACTGCTTTGCAAAAATATGTGTAAAATTAGGAAATGGCAAGAAAAAATTCCAGATACAAATTGTCAATAGGTTTGTTAAAATTTTTTTTCCAGTTACTCTTTTGAATAATTTCTATATATATGTATGTATATATTTAAAAATAATCAAGCAAAAGTATTTATATAAGATACCCGATTTTTTAGTGGCACAGGTTCATCTTTTAGATGGAAATTTTTAATACTAACTTGCAGTGCCCATGAAAGAGATGGAAAAGTCCACGTGAGCTGTCTATTTAATACACTTTTGAATTTTCAAACAGTAAGAACAGAGGCATTGTTATGAGCATTTCCGCCTCCACTGTTCTTTTTTCCTTTAAACAAACATCAGCAGAATCCCCTTATTTAACAAAGGTATGACATACTAACAGGATGGAACTAGATTATATTTCTGTGTACTTAACATGAAAATAAAGTGCATGTTGTATACTTGGCCTGATTTAAAAATGGGGACACACAGATAAGATAATTTTGAATTTTAAAATGGAATTGTATGAACAATCAAAACTCACTGTTTTTGCCACATTTGTCTTTTTTGCTATATTTAAGAAGTGGTATCTTTCAACCACTAATTATCAGAGAAAGTACAAGACAGGGGAAAAATTCATCAGAAGTGTTAAAAAAATGCACTTTGTGAAATACTCCTTCAAATTCTGAAAAAATGTAAGCATGAAATGCTGTGAGTTGATTATCTTACAAACCTTTAAATTAGTCTGAATTGAGGATCTTAGAATTGTTTGAGTCATTTTCTTCCTTTTTAAGGTAGTTAATTTGGGATGTACTGTGTGTTGTTTTCTTCAAACTGTATTACAATGGTAAAACAATTTTATTTCATAGGAACAATAAGAGATCATGTAAATATCTCACTGTATATATTTCACAGTGTATCCTAATCTGTATCTGCATAATTAGCAATTCAACCAATTAAAACAAAAAAAATTGCTCACGAAGAGACTATGTATAGATTAATTTTATATGAATTAAGTACACAGAAAGATTAAAAAGGAGCAACAGTGTCATGGTTAATTTCAGAAATGTTTTGAAGGTGGTCATTGTCCCGTGGATGACAGCAAATAGGGATTCCCTTTTTAGGAAAGGGGCATGCCCCTGAATTTTTTCCTGCCTTAGGTCAAGTGATTTGGCCCTCCCATATTGATCCATCTATTTATCTATGCCTGCAATGGCTTTTCTGAAGGCAGTTCTTGTCTGCATGACTGACTGGCAGTACTGTTTCTAGTTCCCTTTCTCCTTGTGCCTGCTGTTTAAAGATCACTCCAGGCTAGTGAGAGGAAGACACTACATAGCACACATATGAAATGCAGACTGCCTTGCCACTGACACATATTCCGAAATATGTACTTTCATATACTGCCTTCTCTTGGGCTTTCTCTGTGTATTTTTAGTTTCTCTTTGAATGGAGGATGAGAAACTTGGATAGTGAGATTAATTACAGGCTAAGCATTTAGCTAGATGAAAGGCAAAGAGGTAAAGTCACCTTTAGTATGTGACAAATGAAGGAGGGCAGAGGAAAGATGGGACTGGGTGACTTGTTATGATTTGGAGAGCAGAGAGGAAATATCTAATTTAACAGATCACTGGGGATGTTGTTGTTCTGCTTTTCCATCTGGTTGATCTCCATCGAAAGGAAAAAAGAGATCATTCCTATGCAATGCACAAAAATTTACTTAACAGTAAAACCAACTGCTACTATAGAAAATTCTGTTTTTAATGTAATTGTGGTGGCCTTTAAACCCAGAATTAAACATGGACTAAAGAGTGGCAAGAATTAGCTAACTTTTAAAGTTCAAGTAGCCTTTCTTAGCTTGAAACCTGACGGTTGTTGGATGGTAAGTTAAGAAATACCAAGTATAACTACTTAAAGAATGTATTACAATGTTCTCATTTAATACCACCCTCTTTTTTCTCCCTCATACCAGGTGTGTATCTTTTTCTGCAGTCACTTCCTCTCCATTTTAATTAAATGTGAGAGTATATATGTATTCTGCATGACCAATAAGTTGTAAAGAGACTGCTGCAATGTATTTCACACCTTTATAGGAAGTGACTTTAGTGCAAATAAACCAGTACATACCACAGACCAGCGAAGGGCATGCTTTGCTCTGTATTTCGATGTATGCATTTCAAATAATCCTAGTATAAAAATGTTGAAAATTTGATTAATTTTAAAAAATAAGTTTAAACAAACTTTCTTTTGAACGTACAGTATAAGCAGATACAACTAAGCATCACAAAAATAATTAAGTTTGCTAAAGGGAAGTAAGGCAGAGCAATTCTTAAAAATTGAATAAAGTATTACGTGTACTCCATTATACAAGTTGGCAGCCATATTCAACATACACAATACTAAATGAAAATAAGGGGAAAGCTTGTATAAGGCCAAAGGTGCAAAGACTTGCAGTTTTGAAAGCAAATGCCAAAAAGGCCACTCAAATTAGACTCACTATACCTTCTCCTCAAGTGTGGAGACTGAAGCATGCAGTTCTGAGATCAGGACTGGAGACAGTTTCCTTTCAAATTGTTTCTAACAGAAAACATTTATGGAACTTCTTTGGCAAATGTTTTTAGATTAGTTTGACACAAACATCTATGAGCATCTTGATTCAAAATCTTTCTTAAAGAAGGTGAATTAACACCACTAAGATACTGGGTTTTTTTCAGCACTTGTTGAAATCAAAGGCTTGTTATCAAATGTATTTAAATATATTAACACTTAAAAACCTTCACAGATGCTAGTTGATCTGTCAATGTAAAGTACATTTAGCAATCCGACCACTGCCCTTCTAGTGTATGACCAGTATTGATCCAATTTCACTGTAAAATAAGCAAGCTGGCAAGATACAAAGTAAATTCCAATCTGTTTACAAAGGCTAAGCAAATACTCGTTAAAAATTTAGAGATGGTGTGTTACAGTATAGTTGCACAGTGCTTATGTCTACTGAATACACAAATCCAAACTTTATGGAACGAGACCATCATAGATCTTTCACTGTCTGATAACTGGACCATGGTCGCAGCTCCCAGCAAAGATCTAGCAGCCTGTCTCACAAAAGTAACAACTAAGGCCTGGATGTCCAGCTGTGCTCCTTCACCATTCCTCAGGCCTTTGCTTTGTGGTATCGTAAGCTCTTATGACTTCAGACTGGGAAACAATCCCATTTTCATCTTGAGAGAAGGCGTAGCCATCTGCAGATACAAAGCAAAATAGAAACAAATTAAGTTTTGATTGTTTTTATTTTTTTAAAGCTTTAATTAAAAACAACTTAACAAAGGTGAATAGAGGGGAATAAACGTCTTTCCAACAGTGAGTAAAATCCTGTGCCATTTCTTACAGAATTTTGCAGTTATAAAACAGCAGAAAGAGCTCTGCACAGTACCTAAGGTATGAAGGGCAACTTAACCACAGACAAAGAATATGGTCTAATGGATTTAGGATACTGCACTTTTACTTTAAATAAATGCAATGAAAGGCAGAATTTTACAGCTGTTATTAATGGATATTAATATTTGTCAGTGAACACTTACGAAGCAAGTTTTGTTGCAAAGAGTCAGAGCGATACAAATTCACATGGTTCTTCTTAAAAACATTCTTCAGTAGTTGGGCTCTTTCAGTTAAGCTAGAGAGAAAGTGATACATTAAAAATATTTACTTACTAATTACCCCATCCCTTTATGTTTGAGTCTGCTCAATGAGAATTAATTGTTAAATGAGAAGTGTCCACCCTCCTTTTTCTTTCTATATTGTGCCTAATGAATTATTAAGATGATGATTAAAAGCTTGCATGAGGACAGACAATTAAGTTCTGACCCCTGGTAATGATTTTACTTGTCACAGTGCAGGCAAAATATCTGTTTGAAACACTGCTGTGTGCTGACAACACAAATAAATGAATAATATTGTGAACCTTTGAGTGTGAGTCTTTTAGAAACACACAATGCAAAGGGAAGGCACTCTGTCTTCCTTAATGTAGCACAGCTTGAATAGTGCCAGGCTGAATTAGTCATTTTTATCTTACGCAGAAAGTGTTCCCAGCCTCTATTGACACAGTACTCCAAAGGGATGGGAAATGAGTGGAGTGAAAGCCACGTTCATGGTCATCAGCTGTGTATACATAAAAATTACTTCCATGAAAAGTGTTCTAGAAAGGAGCTTTCCCCAGAAAACTCTAGAAGGTGTTTTTCTGGAGATCACACCCAAATAACAGACTACTATTGCTGCTAAGGTTGGCCACTTCAGCCCATCTCCTCCCTTCCCAGCACTACTGAGTTTGTATTGTTGTGTACACACACTTGGGTACCTTTAGTGTGACCCAAGGTACTCCCCATTTCAGCCCCAGTGGAAAACAGGAGCATTAAACATTTTTTAAATTGAGACTCAAGAGTCAGCCAAATGGTGCAAACTGTACTGAAATGAGTAGCAAAGGTATTGGGTTTCCTTTCTGTCTTTCTTACACTAAAATTCTAATAGGAACATACGTTACTAAATAAATTCCAGGTAGATGAGCCATAGCTAAGAAAAATTGCAAAATCTGACAGTTTTAATAACATATTAAATATGTGCAAGGGACTATATTAAAAAAGCCAAAAAACCTCTTCAGTGTCCTCTTGATTTGATATTCACCGTGAATTACAGCCTGTGTTTCAAGAAATACCAACCTATCACTTAAACACTTCAAATGCTGAAAAATCCAGCCCCCTCTCAATGTAAACTGGTCTAAAATTAGTTCAATTAAAAAAGAGACGTATCTTATGTATAATGTGAGTATACAGTGATTTGATATTGTTACTGTTCTGCTAGATTAGCAAAGTTGTCTCTTGTGCAATGATGTAGTAAGAAAAACAGATTTCACACACCTTATGTTACCAAGTTTTGATTACTCAAATTACTTTTTAATATTATTGTCAATTAGGTCAACAGACTTACCTTCCCAGGCTATCAACCAGATTAAGTGGTGCAAGGAAGGGAACTAGACTGCTTTCCTTACTAGATTACCGTTCAAGCCACTAAATTAGAAATGTTCATTCTTTCTTAAGTGACTCTATACTTATATATGAACCCGAACCACTGTTCAGAGCTGGAGAGACTAATGGTTTATCTCATCTTTTTGTTCCCCTCTAGTTGGTGGTTAAAGCATATGGTGAAAGCTTGGCTTTTCTAAGCTGGAAAAGGAAAATAAACCTACGATGTCCACACCCACAGAGGAATGCTAACTGGAAAATCTACAGGGTAAGGCGGTAGGCAGGGGAAACTGCTTCTGTGGCCATGTTTTGAATGAAAAGATGGAATGAGACTTCCTTGTAAGAACAAAAATTAGGTACCAGTTCCAGGAAGGCAGTTGGCATCTGCTGACTGAATCAAGAAAGGAGAGGCTGAAGTACTGAAACACATCTTACTCTCAGTCCTTTCCTAAGCTAACTCTCTGGGGATTTTCTTTTCATCCTGCTTGCTCCTCTATGCTGTGTAGGAGCCTTCTTTTTTAGTTCAGAGCTGTAAACTGTTTAAGTGACAACATTAATAAAAAATTAGGGACTGAAATCTAAACTGTAAGAATACAGAGAATGAATAAATAAATCAGTATCTTCATGTAAAATTGGAGGCCAAAGAGGTGGAAGACTATGGTTACACTTAGATACAGTTACCAGCTGCATCTCCTTTGCATCTCCTTTCACATCTGTGAAATCCTTTTTAATGTGAGTTGAAATCAGAAAATTTCTATGAAATGTTTGATAGGTGTTATTTTCTAATAAAAAATATTTTATTTAAAATATTAGCATGCCTATTAGCCTTCCACACTTGGTACCATCATTCCTCATTCCTTGCTTGTATTCCTGAATGGAATGTTCAGATTGAATCAGTAGGTTAGAAGAGACCTTCAAGATCTTCAAGTCCAACCCATGTCCTAACACCTCAACTAAGCCACGGTACCACACAGAGTGCCACATCCAGTCTCTGTTTGAGCACATCCAGGGATGGTGACTCCACCGCCTGCCTGGGCAGGCCATTCCAGT
>JAYDZK010000202.1:47696808-47792944 GCA_034509185.1 Euphonia xanthogaster | reverse complement strand
GAGTGCCACATCCAGTCTCTGTTTGAGCACATCCAGGGATGGTGACTCCACCGCCTGCCTGGGCAGGCCATTCCAGTACTTCATCACTCTTTCTGTAAAAATCTTTTCCTAACATCCAACTTACATTTCCCTTGGAGCAGCTTAAGACTGCGTCCTCTTGTTCTGTCAGTTGTTGCCTGGAGAAAGAGACTGACCCCCACCTGAGTACAACCACCTTTCAGGAAGCTGTACAGAGTGATAAAGTCACCCCTGAGTCTCCTTTTCTCCAAGCTAAACAACCCCAGCTCCCTCAGCTGTTCCTCACAGGGCTCATTTCCAAGCCCCTCACCAGCCTTGTTGCCCTTCTCTGGATGCACTCAAGTGTCTCAACGTCCTTCCCAAACTGAGGGGCCCAGAAATGGACACAGCACTCAAGGTGCAGCCTCACCAGTGCCAAGTGCAGGGGAAGAATTACTTCCCTGGTCCTGCTGGCCACACTATTCCTGATACAGGTCAGGATGCTATTGGCCTTCCTGGCCACCAGGGAACACTGCTGGCTCACGTTCTGGCTGCCAATGAATACCCCCAGGTCCCTCTCTGCATGGGCACTATCCAGCCACACTGTCCCCAGCCTATAATGCTGCAGGTGGTTATTGTGGCCAAAATACAGGACTCAGCACTTGGACTTATTAAACATCATCCTATTGGACTCTGCTCATCCATCCAAACATTCCAGGTCTCTCTGCAGAGCCCTCCTACCCTCCAACAGATTGACACACGCTCCCAGCTTAGTGTCATCTGCAAATTTACAATGAAAGACTCAACACCCTCATCCATGTCATCAATAAAAACATTGAACAGAACTGGCCCCAGCACAGAGCCCTGAGGGACACCACTGGTGACTGGCCCCAGCTGGATGCAGCACCATTCACCACCACTCTCTGGGCCAGCCATCCAGCCAAATATGTGTAACCCAGCAAAGAGTGCTCCTGTCAAGCCGGGGTCTGCCAGCTTTTCCAGGAGTGTGCTGTGGGAGATGGTGGCAAAGGCCTTGCTGAAGTCCAGGTACAAAACACCCACAGCCTTTCCTGCATCCACCAGCTGGGTCATAAAAGGAGATCAGGTTGGTCAAACACAGCCTATCCCTCCCAAACCCGTTCTGGCTGGGTCTGATACCTTGGCCATCCTGTAAATGCTGTGTGGTGACACTCAATATAAACTGTTCCATTACCTGGTACTGAGGTCAGGCTAACTGGCCTACAGTTACCAGGATCCTCCTTCCACCCTTTTTGTGAATGGGTGTCACATTGGCCAGCTTCCAGCCATCTGGAACCTCACCAGTGAGCCAGGACTGTTGGTAAACGATGGAGAGCAGCTTTGCAAGCTCATCTGCCAGCTCCCTCATCACCCTGGGATGGATCCCATCTGGGCCCATAGATTTATGAACATCCAAGCAGCTCAGCAGCTCTCTGACTGCCTCCTCCTGGATAATAGGGGACCATTCTGCTCCCTGACACCATCTACCAACCCAGGAAGACAACTGTCCTGGGGACAAGCTGTCCTGGGGACAAGCTGTCTTCCCACTAAAGACTGAGGCAAAGAAGGGATTAAGCACTTCTGCCTTCTCCTCATCTGCAGTTATTGAGTTCTCCTCCTCATTCAATAGAGAACAAAAGTTGGTCTTACCCTTCCTTTTGCCATTAACATATTTATAAAAGCATTTTTTTATTTTGCTTTAAAAAGTTGCCAAATTAAGTTCGAACTGAACTTTGGCCTCCCTAATTTTTTTCCCTACATGCTCTGGCAACCCCCTGAAATACTTCCTGAGAGACCTGACCCTCCTTCCAAAGATGACACAATGTCTTTTTATTCCTAAGTTCCTTCACAACCTTGTTGCCCATCCAGGCTGGATGTTTGCCTCATCGACTCATCTTTGGCCACACAGGGACAGCCTGCTCCTGTGCCCTCAAGGTCTCTGTTTTGAAGCATGCTCACCTTTCCTGCACTCCTTTGTTTTTAAGGGCTGCTTCCCAAGGAACTCTCTGAATAAGTCTCCTAAATAGGCCAAAGTCTGCCCTCTGGAAGTCCAATGTGAAAGTCTTATTTATGTTCCCCCTCATTTCACCACATTTCACTGCTTAAATGCTAAGCAGTGAAAAGACTACCTTAAACTTTTACAAGAACATGAAGCATGCACATATCTTAGTTAATGTATAATGAAGTTTCCAATGCACAGATCTGATTGCTGGTAAAGAAAATACAAAATACATAGGAAATACACTTGAGAAAAGTGCTTTCAGCTATTCAAGTATTAAATTATGTTCCTTTTCTATACTTGAAATTCTGTGGGCTCTCTATTATAAATCACCCTGTTGCCATTCAAAAGCATATTTAATTATCTACATGTGAAGCCAAGAAAACATGGTTTCATAATTAACCAATGCTCACAGAAACTAAATGCCTGTGCTCATTATGTGTACCGATATGGACAAGCAGAATATTAACTATTTTTGAACATGAAATGTATACCTTTACAGGCAATTAGACACATTTATAGAAAAAAATATTATTTTATGAATTCCTGTAACCCTCACAATAAAGAATTTCTTCCTAGTATCTAAACTAAACCTCCCCTCTTTCAGGCCTATCACTACATGACCTTATAAAATCTCCTGGCTTTCTTGTAGGCTCCCCATTCTCAGTAAACATTCAGATACACACTTTCTCACTGTTTCCCAGTTACCTTTTAATCATGCAGTGATTTATATATGCTTAGGTTATTTTGGCATTTAATGAGAACAAATCCCTTCTTCTGCTATAGGTACTCCCACAGATATGCACACACTAGAATAAGAAAGTCTCATGCACATGTCATAAACAGATGTAGAGGACATTCCTCACCCATTTAACTACTTACTCTGTACTGGTAACTAATTAATCTGAGCTTCTGCAATTTAGGAGACTCAACAGTGTTTACAAAAGTTGAATCAAATTTTTGTAGATGCAATTAAGTCAGTTCATCAGACCATTTCTTTAACAATGAATACTTTCTCCATAAAAGGTAAAGTTTTGGCTCTGTCGCCTGAATTTTAATACATTAAAAAAAATAATGGGGGGAATAAAATCTTGAGAGATATTGACTTGTGTAACATCCAGTGATTTGCATATAAGGTTGATGCTTGTATCCTTCAGAAATACTGGTCTAAATGTAACTTTGCAGAGAAGAATTAGATTTAAGAAAGATATTCTGGCAGGTAACTAAACATTAGTTATGAGGGCTGTCATGGAGCCCTCATAACTATTTAACTGTGGGATAAAAAGATAATTACAGAAGTGGTGGTGAAAACACCAAGTTTATTTTACCTATATAAGAAGGGATTTGGAACACATGCTGTGTGTAGAATGAGGGAAAAGCATCCTGCCTAGACAGCTGAAGTTAAAGTAGCTGAATTGGGAATACAAGAGAAGTCTTGGGAATGCAAGTATGAAATACTAAAAAGGTAGGTTACCTTACTTTTTTCTATACCCACAAGATATTCCCCTTTTAGCACCATCCAGTTCTAATGTCTGCCTTTTTTTCTGCAACTCATTCTTCTACAGCTTTTGCTCTTTGCAAAAGAGGACAGAGCATACATTGCTTCAAAGCTCAGCACACTGATAGATGAGTTGGTTAATATACTGCCCTCAATCTGCCTTGAATCACCACTGCCACTGGAGAAAAGCATCTGAAACAATCCATTTATGTTACCTTTAAAAGCAAGAGAACTTACTCTTGCAAGCAATGGTTAGGTCTGGCAACAATGAAGGAAAAGTAAGCTTGAAGTAGGAATTGCCACCAACTAGGGGATTCTACAGCACTTCCAGCGTGAAGCTGCTGCTACAGGCAGAGCATATAGAGCCTGAGAGGAGACTGCATGCAGGTGTGTCCTCTTCTGTAGCCCACCACACTAGACTAGGTGTTGCATGGGTGGCAGGATGAGCTTCCAGGCCTCTTGGAACCCCAGTTCCTTGTTACCAGGAAAGATGAACCCAACTAGAGACAAAACGTTCTTGTGAAAGCTCTCATACAAGCTGGATACTGCCCCATCAAAAATGACGGCTATCACCTTGCTATCTGATGTAACTTGATCTCAACCTGGTAAACCCTAGTAAACTGATTCCCACTGAACTGGAAGAGGGATACAATAAGACTGCTAAAGTATCTTTATGAACAAAAGGTACCTTCTGAAAATTGAACCTACAGTAAAAGAAGTGGCTATGTTTTGTCTGGTCTCTTTCTGTGCATAGCTTGGTAGGAAAAAAGCCTTCTTGGCTATGCTTTTTGCCATGAAGATACTAAAAGAACAGCAGTCCAAATGAAAGAAAGAACAGGAAAATCAAGCATCAGCAGTTTTGGCATTTTTTAGACTTCACAAAACTCATGAAAATGAAGACAAGAAAAGAAAGCTCTAGCTCAGCCAGATGGCACTAATGAATTGGAAGGGGGGGAGAGGGGGATTTTGTCATCTCATACATTCAGCGAGTGCTTGCTACAAGTTCAGCTTGGGGTTAAAAAGTCTGAAATACTTTAGTGAGTGCACACCTTTATGCTGAGTTTACATGTAGAAAATGTCCAATTGTTCAGTTTTACCTTCTCCCTTTTCAAATTATCTGGCTGATCCATGAAAGAGGATGTAACAAGGGAATTCTTGTGGAGTCTTAAGTTAAAAATTTTACATACTTCATACAGGTTAATCAAATTAGTTTGCTTTGGACTGGAATTAAATACAAAACCAGCTGTTATATTCAATTTGAGAAAATACTAGATACATTTTTTGTTTTTTCTTATGCTACTGAGCAGCTTTTATAGAATTTAATTTTTGTTTTTGTGCTTAGGTCCTGTTTATGGCTATACTAGAAAATGATGCAGATTTAAACTCATTTTGTTCTAACCGATTTTCTTCTTATTTTGTTTGTGAGTTAATTGTTAACACAGGCAAAAGTCACAGAATTAAAATTGCACCTCAAGCTTGTTCTATACATAAGAACCAGAAGCCAGTCAGCTACAAAGAAACACACCAGTTAAAGCTTTTGGTAAAACCTCTATGTAAGCCTATGAAAAAACACACAGGCTCAGTAGACCTGAAGGTCCTCCTAGGACCTACAAATATTTAGCTTTGTTTTTTAAGACAATGTTCTAGAGATTTTTACAGTACCTCTTGCCATGCACAACTGCGCCAGGATCCTCAGACTTCGCTTCCAACTCCTGAACTTCATCTACCAGTGTCTTGTAAGTAGCTCTCTTTACTCTGTAAGTACATGCAAAATACTGCCAGACTTACTCTTCTTGAAAGTAGAACAACAGATACTTTTAATGCTTATATAAATATTCAATTTATAAATCCATTTCCTCTGACTTAAAACTAAGGAGCAATATAAAAAAACAAATCTAAAGAACATACTTTATCATCTGTTCTTGCAAATTAGAAACAAAAAATATTTATTAATAAAACACTTCAATTATTTGAACATTTAAAATAGTAATAACTCTTGTAATAAAGTTTTTAAAAAACAAGGATGGTAAAAAAGAATTTTGTAAAATCACCAAAATTGATCTTAATTTGTTTTTTATTATATTAGTAATTAGAACACACATTTAAAAGTCAGTACTCTCTTCTGTAAACACTGGCATTTCCGTACTCACACTTTGTATACTATATCAAGAAGTAAAGCTGTCATAGGAATACACAGAAGTCCCATCCAAAACACTCCAGAGCTGAACATCATAGCTGCCTGAAGAGAAAATGCACAAAATGTGATGTCATGACAAGAACTAGCAAAAAAAAATATCAAGTAGTTTGTGGAGGCTATCAAAAGCAAATTTAAATTAATCATTCTAATCTGAGTAATGTGAAATAGAACTTGAACTCCTTTCTAAAATCCCCTGAGTTGCAACGTAAATCCAGTAAATAGTAAGCACCATTTCATGTCAAGAAGCTGGTAGAAAGATACACTGCTTAGCTCTTTGCATGGGGGTATCACCCCTCCACAATGCTGCTCTATACCACTGATTTCAGGCTTTTCCATATAAATCAGATTTATCAAAAATCCCCCCTTTTCCATCTTTCCCAATACATTATGAGCATAGTTTTTAAATTTACAATCTACTCTAACAGGATATAACAGTTCCTGACCCTTCATTTGGATACTGAACACTGTTACAATTATCCTGCAATATAACTTGGATGAAAGTTTTCTCCCACAGAACTTGCTGTACCACAGTTCCCACACTGCCAGAGACTCCTGTTAAACAGATTGCTTAAAAATGAGAAATACGGAAACAAGTATTTATGTAATTATGAAAATATGCCACATATTGTTAAATGAAGACCTAATACATTAATACAGGGTGAAATATTTGAAAACGACATAATTATTTTTATCTGTGTATTTGTTTTTTCTGTATACCACTATATGTAATACATAGGAATTTCTTCTGTTCACAACTTGGTCTGCAGAAATACTAAAAACTAAAACGTATTCAATGGCCAAAACAAACATCACAATATATGGGCATCAAAGAAAAAATGTCTTTACCTTTGTAATTCACACTCAAATGTCTACATTGATAATATTATGGATGCAAAGAGTACGATAAATACTTACTGAAGCATGTTACTAGAGGTTTGAATTGCACTCAGTATTAGAAATACTTTTATAATGTAATTTGATTGTAGAGAAGTTGAAAGTAACATCACTACCCAACAGTAGTGTAGTGTTGTTTCAAATCCTTTGTTTCATTACTTGGAAACTAATTTCTTTCACAGGTTAAGCCTCAGTACGTAAAATAAATAAACCTAAATTTTACTAGCTTTAATTAGCTGACAAATAGTAGATAGTTTGCAGTAGCTAAAGTCTAATTTCTTAACACGCACACATGAACATTTACAATATGTTGATATATGAAAAAAGAAGTGAATTATTTTCAGGAAAAAAACCCTAATTCCCATATAAACAAAAAGTTCAAATTACCTTGGTTTTGTATCCAAATTCCTAATGACATTGATTCTTTGGAAAGCATTAGAATGTACTTTAAAAATGTGGTAACCTTCCCATGGCTATGTTAAAAGGACGTAGATATTGCCCTGAGATTCGACCAACTTCTGTCAACAGCTGCCAGCAAAGGTGTAAACACTGAGCAGTGGCAGGTTCAAAATAAAATAATTCATATTTTCAAAAGGGAGAAAAAAGGATAAAATTTTGTGTCAGGAGGAAATGTATTAGAGAAAAATATGTATTAGTAGTTACTTTATAAGCAAAACCTGACTTGTGACATAATCGATGAAATACTAATTTTCTAGAACAGCAGCTAATAGGAAATGTCTATCATAAATGCATTTTGCAAGACATTTTACTATTATGTAGCAATTAGATAGCTCCCTTAAAACCAAGAAAAAAGCATAAAAATACAATTTGAACTAATTACAATTATTACTTCCTATTATTAACAACATTTTTTTATTTATAAGAACATAGCAAAGAGGCTGTCCTTGTGTTAGCCACCCGGTATTAAATGTTTGCTGGTGAAACAGCAAAAGTGATAATGTAGGTCTTAGGATGTTAATTCTGACCATTGTAATGCTAACTATGAATGAAGGAACAACTGGCGCCTACTATTCACTCCATCCAGCCTTTGGCTTTACAAATGAACAACATGAATTGAGGTAAAAAAAAAAGTTTTTCTGCGTCATATTTGAAAGCCTGTCAGATTTTTTTTCTTTTACAGAGTTAATCCAAACCTAAAAGATTTAAAGCCGACATTCGCATTAAAGACAGAGGCCCTCTTTGTATTTTTTGGATGAAGAGGGGAAAAAATAAAATCCCACAGAGGTATTTCCTTCCTTTCTGTACAAGAAAGCTCCCCCCTCACTCTGTAGAAAACATTTTTGTTTCTAACTTTTCACATCTCTCTACACATAGGCAGGTCATCTGGGAAATGGCAAACCAATCCCTTTCAGACAATGGCACTAACAGGAGCAGCCTGTTCTGGGGACGGACTCTGGCTGCCTCTGTTTGTGGTTTACAAATTGTTCCTAATGTGAGAGATTTGTGGTCTATGCCAAGTCTTCCCCCTTTAGGCCTTGTGAAACCAAATGGAATCTGCCACAAAAGTGGCTCCCAGGGGAATTCAGAAGTAATCCAAAATGAGTGCTGGGAAGCCAGTTTATTGTAGGACTTACAAATCCTGCAGGGAAGATAAATAATTTGTTGTATGTGTAGTTCATGCTCAATACTAAGACTTTCTAAAATAAATTAACATTTTTTAAAAGGTTAGATTTTTACATAGGTTCTCATTTTTCAAAAAAGAAAAAATTGCTGAGAAATACTCCTTTTCATGATTTAGTGGCAGATAGAAATCCTGGCTGCAAAACATTTTTAAAGCACTGCTGAAGATGTAGTGTTAGGAAATTACATGTCAGAATGAACAGAGAATAATCACTTTTTCCTCATTATGAAATGATCTGCCAAAACAGCTGGCTCAGATTTTAAAAAGCCTTTAAAAATAAGAAGAGAAAGTTGAAAACAGTGGTAAAATTCTCGCTGCAGAAAAGCTTACCCTTTTCAGTTTATCCATTTCAAGTATCATCTAGGTACGCGTCTCCTCCCTATAAACTACAAAGCCATAAAATACCTCAACAGCATCAAAACCAGCAAAAGTTTCTCTTTTCAACCTACTGAAAAAACTTCATTAGTAGCAGTTATGTGCATGTGTTTGCCTTCATATATGCCAAAGTACTTACTGTTGTAGTACTAAAACAGATCTGCATTAACTTCCAGCGCAATGAAGTTCCTACAAGTAGGTTTGTGTATTGCCTCTAGTCTTTCTTTGCTATGAAGAGTTGAAAAAACATCTTTTTTTTTTAGCTCCTTTTAATTAGGAGCTGTGTTACTTAGAATTGCAAAGAATTAAGTTCCTCTCTATTAGGATCTCTGGTTATTAGGTACATTAACCAAGACAGACCACTGGAAGCAGAGAAGATAAATTGGGCAGTTCAAAGATCAGCTCTGCTGTTCCTGTTTGAGAGAATGAGAATGTCACTACTGAATATGGAAAGGATCTTTGAAGTATATATGGGAATAGCAGATTCTGGCTCACGAATAAATGTCTGCTATTAGACCAAGTACAATTAAATGTGAAGGTTTGAGGAGTAAAAATGGAAGCTACTATTGGGAATTAAACGGAAAAATAAAAACCCCTTAGACAAATACTTTTGATTCCTGAAGTGAAAGACAAAGAGAAAACTTTAAATATAAATTATTAAATAGTTAAAATATGTTAGTATCAGAATGGTAACATAATTTTAGGCACCCAGGTGAGGACAGATGACTGAAATGGATATGTTTTATGTGATGAACTCTGATTAACTTAAAAAAAAACCATCAATAAATAGGTTTTTTTTAAAAAAGTAATAATATTCTCCCCAAATGTACACTGAAACTTTTTTTTCCCTAATCAGTAAGTTCACATAGGTATAGAAAGGAAGACATACAGATTACTGATTTTTGTTTTGTAAAGATTCACAGGTCTCAAAAATCAAGCTGGGAAAACTTGAAAGGGGGTTGAAAATGCATGTGCTAAAACTGTAGGATAATGCCTCTAAGGGTCTTCTGCTGAGGATGGGCTTGAGAAATATTTTGGACTACAAAGGAAAAGTCTAGCTTTTATTGTTGAATTATTTCAGTGTTCTTGAGTATTTACTACACCAGTTATTTCCCCTGAAATGAAGACAGAGAATTTGAATAATATTTTAATCCAGACTGGTAAAAAAGCAGTGCAACAGAAAAAAAAACAACAAAAAGCAAACAAAAAACAAACAAAAAAAACCCCCAACTACGCTAGGTATTAGCCATTGAAGAATGACTATATTCCACAAGTTTTGTGATAAAGAAGTGAAAATTGATAGACTTTGGTATTTGCTTACCATACAGAGCTCAAAGCAATTTTTTGAAACACAGATTGCCAACTCAGTTATCTGCCAGGTTCTCTTAAAAGCATGGCAAGTAATTCTCTTGTTTGGAGGAATTTAGAGAAATCATTACTTCCCAAATTTTAGGGGCATTATTTATAACTCTCCCTGCTAACACTGAGGACAAGCACCATAGCAATTTTTCTTAAATACACAACCATTTAAATTTATTTATTATGCTGTATTCTGCAAAAGTTATTAAAAATATTCAGCTGTTTTTTAAAAGTGCAAGAAGCAAGTATCCATTGATAGCACCTTTTACAGCTGGAGGGACAACACAGCAGGGTGCAAGAGCTCTAACATCCTCACAGAGAAGCTGTAGATGTATGGGCTGGATGAAGGACTGGGAGATCCACTGAAAACGGGCTGAATGGCAGCTGGTGATCAGTGTCAGGCTGGCTGGAGGCCAGTAACTGAAAGTATTCCCCAGGGGTCAATACTGGGTCCAGTTTCATTTAACATCTTCATTTAAGATCTGGGTGAGAGGCAAAGCGTAGCCTCAGGAAGTTTGCTACTCACACAAAATGGGGGGAGGAGTGGCAAATGCAGTAGAGGATTGTGTTGCCATCCAGAGAAACCTCAAAGGGCTGAAGAAATGGGCTGGGCTGACAGGAACCTCATGCAGTTGAATGAGGAATGCAAAATCCTGCACATGGGAAGAACAACCCCAGGCAGCAATATATCCTGGGGGCCACCCAGCTGGAAAGCAGCTTGGCAGGAAAAGACTTGGCCCCAATGGACACCAAGTTGAAAATGAGGCAGAAATGGGCCCTTGTGACAAAGAAAGTGAATGGTGTCTTTTGGCTTCATTAGACAAAGCATCGCCAGCACAGGGGAAGGCAGGTCCCCTCTACTCAGCACTGAAGTCACACCTAGGGAAGTCTGCAGTTCTGGGCTCCCCAGTACAAGAAACACAGATATACTGAAATTAATCCAATGTCCTGAAGTATCTCATACAGGAGAGCAGCCTGAGACACTTGGGACTATAGCCTAAGAGAAGGCTTAGGGGGATCTCTCACTGAGTGGAGGGTGCAAAGACAGAGCCAGGCTATTTCCAGTGGAGCCCTGTCACGGCACAAGAGGCAAGGAGAGCAAACTAAAACTTGAATTTGAACATTAAGAGAACCTTTCTAACTGTGAAGGTGACTGAACAGGGACACAGGTTGTTCAGAAATGTTGTAGTGTCTCCATCCTGGGTAACACTCAAAAGCTGTCTGGACACAGTCTGGGAAAACTCGGAGTAGTGTTGGAAGCATTAGACCAAAAGACCTCCGGAGACCTGTTCAGCTGTTCTATGATTATAATCTATCCTAAATACTTTGCTTTGTAGGCTTTGCTTTACATTAGACTAAAACCAATTCCCACTTTTGGACCAAACTTTAGACAAACATCCTAATCGAGAAGACCTTTTCATTAGAGACCGAAGTATCTGCATTTTCAAAAAAATTATTTGGTGTTTTTGTGTAAAAAAACCCCAATGTAGTAAAGGCATTAAAGGATGCATATCTAATATCTTAATAAGCATGATTTCATATAAGCAGGATACTTGGCATAATATGGAGAGAAGCAATATTTAAGAAACCAATGCTGTCAGTATAGTATATTCTAATACACCTTTTTCTACACAGTGCAGCTAAATCTTCCCAAAAGAAATATTACTGTTTTTCACAAGACTTCTGAAAACCTCAATCAAATGATCTTAAATTCTGTAAAAGACATGCTTCTACCTTAACTCCAATTTCCGCCAGTAGTTTTATAAATCCCCTGGCTCAGACAGAGCAGAAACAGATGGTGCTCTGGAGAACTTTACAGTGCGTTGTCTACAGTATGACAATAAATTAAAAAGTTCTGTGGATACTGAACTTTTGCCTTAGTATCCTTCTTATTCAAGTTAAGTATTATTATTTTAAGCTATCTTATTAATCATACAGGTGTAAAAAAAAAGAGGCCTAACAATTCAGAGCACAAAACAGTAACAAGGAGCATTACTAGTGCACAATACACAACAGATTGATTGTTTTTCACCCCTCCTCAATTACAGGTTTGCAACTCAGACCATAACCAGATTTTTTCAAGAAAGAGATAATCATATTAGTTTAGAAATGTATCTATTTTTATAATTTAAAAATTAGTCTGCTTTTTCTTGAGAGGATTTAAAGGAAAAGTAGACCTTTTAACTGCAAGGATGGAAGCACTAATGGAAGGTTCTTGCAGCTTTACAGCCTACTGACATATGAATGGAGGCTGCTCTCATTAGGTGATGTAAGTTACAGAAATTTCATTAGTTAAAGCAGTAACTGAAAAAAGACTACACAGATGTAAAAGCATAGAACAATTTAATCACAGCTTCATTTATTTGTGCAGTCATTATAAACAATATGATAAAACATGGAAACTTCTGGCAATTCCCTGAAGATTAAAAATCCATTTTTTTTCAGTGTCACAGAACAGTTTTCTGTGTATTGAAGAGTTTCAAAGAAAAAAGAAAATACACTTGCAAAGCATTTATCAAATATGAACAGACTTGGAATTTACTTTTAAAAACTTATGCAAACTTCATCTGGCTTAAACAGAAAATAGCATAAGTTGTTTAAAATATTTTGAAAGCATATTTCAATTGTTTATTTATTAATATTATACGAAGAAGTATCAACCTTATTTATATCAATGTAATAGAAAGACAGACCCAGGCAGCTGATTTTTTCCCAAGTCCACAATAAAAATTTTCTTCTATTCTGTAGTGATACCTTTTTCTGAAATTAAATGCAACTTGCTTAATGCAATGGGTCAAACATGGTGTTAAACCTAACCAAAAAATGCCTAAAAAGAATTCTATGTTGGGGTTTTTTTCGTTTCTTTCCAGTGCATCTATATTTAAAAGCACAGTCTTTACTAGTAAAATATTAAGAAAATAACCCATAAAGTTCCTTGTTCATATGCTTCCATACTAGACAGTACTGACAGAAAGCAAATGCATGAATAAATATTCCTGCAGATGTAATGCAAATTTTAATATAATAAAGACTATGCTACAGAAGATGCAAAGTTGTTACAAAATCAATGAAGGCTTTTGAAATGTTTTCAGTATTTCTCTCTCATAAGCTGTGCATCCCCATTCCTTCTTACAGAAATAAAGTTTTGCAACTACTACCAAAATCCTCCTTGCAGAAAAGGTATTTTAATATTTTGTTATAAGCTGATAGAAGTTAAATTCCTAGTTTTTTAGGATCTGTGTCTAAGACTAGAAGAATATAGACCCTAATTCTTGGTACAAACTCAAGGAAAGTAATTTTTAAATGAGTGATTTTAAAGTACAAGCAAAATAATATGAAAGTAAACAGTAAGTTCCACTTTATTAGTGATAAAATATGTATGTCTTGTTTCTACTAGAAAACTCATGAAGCTGATTTTCTACAGTACCTGAACTAGCGAGACATACTATACTACACAATCAATTATTTAGGTTATCACCCCTTTTTATCACATATCCTTCTTCAGTTTTATGGCCTATTTTTCCATTTTCTTCAGCTTCATAAAGCCCATTGCTTCTCTCGTAGTTTTCATCCATTTTTCCTTCTAGCCTCTGTCTGCCAAAAGACATTGGTGAACTGACGGTTTTCATCTGAACATCATCAATCAGTGGAAATGAATGAAGCTTTCCTCACTTGGAACTTAATTTCCTCAAGGAAAAAACCCCACAACTGGAACAGAAAGGTTGGCAAGATGTAACTGGTTTCAGAATTTTAATATGGAAAGCTACTATAACCCAGACACCTACTATCAATCTCTAACAGATAATCAGCTACAGAACTACCAGTTATTCATATCAGGAGAATGCTTGTGCCAGGATACCCTACTTAATGTGAGTCAAAAGTCAATTTGCAACTCTTTTGGTGCACTACCTGTTGGACAACAAGTTATCACTACTTACAGGACTTCGGACTACTGCACCATGGAGAGCCATGTAGTTCCCACATTGTGAGAAACAGTACTGTGTAGGGGGATGAGTTTGCCTAGTGAAGATCTACCAGTCTTCAAAAACCAGAAAACAAAGGTCTTGATGCCAGGATTGTCTCAGCATGCTAGATGAACTGGACATTTTGGATCAAGGGGGGGCCCTGTGTGTTTTTCTTCTGGGAAAACTCAGAGCAGAAGAGAGAGACAGAAAAATTGATTTTACTATTAGGAGCATGTCAAGGAAAGGGGTCTAGTGGCCTAGACAACAGAGAAAAAATGCTGTAACTGTCATCATTTTTCATTTCACTACATTTTCTTCTAGAGCACGGCATTCTGCAATCTTTCCTTCTGTGATACCAACATACAGCAACCGATATGTAAAGCCAGCTTTGATTATCTTCTGTATCATTGGAAAAATCCACAAAATTGTGGAAACAATTAATGTAAAAACTCAGAAAAACTTGCAAAAATATGTGATATATTTGTTTCTTTGTTCAGTAAGTGACTGGATGATGCTTGGATAGTAAAAGATGAACACAAACGAACAACTCTTATGCTTTAACTTTGGGCCACTAGCTTTAGTGCTCCAACATAAGAGTATTAGCAGCATGATCTGACTTTTCTTCTGTTACAACTCAATTTTTTCTCAAGTCATTACCTTACTGTGTTCTCCACTGAAATACATTTATCAGAGTTATATATTTTATAGGAATGGATATAAGAAATTAGTTTCAAAATATTTAGATTAAAACCTTCCTCTGCACCCAATGAATGAGTTTTCCATCACCTCCATATGCTTTTTCTCTCCCCTTCAAGAGCAATAGAATTTTATTTTCTTGGAACAGAACCAGGAATAAGCAAGAAGAATCTTACTATTTTCATGACATTAATATGAAGAAAGACCGAATCCTTACCAGAATGTTTCATTAAGTGCTTTTCTATCTCAAAGAAGACATGAAAAAAATGTTTGCAGAAAACACCATCTAGCTGGAACTTAATTGTTGGACAAATATTATGTCAAGAATACAGACTGGAAAGACTATAAACCTAGTAAGACAGAATTGTTACCACCTCTGAGAAGTAGAAAGAGAATACCTTTAAACTTTCTAAGGACTATAGTTATGTAACCTACAACTATATGTCCTTATAAATCTGAAGTTTATTAAAAAGGGGGAATTTTTAATGAACGCATTTGGGAAAAAATGCATGAAAATCCCCTTCAGCATAATTTCTTAGATCACACCAGCTAAAATGGACAAAAAGCTAAGAAGCAGACGTCAGCTTTTGACATACTCTAACTTTTGCCAAGTATAGTTGATGAATTTTTCAAGTCTAACTCATACATTTAAGAAATCAGGTAAGCAGTATTTGCACATGCAAGTAGAATTGCTTATATGGATTTGTTTCTGTCACATCACAATTTTTTGCACAGATAAATCCATGAATCTTTTCATTTCAATACTTTTGTAAGGCCTGATTCGCTACAGAGAAACTCAGAGAATTTTGCCCTGCCAGAGACCACTCAGGCAGCAGAGGGGCTTCCAGGAAAGCTTACAAAAATCTTGCTTCCAAGTCTGAGCTGCAGTATGCATCAACAGGACTTTTAGCCACACAGAGTGCAGCACAAAAAGCTAGACCAGATTTTTGAACAAAAGCTTTAATGCCCTATGATACTTTCAAAAGACTTTATTCTGACATCACAGACATTGAAATATATTCCTAGAAAGAAAACAGAACCAACCTCAGTCTACAACACCCCCCTTTGAACAACTTCATGTACATACAGACATCAAAACTACGATATACACACACATGCATAAGCAAACACACTAACAAAATAAGACTTCCCATTTCAAGTACAGATAAAGTTTCATCGCAACAAATAAATCATTTTAGGTTCATAAGTCAGACTACTTTGGCACAATGTTGAATTCAAAGCCTAAGAGTATTATTTTTGTTGACAGCTAGATATCTTTAATGAAGAACCATTTCTAGAAGATCACAGGAATTACACTCCCTCAAAAACAGGTGTTTTCACAGTAACTTCAGGGTCTGAAAAGGTACTAACTAAAACATTGTTATTTCAATAGTGAAGTATCCACCCTTATGTCATACTGCCTGTAACACACCATTTTGTTTCCACTGTGCTTATCACCATTAAAGTTCTGCTGTCTTAAAAGCTACAAAGTTTTTACAAAATCTCTAAAACCAGCAAATTCCAAAAACATTTTTTCTTCTATAAAATGCCGTATATATGAAGAAAAATGCTGAAGTGAGATAGTTTCGATTACTTTAATTTAAAATAATAGAATTAGTTTTGAGTAGTGGAGGCAATGTGGTAATGTACAAGATCTACATATATACATAGGTAAGACATTATGATACAGAAGAAAATCAGTTAGAAACTGTGTAATTTCAAATCTTCAAATTCTTTTCCTTAGGTGTCCAAGTATTTAAGGTAACACCTTGTGCTTTCCATTAAAATGTAGTAGTTATAGAAATGCCTACATACTATTTTTTTCCTCTAACTGTTTAAATAGGAGGTTGGATTTATGAGTCTTAATTGCTTTCAAGAGAGGGAGAGATATGCACCTACATTTCCCATATCCTACATAAATTTTTGAATTGCTGAATTATATCACAGTGGTGGTGGAGTTAAAGGGACTCACTCTTTTACTAGTGTAAGGCTTGCTTTAGCTGACACTCTTTGAGAACCATTAGAAGAATATATTTCTGACACAAACAGGTATTCTCAGTTTCTGATTCCCACTGAGAATGCACATCAAACTTCTCAGCTCGGGAGGTACTGGTCATACCCAGAAGCAGACATTAGTGTCTGGGAAATTAATTCTTCAGATGTTTCTGGAACTGAATGGTATTGAGAATTTGGGACTGCAGTTCCAATTAAATCAGATAAGGTAGCAAATAAGCATCTTTTACAGATTCAATCCAATCTGGAATATTCTAAGAGCAGGTTTACACAAATGCAATTAAAAATGAATGAGAAACCACTAATTACTGTCAAAAGGTTAAAGATACATTACAATAATGCATTCCAAGCAGTGCATTAATCAAAAAGGAAGTGTGCACGACAAGCAGTTCATGAAATGTTATGGCACCTCAAATCTTTTTGAGGCATTTTATGGAAGTACTTGGAAAATTTGTAAAATTCAAGATTCAAAACAGCCTTAACCAGGCTACTACTGGTTACTTCATTATAAAAAATGCTCCAGAAAAATAAGCACTGCAATTCTAAGAACTGCATTTGGTAAGACTTTTCTTCAGAAAATAAAGCTTAAGAAG
The DNA here is from genome assembly GCA_034509185.1 of Euphonia xanthogaster. Lineage (NCBI taxonomy): Eukaryota > Metazoa > Chordata > Aves > Passeriformes > Fringillidae > Euphonia > Euphonia xanthogaster. Next base: position 47,775,698 of record JAYDZK010000202.1, on the reverse strand, counting down.
AAAAGAAGCTATATTTTCTGAAGAAAATATAGCTTAAGAAAATTATAGCACTAAGAACTGCAAAGCAGCTTACCTGTCTATTCTTTCTCATTAGGCCATATATTCACAGCCTGTTAGCTGAGCTCCATTTTCACAAGAGTAAAAATTTATTATATTTTAAATAAACATGGCTGCCATACTGAAGGTATAAAAGACAGATGACATATGCACCCCTAGTTAGCAGAAGGATCCAATAAAGATTAGGTCTGGACTACAGACTGAAACAATATTTTTTCCATACATTTGGATGTTAGTTAAAATATATTTTTACCTCTCCTGACATATCCGGTGCCATAGGAATGACTGGCCACAAAGAAGAGTAGATTCCAAAAAACACTACCCAAAGTGCAATGCTTCCCCAGATTGCTATATGGCTGAACTGTGAAAACAAACCAAAAAAGAACAATTATCACAGATGCATTATAACATAAAATAAGATCTTTGCTACCTAGTATTTACAATGCTATTTTGATATATTGGATTAAATTTCCATGCCTTGTATTAATTTAACTCTACTACTTTAGTTAGCTATTTCTTAAAGGAAAATGATACTATCAGCAGCAATATTACTGCATTTTAAGCCAATTTAAATTCAGTTACAGTAAGTCCAGAGCAATTTGATTTTTCTAGTTTAAATATTACATCTGTTGTAATTTTCAATATTGAGCATTATTTTTTGTATGTGGATATTCTGTCCTTCCACACAGTAACCACAGTTTGCTACTGGAAAACTCTTAAAGGATGCAATATAACAAGAAGAAAACAATACAATTATTCATCCATCATATTTCACAGAAAATTTGAGAATATGGTACAGACATTTGCTTACCAAAGTCCAATATGAGGTCTCTAATCCAGCCTTCAAACACACAGTCAGAACCACAAACTTCAGGAGAGAAAGACAGAGAGAGGATTCTTACTATGGGAATCTTAACACACAGAAATTCTTAGTTTGGTTAAACTTTCAGGAAAAGACAAGAAAAAGTAAATTGCTACTAGAAGACTTAAGGATACAACCCAGTAATAAGCTAATAATAGAACATTAAGAATTACTAGCTTCCATTAATAATGGCCACTCCCTTGATTTGGAAAACTCTTCTTTTGCATTAGAAATCTTATCCTTGCTTCTTAGAACTCTCTAAGTCTGGTTCTTACAAAGGTGTTAGCATCTTTATTGACGGTATTTAGGTTACACAGAAAGGTTGGTGAAAAGTGTAGTAGTCCTCTTCAGTAGGGACTGAAAACTCTCTAGCTACAGACAGGATGCCTACACCAAGACAGATTTAGAAGACACAGATGCTGGACTGAAGAAAGCTTTAAATTGTTCAAGTTTACATTAATCTAAACTTAAAAAACAACCAAGAGTTTTGTTCACTTCATTAGTAAGTAAGTCAGCTGCACCAAACCCTGAAAACCCCAGGAGTTAAATGCTGGTAATATAAGACTTATGTTCTGCATATAAATAACATGTTGAGTAAGTCTGTTATGTCATTTCCATTATTCCCTCTGATCTTTACCCTTTTCTTATCCTTGTACTTTTTATAGAGCAGGAATTCCTATCACGTTTGTAGGACATGCTCAATTTTAGCTTACAAATGAGCAGCAGGAGAAAGTTTATAATCCCACAGCAAGGACTAGCTGATCCAGGAAAATTGTTTATCTCCTTCCTTTGAAATTCACTCAAGCAAATTTTCTGTTTACCACAGAAATAGTTATGACATTTTGTAATTCACTCGTGAACGTGTATCACAAGTTTTGCTTTACATGTAATCTGAAGAATATAAGGCTGGTAAAGGGAGTCATAAAGACCAAGCTCCAACTCTAACAGCTCTGCTTTAAATTCTAGCTTGTTGGACAACTTGGCAGCACTGGCTGTCAGAGTCTGTTTGTATTGAACTTCAAGCAGCCTCAAAAATTCAGAAGAAGAAATGTACTTCACTCAGAAGCTGAAGCTTGTGATTTAAATAGTTAAATATGTATGACAAATCTTTCACTCTGTCTGGTGCACAGAAGGATACAAATACTGCCAGAAAGCTTTCACCTATAAGCTTATACTTTCAATTCTGAAATCCTGAAATCTCCTATTTCAACTGTGCTTTAAGGACAAAAAAAAAAAAAAAAAAAAGTCACACCACCACAATTTCACTATCTAAAACATGTGTGAAATCTAATTAGAAGAAAATTGAGGACGATTGTGAGTATTATAATTTGCTTTGTCTATCCAGTTTGGGTTCTGTACTTGGATGCATGAAAAAAAGTTATGGAAAAATAACCCAAACAACCTCCTTTGGTACACTTGTTTGCTACTTGGGTCAGTCATAAGAGAAGTAAACTGCTATCCTTCAGGATAAGATCAAACGTTGCTGCTGCATAGACAAAATGTATACACAAAACAAACACTGCAGATCTCTATAAAAGGAGATAGAGAGTGTGAGTATAGAGCCTATACTGACCTGTGATGGGATCAGATCTGACACCCCTAATAAAATCACCAACTATGCACAGCCATTCCCTCAAGAATATGGGATTTATTGCTCCCTCCTCTGCTTCATCCAAACTTGCAACAAATCCTACCCAGGAAGCAAGAACTCAAACCGGTATTCTGTATAAAGACCAAGCTTTTTTAAAAAAAATACTCTCTAAAATGGTCATACAGATATTTTCACAGCACTCCATTCCTATTTGGAATTTATGTTTAAAGAAATAATTCCAGGACATATTATGAATCATTGCATATTTCTGAATTTTATTTGTGGATCCAAAGAAACTAAACTATATCAACTTCTGAATTCCTTTCTTATTGACTTTTGCAGAACTGATGACTACAGACGTCTGAAAACCACATTGTAAACAGTATGAGGAATGAGCATTACCTTAGCCTCAAAATTTTTGATATGCCTGACAACTGTTACAACTCATATACTTCACATGAACAGATTTAAAAAAAATAAAACTCTTCACCCTAATTTTGAAAATCTCTCCAAAAATCACGTTTGTTCCAAATTTCCTTGCATTCCTGTGCAAGAGCAGGAAAACATCAATTGCAACTTCTATATCTCCCCAGACTTTTAGCCTGAAGTGAAGGAAAATAGTTTTTTTGGGATATTCTTGACCACTCTGCAGGTTAGTAGCAAGAAATTAACCTCTCAAGATGGTCAAGTTTCAGCTCTCCTAGTTGAGAAGCAGTTGCAGAATGTGACATACGAGCAGCATTGTGACCTCTGTTTTAGCATGCATCTAGAATATTTTCCTTTTATTTCAGTTATGGTTTTTCCTTATTCCCCAAAAAAGTGATTTTGTTGAGAATTCATATTACAGCCCTCTTACTTTAATGGAAGAATTAATTTCTTTTTTGTACCTGGCAACAGTGAGGAACTTGAAAAATTAATTATACTTTTAACATTGAAGGACAGAGGACAGTAAGCATAAATCTAATTTTGCTTCTAAGAGAGATCTTGGAAAACCTGCTATTGAGTAACATTCATATCTATTAAGCGAAAAACATATATTTAGCTTTACTAATTTATTCTAGGAGATAAAAGATTAAAAGGAAAAAAATCAATTATGACTACTATCTATGACAGCAACAGAAGTTTACTGTTAGGTATGGATCAGGTGTATTTCTGGTGGTTTGACTGCCTCTGAAAAGGCATCCCGCAACCTTTATTCAATATGGCTCAATGCCTCTTTTAAGGCCTCATGATAAATTAAGAGAGAGAGAACAGGCTTGTATCACCAGAAGTCCACAAACCACTTCTATAATCAACAACCTGAGATTTCTCCAATGCAAGTGCTTAAACTAAATTAATAAGCATGCTAATTAGGGAAATAGAATTCCCATTATTTAAAAAACCAGACAGTTAACAATAAAGAACAAATGTATCTTCTGCATCTTTATTAAACTACTTTGTTTTAAAAACTGGAATTAGAACACAGAGTGCACTCCAAACCTTCTCAAAGAGTCATTCAAGAGCCATTTCTTAAGGCACTTTTTAAGGCACTGCATTGAATTAAGTCATCTATGAATAGGATTAATAGTAATAGTAGCAGCATATCTTTAAAATAGTTAGAGCCAATGTAGACTTACAGTGTATACAGTGTTACCCAGGAGCAGGTAATCAGAAGTTTTGCCATTGCTGAATACAGTACCTGGAAAAGGAAGCAGGGATAAAAATAAAAACATTTAAACATCCACAACAGGACTATATAATCTTAATTTTTATACAAAAGAGATGGCAGCACTTTCTACAGGGTACTAAGAGATTTCACCTTGAACTGCACTGAACACTAGGGAACTATGACTTGTACCATGTTTAGTGCTCTAAAGCTTTCAGTGACTTCAGGGATTATGCAGGAAACAGGAACTTTTTGTGACACCATATAACAATAAGACCAACTTTGCATTCAGTAGAGTGCAATTAGAGTTTCTTTTAATATCAGAGATGTAAAATCTTATCTTCAGAAAGATATGAAATATAATGGTTACAGTATATATTGATTATAATATGTAAGTAAGCAGAAAGCTTAGAATAAGATTTTCATAAATTCTGTTATTTTTGGTATGGAAACTTATCTTTGCTGTTATCCATATTTCTGAATTCAACTTCAATAAAAATACAAAATATACTCAGTTTAAATTCTTGAGATGCTTGCCATTCATAAAATTTTCAAAATTTACCCAACTCAAATATTTGCATTCATATAAGTACATATCCATTTGGCACATATGGAAACACACACACACATCAGCTATGCAGAGGAAGAGGTCTCAAGAGATGCATTTTCATAAAAAATCGTATTTTCATAAAAACCATGTTTCCTAAGCTTAAGATTCTAAAGCAGTGAATTTTCTATTATTTATCAGAAGTTCATGACTATTTTTACAGCATAGGCTTTTCTGATCCTAGTTCTGTCAAATTTAGTTTTAGATATGGGATAATCAACAACTGAATTATTATGAGGAAATTCCTCATTCTCAATTAAAAGTACTCAGGTGGCTGCGTTTTCCCATGTTCAGTTTTGAAATGCTTTTATCATTCAAGACTGTTCATATACTGCAACTAAACTAACAAAATTATAACACTCCTGCTGTAGAGGTTCTAACCACTGGGATATTGCTTTTTACTGCATTATACAGAGGGTTAAATGCTGTGTATGTAGTAAGTAAGGATAAAAGTAAAAGACAATAAGAAAAAGAAAAGAATAATAAAGAAGAATTTTTAAAAAGCTGTACTGGGGCAAAGAGAAGAATAAAGGTATTTCTCTGTGGAGCAAATTAAGGGATGGATTTGTAACTCCTCTGATTAGGCTGGACAGAGGAAGGTGACAAAAATGGTGATAAATTCTGATGAAAATAGTTGGAAACACTTATTTTCCACTATCTCAGCTGGCATATGGTATATTAAACACTGCTAATTAAGTATTTTTTATATTTGTGTTGAATATTTTTCCAGCCTTCATATCATCTTTATATATGCTTGAGATTAAATCCATTTTGGCTGTGGATGAAGAATGCTCCTCTCTAAAAGCTTTTCAGGACTTGTGAAGACAGTTTAACACAGAAAAAAAAATGATGTATTTACTGATATTCTGGAAGAGACAGCAGGGGACAACTTCACACAAAAATACTAGGAGAGAAGTCCTCCTTTAACCTAGCTGTCTCCCATTCCATGATGAGGAGCTCACAATGGCTGCATCCTTAGCTCTAGTGATACTGGTTGCATTTCTGACTCTTCCCCTATTTAACTTTCTCCCTGGACAGACTAGCACACCAAGAAGGACTACAGGAGCTGAAGCCTGAAAAAAAGGAGCTGAGACTACAGCTTATTTTAAAGATTATACAAAACAGAGAGCATCTGGTGAATTTACCAGTACATGCAAGTTTGGCTTCTCCCATTTATGCTGACAAAGTTACATCTGAAGAAGTTTCTGTGAAGATTGATGTGCCACTTTTTGTATCCACATGACAGTACATAGACTGTAAATTTTGTGTACTGTACAATGGTAAGGTCCCATGGAGCCAATTCTGACAAACAATTCTTACAAATCCATACTTATTCTCTGATCACATGTTTCTTGATGGAGTCTACTATGACATATGCAGTTTGAAATTTTCTACTTACAGATAAGAAACAGGTGGACAAGCAAGACTATGACTAAACAGGAGAATTTGACCAACAGAAGGGCGCCAACATTCTAATAAATACCTGCTAATATAGCACTGCACCGCTTTACAATATATACCTAGCAGTAAAGAGCATTGTGAGAATAAGACAGAGGAATAGGCAGGCAGCTAAACCTATTTCCACCAGAGTGCTGGGACTCAGCACTCTAATGCACAAAGCTAAGCTATAACTTCCGTATTTCAGGATCTACCTGCACCTCTTCTTTGTTAAGAGAAGGTGGAAACAGGGACTTGTTCTCAGAAGTTCCTGTCTCTGGTACTCCTTAGGAAACTAACAGCATTCTTTCCCTTTTCTCTTCACACATGCAGACACCAGTGATTTACTTAATAGCATGTATTTTTTTTTTTGCACTTTTATCTCCTTCATGTAAAACTCTGAGCACCGCTAGACTCATCCTAGGTACTGATTATATCCCCTCATGATGTACACAATTCCCCCAAATGCCAGTTCTGCTCCCTTACCCATCCTTTCTCTAGCAATGAAAGGGGAAGGCAGCAGGCAATTTGTTCAGACTCACAGAGGCCACTTGCCAGCAAGACAGTTCTAGCCCAGGGTTTGTGGGCTGAGGAGGCTGAGCTCTCACAAGTGCTTGTACAGGTATCTCTGCCATTCACAAATGAACTCTACTCTGCATCACCACAGACACCCACTGAACATTTATCCATAATGTAATGTATAACTCTCTCACATGGATTTGCTACAGCTTTAAACAGAGATTTCAGTTTGAATTTGAGATTATGGTTTTATAGTATGCACTGACATTTTGGGAATCTCATTCCTCCTGGGCCGTCTAAACCTCTCCAATGCAAACTGTTGCCACTGAACTCACATTCAGTGTGATGTGAGTGGCCCTTCAGAGAACATAGGCTGCCACATCCCTCCCTTTACCCATTAGGAGTCACAGAGTGTTTTTTCCTTAAGCTTTTAAGCCATAAGCAGCTGTTACTCAGCTGAGCTGAGCTGCTAGTCTCAGCACTTTCCAAAGTCCATGAGAACATTTCTGTCCCCTACGCCAGGACAGACTGCTTGGCTACATCACCAAAACTGAAAAGAGACTAATTTTCAGAAAAGCTGCGAGGTACACACTTAGTTTTTTCTCTCCACAAACTGGAAACAAAACAAAACCCCACCTTTATGAGAGCTCTTCCAGCCCCAAACATTCCCACAAAATGGAAGCAGTGCTTTCAAGTTTCCTTTAATTAGCACCACTTTCCTCTCAACCACCCCACCTCCTTCTGCAGCTCAAGTATATACAACAGTTGAACTAGAACATGGACAGGACTGAGCAGTCGAAGGTGTCACTGCTCCTCGGCCACAATCCCACTCTTAGAAAGATAAACTAGCAGATTAGTATGGCCTTGAACTAACAGGACAGAATGTATACACAGTAAAACTAAATGCTGACAACATGGAAGAGACAATACAAGGGACTGTAGTGTTTTAGGATTGTGTAGGTATTTACCATGGCAGTGTATTTCATAAAAATTAGCATAATTAATTAGCAATCTCTTTTTCTCCATCTTGTTTCAGTTTACATCAACACTACTGAAATAACTACATGTATATGTACATATTATTATTCCTGCTTTTACACAGATCTTAAATAAAACATTTTATGTATATGGTATCTGGTTTAGTTCTAGAAATGGTATATTGAAACTTAATCACATTGAACTGCTATTATTTATAAAGCTTCCCTTATAAAAAAAGATAATGTTTAGAAATTTTTTACTTTTCAACATTTATATTTTTATTTTTCATAATACTTACCATGCTGGAGGGCTTTTAGTGGAAACCAAAACAGAATGAATGAGTGGAAGAGGCCATTTAAACAATGAACCCAGAAAACCTAAGAAAGAGAAAACAGAAAATCCATGAGAACCATTTGCAATAAACTAGCTCTGTGAACCCTGACCTTTCTTTTTATCCGTGTGTTAGATTCACAAAATGTGTTTTTGTTAGGCCACCACTGTGAAGTAATATAACTGACAGGCACTTTCTGCCTCTTAGCTCTTTATGGGTCATTTGTTTATTTTTATGCTTTGAAAAAAAGTGTGTATTATCTCCTCCTTTTAATTTCAATTCAGAAGGGAAATTAAAATATAAAAATATAGGAATATCATCAGAAAAATGAGACTAAACTAGACAGCTGGAACAATTGCTACATTCTAAGTGGGGAATTAAAAAGGACTCTAGCTTTTATACTTTGTCCAAGAATAAATTTAGATAGTAGAAAAATGAAAACCTGAGTTACGCATATGCCTAACCTATATATTCCCGCACACAAAGGAATTTAAAAAGGACAAATATGAGTTTCTTCCTTAAATTTCTCCTTACTTACGCCACTCTTAAGGAGCACAATTTGATCATATTAAAATTCCTTTAATGTATTTGCTAAACAATTGGAAGTTTTACTTGCAAACTTATTTTCATTTGTAAAAGATGACTTCTGCAAAGGATTGTATTAAGTTTAAGAAAAAACACTCTATTAATGCTTTCCATAATATATTGCATAAGGACATAAAAAGACAAAAAAAATACATAGCCCATTTCCTTCAGTATGGCAACACTGGTTTTTTCACTAACAATGCTTTTGACTTTTATTGTAACTGACTGATGTGTATCTTGAGTGTTAAGGTGTTCAAACAATTGAAATTAAGTTGCCTGTCTCACATTTTCCACAGTCTCAATGTCTTTTGTTAGATTATTCAGCTACACTTGGTTGCATGGTCCAATTTACACTCTAATACTTTGCACATTTAAACTTGTGCTACTCATTAACCTTTGTCTCTCCTTCTTGCTATGTCATTACCAGAAGTTTTTATTTGACAGAAAGCACAGGTGGGTGCAAGAAAAATTAGTTCTACTTTTCCATTTTCCTGACCAATTCTTTTTGTCCCATGCTAATCCTTTAACCTCTGTCATGACCTCATAACCTTTGATCCCTTTTACCATAACAAATATCTGCATCAATATTCAAGGCAGTAATGTTTCCAAATCTTTAACACCAACTATTCAACTTATATAGGTGGGAATTTTGTGGCTGGTGAGTTTGTAGACATTTACTCATAGCAAATGTTGTATGGGAACAGTCACAGACTTTCCAATTAAGTCAACAATACATCTGTGCAATAAAAAAAAAATAAAAAATTATAGCTTATTTTGGGACAGAAAAGCAGCTATTATAACTCATACTTACACTGTTTATTAAAACTATCACAACACAAAAGTGTCTGTATTTATGAGACCATGAAAAGTCTCATATTTGGAAAGCATTCAGAGGGACACAAGAGACTGTGTTATAGTATCCTTACAACTTTCAGGATGGCTTTTGTAGGTGAAGGGATGAAGTGAGGAAGAAGGAGAAAAATCTCATCTGTTTCAGTGAATAAAGATAGTTTAGACAAATAATTATGTATATATTGGTGTAACTCCAGTTATATAGCACAAGTGGTGCAGATATAAGAGTTAAGTATGCTGTATCAGCTCTGCATATTTACTACAGACCATCACATGTAAGCATTGTTAATTCCAGGATATATTGAAAATGTCCCCAAGTTCAACATAAAATGACATTACTTGAAATGTCACAATTATATTTACGAAAAATAAAATCAGAAAGATCGTTTATAAAAGTCAAATACTCATGAAATCACAGACTCAGGCACAAGTTTAACTTAGTTTTTTTTAAAGAGATTTTTAATGGGCAATGCTGTAGAAATCTTCTGTATTTTATGTGTTAGAGTCCTACATTCTTTTACTACTACTTATGATAGTATCTCTAAGATGAACATCACCCATTTCCCACCAAAAGTAGCTTCAGATTCCTTTTGACACACACTGACCCATTCTTGACTCCAAGTATTTTTTCCCAAAACTCAGAATTAAACCATAAAATCACAACTCCAAATTGACAAAGAACACTACCACGTCCCTCCCTCTACAAATCTAGTGACAGTTCTTATTGTCCACTGCAACACTTCTCTACAGGCTTCAGTAATCCATTTCCATATAACAGTACAAATACATACAGCCCAGCAACAGTGAGGTCTAATCACTTCTGCCTACAGAAGACAGCTTTATTACCAGCAGGAAAAAAAAAAAAAGATTAAAAAAATGAAATCCTAGTTGTCCATTTCCATTTTTAATTATGAGCAGCATAGAACAAAAAGGGCAACTATACTGAATTCCTATGAATTTTTGCTTTATGTTTAATTTTTACAAAATCTACCTTAGTATTAAAGTCCAGTGCATTTTGGGAAGTCTTGTATAACTCAGGGTATTTCAGCATGTTTTCTTTTCGGCAGGATCTCTCAAATATTCCAAGAGTTAGAGGAGGCATTGCTGTAAACATCTAGGCGGTTTAAAAGAAAAAATTGCAAAATTTTAGAGGTGAGGATTTGCTTAAAGACTGCTTACTCAAGAAACATTAATGGTTAAATGTACTTAAAGGCACAAAAATTGTCTTACCACATTGTAAAGACCTATACACCATCTCTCAAAAAGAATTTGTCCAGAAAAGCCATTGACAAATGCAAACCAGACCTGCAAGAGATCAGAACTGTGTATTACTCAAATGTCTTGCAAGGTATAATAAACAGATTTTTCCTGAGCCTCTCACAAAAGGATACCCCTACACCACATTTACAACACAGTTGAAAATGTTGTGGTTCAAACCCATATGAAAAAATTAATTATAAACCCAAATTTCAATCAAGAACAGACAGCGGGCAATCTAGCCAGATATGTGAGCAACTCCATGTAAACAGGAAAACATTCAAAGGAGGTAACTATTTTCAGAAGAATTGTCAGGTTTTTTAAGGTTTTAAGAGTGATTTAAGCTCACTTAATCCATAATGAAATACAAATTCTGAGAAATATGGGCTGGTGGAGGGGGAACCTACAGATGAGTAGTCATCGTCTTCCCATTGTTAGCAAACTTGACTAACAGAATTCATAGACCAGCCTGCTGTTTGGAACTTAAACCTACCAATAATCCTTACTCAAAAAAGGATTAGGTTTTACCAGAGCACTAAAGTAGAACTACTTAGTTAAGAAAAACTAACTCGGATACAGGGTATGGTAGAGAGGGAAGTGGACATCTCTTTAATGGCATAATTTTTGGAATTTTTTGCTAAAAGGTTAAATGAAAGCAGATTTAATTTGAAGCATGTGGTAACATATTTTCTAATGGATGCAGCATATCTACTTTCTCCTATTATTCTCATCCTTGAATTAGTTCAATGACAAAGTGGAGCAGCAGCACATCTGATGAATCTTTATTACCAAGTTACACTGAAACTATATGGTCTAGAAAAAATGTAAGCTCTCAGGTAAGACAAGTCAAAATCATCTGAACATTCTACTCCATTTAACACCCAGGTTTTTCAAGTGAATTTTTAGATGCTGCTTTCTTACAGTTCACATTTCACTGAACTTCATTAAGGAAGCATGAATTACTACAATTAATATGCATGTTTATCAGTACGTACCCAGCCTGACCTCCAGGTGACTGGATTCTATGTCCAAACTCAGATTTTTTTAAAAATCATGTGGTGCAATGTCTGAACATGTCTGTGACTACTCTGAGATAGAAAACATCCTGAATTTGGTAACTATTAACACAAAATTAGCGGATAAAAACCAGCCAAAATTGCTGTTTGTTCAACAGGTAAGAGTAATTTTTTTTTTTTGGTGGCCACTTATTAAAACAAGATTGAATACAACATCATGACTGTTCAAGGCTGAAATACAGAAAGAGAGAAAACCCTAAATTTTCCAAAATCTAATAATGCTAAATTTGTTTACTTTGGTAGATTTAAGTGCAGCAAGCACAATTTTCTAACTTTTCAGGCTACACACTGAAAAGACAGGGGAATTACTTTATTTTAGCTGAATCAGATTTTTAGCAGCTTTTGTATTTTTATTTTTGAATTTCAAAAGATGAATTATTATTTAATTGTGATGAATTTGTTGGCAGCAGTTTCTAGGTAGCTGACTGTAATGGTTCAAGATGAGTACATAATCAATTGTGCATTACAGAATAATTAATTATGCATTCAACATCAGTACAACTGATGATTTTTTCCCTTGTTTGTATCAAATACTGGAGTAAATTTCAGAAATACTGATTTGAAAGGGTTAGGGTGGTGGAAGATATGTGACTCAGTAGCTGGTCATAAATATGTGTACATCTCATTGCTGGTAATTGCAAATAGAGTTAAGAAAAGTATCACTCTCTAGGAAGAAAACAGAAGACCAAAAATACACATAGACTTGACCCTTCATAACCCAAGGAGTGTATGGAAAAGACATTAACTTTCAACTGTGATTTAACTAGCAGGCAAAGTGTTATAAAACACTAATTTTAAATGAAAGGCCTAAATACATACACTGAATCTATTCCACATGTTGACTGCTCTTACATGTAAATGATGTTAAGCAACAGTTGGAAATGTTTTGGAGTGATCTTTAAAAAGCAAGGCAAGCATTTTAAATAAAATTTTACTTTGCAATGGAATGTTGCTTTCAGCTTATTTTGTACAGAATTTAAATTAGACTTTTCAAGGTGTTTAAACTGAAAGTGGTTTTAGTATAAAATTGTAAAGAAATCCTTTAAGGCATAGTATTGACTTCCTAAAATATTAGCGTTTACTTTTTTCTAAAGAAAGCACGCAAGTTATAGGCATTTTAGTTCATTTTAGTGTCATAAGGGACTGGAATGTATCTTGGTCAGAGGCCTAGATGCAAACTAAAGAGAGATGAAATCTGGTAGCATCTCTTAAGTCCTGAAGTTCTCATGGAATATATCAATAAAAGTCTATGAAGAAGAAATCTTTCAATGTGACTAAAATCAGTGGTCTTTGGTAGAAACACTACTTTTAGTGGAATACCACATATTTAACTTCAAGAGACAAAACATCTTTAGTATCTAAGCAGAAACATTAATTTTATATTATTTACAAGATAGTATTTGAATGTTCACGTTAAGAACAACTGGTTCATGCCATAATGGCTCAAAATTAAAAGATCTAAAAGGTGGGAAAAGAAAAGACAAAGGACAAATACAGTCCTCACCTCAAACTATAAAAGAAGAAAAAAATAACCTACCTATTTGCCTTAACTTCTGAATCTTTGGCCCTAGAAAATTACACTCTTAACCCTATATGAAAAAAGTAATATGGAGCTTACTACATTATTAATAGTGAAAAGAAACACTTGCTCTGCAGTGGGCAATTTATTCAGAGACAAGAGTGTTCCATCCCAGTTATGACAGACAATGAAAGCAGCTGTAACTGCAAAAGAGGTTTTTAGGATGCTGGACATAACACTGATTTAGGAGCAGACTCAAACATTCCTCTCTTAGGGTACAGGTCCTACTCTTAACAACTCAAATTACTAATCCAGCTCCCTTTTACAGAAGGATAGATGATTGCTGCTCTTAAAAAGTATTTTAGATTATATATGTGAACAGGCAGTGAAAATTAGACTATTCTGTAGTTCAATGCCTACAAAATTTTCCATTGAAAAGGAAAGATTTAGGTCCCCAGCCTGTTTAAAATGAGATGGACCTCATCAAAGATCCTTGTCTAAGTTTTCCAACCATGTAATGCAAAAATGTGGGTACGAGTACAATCACTTTCTGCTGTGTGTGTTTCAAACTGAACTCAGTGCAGTTTGCACCCCTCAAGTAAGCCATGGCACAGTGAACCACAGCAGCTGAACTGTGCAGATCAGACCCAGTGTGAGTATGCCCAGAAGCCTGCTCATGTTTGGGGTTATGCATTATATGGGTTATGCATTACATGATCATGGGTATCATCTGATATGTCAGGCAAAGGAAATAGGAACACAATGGTAAACTCCAGTTATGGACATACACAGCTTGGGGGAAGAGGGGAAATAACCTCCCCATCATCCAAAGTTTATGGAATAAAAATAGGTCATTACAGCTCTAATTACTTAATAAATTATCACTTCAATTGCTACAAACAGCCATTTTTAAACATCTGTGACCAAACTTTAAATCTCAGCTCCACTCATCTGTTTCTTCTGCTTGTCCTGGTCTTTTACTCTTTCATTTGATGTTTCATGTTGGGTAAAAATCAAATCTTCTTATTTTCTAAAACTGTAAATGCTTTTTATTTAATATGAACCAGTTATTTTGCTAGTTATTACTAGATAGCAAAATGAGAAGTAGGAATGGGAAAATTCTGTTCCTCTGATGTCAAAGGGTGATTTTCATAGCTTCAGAAAATGAGTAGTTTAATGACAGAGTGTTTACAGTAATGGTAATTAAAAAAATAAAACCAAGCCACAAAGGAGTTCTCAATCATGAGAACAATCTCAATCTCAACCACCTTTATAAAATAATGACAGCTGCTCCAAAATAAGTATGAGACTTTGCCTATGTGAGTGCGATGCTCTGTACAGGCTTAATAAAGCACCTTAGTGGGCTATTAGAGATTCAGATTTTTCACTTGCAATTTAGACTGTTACATCAGAATACAACCTCTCAAGTCATTGTGACTAGTCCTATACAAAAGATGAGGCCGATTTTTAAATAGCTATTGCATCAAGACACAGAGTAGAAAAACATTATTAGAGACCACTTGTAATTTTTTATGAATAGGAGTTTAAATGTCAATAAGCACTGATCACTGGGCTTGACTATTACTATAGACCTTTACCATTTTCTGAATTAAGAAACCAGTTGACATCAATTTCATATAAGCTCATGAATACCTAGGATAAAGGCTGTACTTTAGATTAAATGGAATGTTTTCCATTATTTTCTTGATTAGTACTGAGTAGATATTTAAAAATAGGATACACATCTATTAAGTAAAGGTAGGTATTTTTAGTTACTGTCAGAATAAAAGGAAACTTGTTTAAAGTAACTTCCAGACATGCCTTTCACAGTACTATTTTCTAAACTCCAAGACAGAGGAGGTGTGGCCACAAAAGCCTCACAGAAGTTTTCCTGATGTAGCATTTCTGCATATTAAGCAGCAGCTTACAAATACTCATTGAGCTCCCTGCTCCCACGCCTGATCTGTACAAAAAAACTGAAAAGAGAGACTCAAGACTGGCAGTTGTCCTTTCTGGAGACATTGAATGATGAATTTCTGCCCATTCACTCACAGTATTGACATGAGCTATTAACATCTCTGAAAAGTTTTCTGACCTGACAAACATGGGGTATACAGGAATTCAAGGAGAATTTATTTTGTCTTCCAGAGAAGGTGTATATGGCAAAATTACTGCATGCATTATATATAAAGAGTCATAACATCCCATATCAAAGTGATCTCTTTGTCCTTCAATCTGCTCAGCTGGAAGAGACTACCTGTTCATAAAATCAAAGCCTTTCGATCTTTAGTCCATGATCTCTGTACCCTGCATTTTACTTTCTTTCTCAAACAATACAAATAGTGGGATACTTATATCTGATTTGTTAAAAATTTACAGTATGTTTGCAGGTGACAATGACAGAAATTTAGGAAAAATAAGTTGATATGTTCTAAAGCCAACCTTTGTATGCTTTCTATAAGCAAAGTACACATTAATACTGTTTTTTTCAAATTCTTCTAGACCTTTTGCTAATCAGTACTTCTGGAAGTCTGATCATGTAAGTAGATATACAGCCTTTGAAATACAGGGTCTAAAGTCT
Organism: Euphonia xanthogaster; assembly: GCA_034509185.1. Taxonomy (NCBI): domain Eukaryota; kingdom Metazoa; phylum Chordata; class Aves; order Passeriformes; family Fringillidae; genus Euphonia; species Euphonia xanthogaster. The sequence goes on along the minus strand of JAYDZK010000202.1, from coordinate 47,759,801 downwards.
GCCACTTGTACACAATAAAGGACCTTTAGTGAACTTGCTTTTTCTATAGCTTCCAACTTCATATTTTTCTAAACAAGCTACAAACTTGCTGCCACTTAGATAGAAATCGATTTGCAGTAATAACACAGTAACGAGAGAAAAAAAAAGAAATTTAGAAGATGCAAAAAATATGGTAAGAAAAATGCACTCCTTTGGCTACAACTTTTGTGCATAAAAAATGATTAAAGTATTTTCAAATATTATGAGTAAGGTCACATAAGTAAGTATCAAAATTGGAAATATGAATCTAATGTTTACATCAGTTTTAACAGACATAATGCATTTTCTTCCAGTAAAACTGAATACTTTGAAAGTTTAAGATACTAAATTGAAAATATATTTAAAAAAACTATGAAAATGTAAAGAGTATCTATTAACCCCATTAGCATAGAAATATGCAAGACTATCAATAAAATTTATTTTATGTTCAAGATTTTCAAAAATGAAATATTTTTTCCACATTTTTAACCCAAGGTTTCACTGTGAATATAAAGTTTGAATCAATTATAAATGCAATTACTATATTTATATATATATAAATATATATAGATATAGATATATATTTGATTATAAAAGAGAGAGGAGCGTTAAGAAATTATTTAAAAATATATTCAAAATTTTATGGTTGCTGTGTGGTCATAAAGGGAGAGAAAACTACAATTATACATTCTGTTTTAACCATACCTACCAATAAATGTACATTTATTACAACACAATCATCTCATACCACTGTATTTTTCGCAAGATTTCACTCCTTAAAATCCCAGGTGAAAAAACTAGGTCAGCTACTTTCAGGAAAGTATCCCTGTTCTGAACAGGAGCCTGAGGATGCAGGGTCACTCCATTCAGCAAGTGAAAGGTGCCCAGGAGTGGAACTAAACCTGTCTATAAAAACCCTGGGCACTGCTCTGAACAGCGACAGCCCTGCAGTGCAACAGAGCCCTTCGAAAGGGCTTCAGACTCTGAACCCGCCAGTCCCTGACACCAGCGCAGAGAGCTGAAGCACACACATCTCTGGGTAAATCTAAGGCAAACTTGTAGCTGGATTCCTTAATTACTGCAATGATGTTACATGTACAGCATTTCAATAAGCTAGCAATATTAGAAACATATTTGGTACTAATATTTACCTTGCATTTTTAAACAACTGCGGTTTGTTAAAGTAAAAAAAATAATTTCAGATTAATCAGTTTATTAAAAATTTCAAGATTCAGTACTAGTAGGAATTTATTTACAGTTAAAACACTTAAAAAATGTCATAACCAAAAGCTCAAAATTCAGGTTTTACTTTCAAGAAATAGCATATCATGTACTGTAAAATTACCTCAATAATATAAAGGACTATATTCTTGTAGAAACAATATAAGATGCATTTAGCTACTCTGTTATAATTCCAGGCTCCATGTACCAACAGCAAGTTCTTCAAATACTTGAACTGCAAAAAACATGAAAAATGAACAAACATACAATTAAAACATACATACAGAAATATTAATAATATTTTAAATTTTTTATTGTAGTATTTTGCAGTGTAATGATTTACCTGAGCAATTGAGTAGTCTGAAGAATTAGCAGCCTGTAGACCTTCATTCCCACTGATACCAACACCAACATGTGCTGTTTGTATCATACTAACATCATTTGCTCCATCACCAATTGCTAGAGTTACTACCTTAACTTGTTTTTTAACCATTTCTACAACTTCAGATTTTTGAAGTGGTGATACCCTAAGGGATAAAAAAATCAAACAGGCTTAATACAGGACTTTCAAAGGAATGTACTTTCAAAACATACTTTCTATTCTGTGAGAAGCTAATAAACCCAGGCCAATTAACATCCTGGTGAGTGACGTGGTCTTGTTATTGCCCTTCAAGGGTATTTGCTAAAAGCACATTTGCAGAAAAATTCATAAAAACAACATTTCTGAACTTTGGACTACTTAAAAGCCGAAAGAGGATTCTATGTTGAGGATGTCACCTTACCAAGTGTGTTAGAGAGAACTGTTTTAAAATGTATTTTAAAAAAAATAAAGGAAAGAAAAATAATACAGCCTTCAAATTGAAGGTGGCTATGAATTCACATTATTCAGTGGTCAGCACAACACATGCACAACTATTGGACGTCTAAAAAAGCTATGTGGGATGAGTCCACAGCCTTATGGAAAACCCTGGTTTGAAAGTTTCTGGGCAACAGCCCTTCTGAAAAATTCTGTGGTCCACCAATATGAAAAAAAAATCTTTCTATGATCTTTTGGTACATGTTTTATTTGAATTCTGCTATTGAGAACTGTACCAAGACTTGCTGCAGCCAGCTTCTACAGAAGATTCCTGACCTGAGTACTTCTTTTTCATCTCTTTAACCTCTCAGGAACAGTGCCTTAATTCCTTTTTAGACAATGTTATGGGGGCAGCTGGAAGATGGCACTATCACTGCCTCAAGTTCATGGTGAAACCAGCAAAAAATAATTTTCCTTCATTTTACTCACTCTTAGCTGTACATTTGTACTCCAGAATAACCCATTTAACATTCTTCTTGCATATATTACTCTGAAAGCAATACAGAGTTGGAATTCAGTTTGCTAAAGTCTTAAAGCCAAACATCTGCTTGGAATTAATAATATACACAGATTTTTTTTAAGAGAAATGTCTACTGAATATTTGTCAGCATCATCTGTGCTACAGCTAGTCTCAGGAAGAATCCATTGGCAATAAATGCTTCTGCACAAGTCAATGCAGCCTGCAAACTTAAAAGAAAGTGGTGTAATTTGTACTTTTAGAATGAAGGAGAATTTAAGATGTTTACTGCCCTTATATGGATGAAGAAAGAACTTACATTTTTGTTAAGTCTGGATTTTATATATATATATATATAAATAATTTTTAAACTGATTTACCTTAACTAAAAACTACCATTTAAAACTTTTTATTTTCAAGTTCATAAGCAAGAAAATGAAGTTTTTTGGTACTAAAGACAAAGCACTTAACAGAAACAAATATTTTGGCAGAATTTTGACTTTTGGGAAACATGTGATGTTAAATATGTTCACATTAAAACAGTGACCATGACGAGCAAGTATTTTAGTTTTAAACCTGTAGCCAATTTTCAAGCAACCACAAAATATTTCAGACATATATCTAGATATGCATTGAAACCAACTGACCTAGGTAAATTATGGAAGTGTAAAATGAAGAAATGACAGAGAGAATACTACTAGAACTACTAGAAATTTTCATTTTGCACTTTGCTGCTTCTTTACAAGAATGCCAACACTAAAAGACAGCTTTATGTACAGAATACTTCTCAATGGTTCCCCAGTTCAACAAGACCAGAAAAATTATCTCTTCAAATGGCATAAAACATATTTTGTAATCAAGGAAAGAGAAGAAAAAGAAATATAGCTTTAAAAGATCAGTTCTACATGCATCTCCTGCTTATTACTGTACTGAGCAAACTCAACCTAGCAGAACAAGCACAATACTCCAACTTATCTGTCAGAAAGACTACTGCCGTTAGGAAGGTGTTCATGCACAGTATAAACTGTTCATCAGAGTAACTTCTCAGTTTAAAAGATGGTAAAAACCTAGTTTGGAATTCAAACTGTTTCAGGCTGAAGCATGGCTACAAAGCTTAACCACAAAAACATTAATTTAAAAATCCCTTGGTAGCATGACATTGCTTTTCAGAAGGGATGGAAAGACTAGAAACCTGGTGATTATTTGGATATTGTAATATTACTTCTTTTTCTGTCCTCTTGCAAAGCAGAAAAATAGTTCCATTTTGAACAGATTTTTCAGATGAATCTGACTTATTTTAATGGAACAATGGAAGTTTCTAGCTGTAATAGTTGATATTTACAGGAAAGGATGAAAGGGTTAATTGTATAAACAAACCCTATAATAATTGGGCATAATAATGCTTAAAAAAGGCATTCCCACCAGCTTTGGGTAAAAAAAAGCACCCTGAGTAATACCTTTAACATTTTTGAGCACTTCTTATACAGTGTAATCCACATCTTACAGAAAAGTAGCCTGTGGAGAAAGATCTACAGATGACTCTAGATATGCTAAAACCTGTGGTTAACTGTAATATCAATTCAAGGTCAAGATTAGTGTCTCAACCTTATTGAGACTGATCTTAATGAATTACAAATCATGTTTCTGGAAATATGCAATCTGAGCGACTCTGACAAGCACACTTTGTTGCAGACTGCTCTACAGTGATATTTCACTTGAATGACTGTATTTCATAACTTCAGTTTATTTTTATATGTCAATAAAATAGCATGGAGAGAGAATAATGTAAATCTTACCTGCAACAAATAACAGCTTTACATGACAAAGCCAAATCTAGGAAATACTGTCTTACTCCAAATGTCAAAGCATACTTCAGAGATTTACCATCAATGATGAGAGCAAAATCATTTTCCTTTCTTAAAGCATCACCAAGAGTACTGCAATGATGGCTAAGTGTCTCTCTTGTTCCCTGTTGCACAAAAAAATGATGTCCATTATTTTTAGTTCTTAATATTCTTAAATCCAAATTTTTCAGTGTGATCAGAAACACTGGCACTTTGGTTTTTGAGGAAGGTGCCTTTTGATTCTGCTATCAAATACTATAAAGTGAAAAGAATATTTGCAGTAGTTGCACCATTAAAAACACAGTAGAAATGTTGTGTTTCACTCTGCCAAAAAAGAAGTGTGTAAGTTATGGTGGAACTTTTAATGCTCTTTGAACAGCAACAATAGTTGCATTAAAAATTACCAGAAGACACAGGTATACAGAAAACTGATCTCATAATACAAAAGATTACCCACATATATAGAGATACTATAATTGGCTGTTATACTAAATGTTTCTAAATGTTTAGAAAAAAGGAAACACAGATAATTAATGATATAAATGCAGGCATTATAACTGATAATTCTATTACATTAAATTTATATTTTAACATAATTTGACAATTATAAAGTACATGTTATACAAAGGAACATAATTTGTATTTTTCAATTGCTTATGACAGTTTGAATCACACCTACAGAAGCCACTATTTAGTGATCTAGTACTGAGAACTTCAGATTATATTCCGTAGACAACAAATTCAGATGAAATTATTCATGCAGCAGCCTGCTTTGGGAAGGTCAATGACAGCTAGTCAGCTACAGTGCAATGCTACCATGAAGTGTTATAAGGGACAAAAAATATTGATTGCCTCTTGCCCTTCTTCCTTTTTGAAATACCTTTATAGAGCTACAACATACTTGTCTTCTGTTTCCTGCTTCACAGCCCAGAAGTAAAAAGTATTTTAGAGGAGAAAGGAAGATGAAAAAATCTCTTCTGCTTGTAAAATATTGACTTTGGAAGCCAGTGACATCCTATGACAGCATGTTCCCATATTTTTTTACAAGTTTACCAACCAAATAATTGTGCTACTTCAATGATGTCAGGCATACATAAACCAAATTTGGTGTAACCACTTAAAAACAGAACACTGAACTAACTAAAAATCTCAAAACCCTCTGAAATGAAATTAAAAGATACTGTTTTGCCTTTTCAACTCAACTTACTCCTCCCAGTTCCACACATTGCTGTTAATGGTTTTTGACTATTTTGCTTCTACCGGACTTCTAAAGATTCATTGATATATCTAAAATGAGATTAGCCTGTTGGGGAATTCTGCACTTGTTTCCTGGCTCTCACCCACTAGAAACTGTGACTGTTTAAAATTACATGCGAAAAAGTTTTTAAAATGACAACAGTTTCTGTAACTATTTTCCAGAGCGTCTTCTCTAATTAAGAAATATTGCAAAATGAAGGAAGTATCAATTTTTTCTTATCTCTGTGGACTATTTAATTTATATCAAAGTTTAAACAACACATGAGAAACCATATTCCTCCCATCTACTGTTTCTTCTATGTAATGAAATCCCCATAATCCAGGAGTAAATGGTCTCTGCCACTTAGATACCAAGTGTATAGATCCCAGTGGGATCCATGTGAGGGTGCTGAGGGAGCTGGAGCTCACCACGCTCTTCCACATCCAACATTTTTCATCAGTCCTGGTTGACCCAGGAGGTCCCACACAGCCGGAGGTTTGCCAATGTGATATCCATCTACAAGAAGGATCAGAAGGAGGATCTGGGAGAACTACAGGGCTATCAGCCAGGGAAGGTCATGGAACAGATCATCTTGAGTGTCATCGCAAGGCACATGTTGGTGAACCAAGGGATCAGGCCCAGCCAGCATGAATTTAGGGAAGGCAGATCCTGCTTGATCAACCTGATCTCCTTCTACGACAAGGTGACATGAATACTGAATGAGGAAAAGGCTGTGGAATAGTGGATGAGAAAAAGGCTGTAGTCTACCTACACTTAAGTAAAGCCTTTGAGGCTGTCTCAAGCCATTCTCCTGGAGAAACTGGCTTATTGTGACTTGGATGGGTGCGCTATTTACTGGGTAAGAAGTGTAAAACCAGCATCTGTAGGTGTTGTTTTGACAGCCAGCTGAACATGAGCCAGGCCAATGGCATCTGGGCCTATGTCAGCCATCGTGTGGCCAGAAGGACCAGGGCAGTGATGGTTGCCCTGTACCCAGCACTGGTGAGACCATGCCTCAAGTCCTGTGTTCAGTTCTGGGCCCCTCATGACAAGAAAGACATTGAGATGCCAGCACACGTCCAGAGAATGGCAATGGAGCTAGGGAAGGGTCTGGAACAGAAGAAGGAGCTTGGATTGTGTAGCCTGGGGAAGAGAAGGCTCAGGGAGGACCTTACTGCTCTCTGCAACTCCATGAAAGGAGGTGGTAATGAGATGGGGGTCAGTCTCTTCTTCCATGCAACCAGTGACAGACAAGAGGATATAGTCTCAAGTTTTGCTAGGGGTGGTTTAGATTGGATATAAGAAAAATTTCTTTACCAAAAAGGTGCTCAGACATTGGTACAGGCTGTCCAGGGAAGTGGTGGAGTAACTACCCACAGAACTACTCAAAATGCCTGTGGATGTGGAACTTGGGGATATTGTTCAGTGGTGAAACTAACCTTAATTTTTTATCAGAAGCAGACATGCCATCAGGTAGCTCCAATAATACTATATTTTAAACCAAAAAAACTTATACCTCAAGACTAAACAAAACTCCAATTGTAAAATTGTTGTATTTAAAATGCCTTTGTGGGCACAGTCCCTATGCTGAAATCACATGCCTCAGACTAAACGCAGCATAAAAATGTCTCTTATGAAATACTTTGCATATTTCAATGGAATATTTTTCAATAAAACTGAATGGTAATCAAACTATTTTCTAGTTCCAGTTTAAATTCACAAATAAAAAGAATAAGGCTACGTTAGGACGTCTGTCTACAATTACCAGTACTGTAATGAAATTTAGAAGTCCATTAGGTCAATATGAAGGCAAATAAAATCCAGTGCTCTTGTACACAACTATAAGAACTGACTAACAAAACCCACATTTTGCTCGTGAAGCTAAGCTAGTCCCATGAACATCTGCATGTTCATGGGACTAGAGCCCCAAAACAAATAACATTCTAAAGAGTTGAGATACCTAAATACTTTCAGTTCTACACCAGCTAATGTCTACTGGGGAGGTGCGTGGGGTTGAGATATTTTTCTTATAATGTCATGAATAAGGGTATTTTTTCAAATAAAAGAGGATCTTTTATTTTAGCATATTCTTTCTAAGCTCAGTTCACAGAGCTGGGATACAGTCTGAACAGAATACATTTTATTCTAACTTCCTCTGTCCTGCATGCTTAAGGTATTTGTTTTGTTACATCTTTTTTTTTTTCATGTTTTTCAGACAGGGGACTCTGCATGTCCATAAAGGGATTAGATTTGAGCAAGCTGTGTTTTAGGAAAAGCCACTGGTATGCAATGGACATACACTACAATTTTAACAGCAAGGGGAAGAAGCAGTCACTTAACGCCACTGTTCTCAGCGCAAGGTTTCAATGTTTTTCAGAAGAGTATGCAGATCAAGAAAAGCCAACCTTTCTAACTCCACTGAACCTATCAACATCTTCATACAGCCAAGAGGCTGTACTTTAGAGACAAGCAGGAGAGGACTGCCACAGAGCAACACTTAGCAAAGATCCCAAATACACAAGTGCTGTGATACTGGGATTATCTTCTTCACGCTTTCCTGGCTGCTCAGTTCCTCTCATGATAAGGAAACTGGCAGAAAACTTCATAAATAGTCTCTTGTCAAAATATTTGCATAGAGCTAGTTTACTCTTATTTTTTGAACTGCCTCTCAGACTACATTCACCTGCTGCTGAAAAAACCCAGTATATATGTTATCATCAAAAACAGATTTTCAAGTGACCAGTTTGCACGTACAAATTCAGCTGGCGTAAGATATTTGCATCTCCATGTACTCCATACTTTGGACATGTAAGGAAAGGACCTCTCAACCTCTATACAATCTAGACACTCCAGTTTGAAATAGGGAGTAGACTCAAGTTATCTTTGCAGCTACCACCTTTTATTCTTATACTATATTTATAAAAAAATACTATAAAAATATATTGCTTGATAGATATTTATTGAACTTTTGAATCATCACACTAGAAGTGGTTCATCTGCAATGCTTGTATAATGTGAAGCTCCTGGCTTTGAGCCTGCATGGATGAAATCTACTACATGGAATCCGTTTGCTCATAATTGTGAAGTTCCTTTGTGTAGTGGCTGCACTGTGATTTCAGAAGGTGTAGACTGTTTTCCAGTTATTCAGTAACATTCTGTCACAAAGATCATACAGTCTTCCAAGCATGGAATACTAAAATTAAGAAAGCAACCCCCCAAAACAAACATAAATAACATCCCCCCAAACCATGGTTTTGGCAGAATTTTCTGTGTTTGTGCAGATAAATAGACACTCCAACTTATTTTTTACACCACATTCACCATGATGTCTGGATCTTTTAAGCAATAAAATAATGTTTCATTAACTGAGAACTTTAAAGATTATACTTACATCAAGAGAGCCTTCATTTATAACAATTAGTCCCATGTTCTTTCTCAAAAGTTTACAAGAGTGACCTGTTAGAAAAGATTTTGTTTTTAAAAATCGGTTTCACAAAGTCCATTATAATATAACAAGGCATTTTTTTCCTATAAAAGACCTACAGATAGAATTAAAAATAAAATTTCCCTAGCTGAAATAAATGATAAAAAAATTCTACTTATTTTATATAAGTACATACAGTTACCGAGTCAGAAGATTTAGAATTTCCCTTGCTGCAACTTGCAGCTGTTCTGCCTCATTCAGAGGTGCTTTAGAGAGTTACAGAAAACAACGAACAGATCTCCCTAAGCCTTGTAAATTTTTAGAATGCAACTTGCATTTCCTTCAAAACTTGCATATATACACCTTTTCATTCTTTCTTTTATTCTTTGATGCATTAAAGAGGATGCATTTTCTGTGCTAATGACGTAGGCTGCCTAGTCAAAAATATGTATCACCATTCTTAAAATAGTGGATATATTGGTATTATGTGCATTGCCTCAAACCTGAAGGTACTAAGGAAAATAACCTTAGATCAACTGTATCATGTTCATATGGAGAGTTTTTTAAGATTAGAAATAATAACATCCAATAAAAAGGATCTATATGACTAAAGTAAGGCTGCTTTATTTTGGACATGCATCTACACTAAAGCAGTAAGTGCTGTTATGGTCACATGCAAAGAATATTATATGTTAGAAACAGCTTTCACGTATAACTATTTAAAGATACAGATTTATCATTGTTTAAATCAGTCTTCTTTACCATCCTTCATAATAAAAAGGAAAGAATAAAAATTAACCTTTGTTAAAAGGTTATAGTACTTTAGTTCACCTTTCTTGGAAAGAAGGAAAAATAGAGAAGGGAAATTAAGAATACTTACATTCCCTTAATATTATTCCCTCTCACTGTCAAAAGTCAATATAGTCTTTTAAATTAATTTCATATGCTATAAAAAAGTACAATTCTCTATTTTTTCTCTAACATAACTTTTTCTTGCTCTTAGTATTTTTACAGAGGCAGAATCCACCAATCCTCCCCCTATCACTGACTAAAAAATAATTTCACATTCAAATTAGCTGGAGTGACATATAATATTACTACTTTTTACAGGACAACTTTCCATTCTGAAAGAAATTTTACTCCATCAACTGCTATTATTTTTAAACCCATAACAAAGACATCAAATAAATACAAATATAATACCAATATTAATGGCAGTCTCTTGTTTGTCCCCAGTAAGTATCCAGATTTTTATGTCTGCTTTCATGAGTGTCTCTATGGTTTCAGGCACTTTGTCTTGTAGTTTGTCTTCAATTGCTGTTGCTCCAAGCAGCTGAAGATTCTGTGAATATAAAATATTTCATACATACAGGTTTTTTTTTTAATTTAATTTAATTCAATTAAATTCAATTTCAATGTTCAATTTATTTTATTTAACTCTCTGCATTTACAACAAGATTAATGTATTCTAAACTTATTAATCAGATTTGGTATCAACAAATAAACGACTTCCACTTTATTCTATGAGCTTTAACTTAGATATCTGTGTGGCCTGACAAAACTGCACAGTGTGCCCACTCAAACTTTAACCAATTATTCTCTCAGTAGCTCAGTAGCTTGTTCAGCAACAGCGACCTTTTCCTGAAGAGTACCTCTGATTTCAAGGCTTCAGGAGAGCTAATACCACCCCTTCTCTCTTTTAATGATTTCTCTTCACTTTGTAAAAAAATATAAAACACCTGTACATTTATCTTAGTATTTTATCTTTGACTTTAGCTTCCTATGGAGCAAATCTATACAGTTTTTGTGAATGCAGCCATTTTTATATTTCATATTTCTATACCTTTAAAACTAGCTAAATGTTAAAGATGCCATTATACATCTAATAGTGTGCAATCCTGGTAGCAGCATGGCCTGCATGGTACATCCTGAGCACATACAACCCTAAAAAGTAACGTAGTTTCAAGTCTGTTTTGTCACATCCAGATAAACTGCTCAGCAATGTTTATTAGTGACTGAAGCTATATACCCTCACCTTTCTTTTTCATGAATTAAGCACCACGGATTTGTGAGGCTCTGAATTTTAAGCAGCTTCATCAATCTAATCTCTTTTATACTTTCTGAGGAAAAAAACCCAAAAGTAACCCCCCCAAAATTTAAATATCAAAACTTCAAGGACTATTGGTCTCATGCACTCCTTTTTCTAATAAATTTAATAGTCATGGGACCCTTTTTTGTTGAGGCAGGGAAGTCTTAACCTCGTGCTTGGCTACTCCAGAAGCAGTGTTGCCAGAAACTTAAGGCTCTGCTCTTGTGATGTATCTGGGTATAAGCTTGCTTTATGGGCCTTCAGTAAAACAGAGGCTGACAAAGTGGAACAAGTCCAACAGAGGGACACAAAAATAGCTTAGGGCCCAGAGCACACCATATTAAGAACACCTGAAGAAGTAGGATGAGTTTAACACGGGAAAAAAAAGAAGACTAAGGGAGGAATTCCTTCTGCTAACTGAAGCTTGCAGAGCAGTCATCCTTCTCCAAAATGTATACTGCACAGTCAAAGAGCAAGAGGCATCAGACACATTCTGCAGCAATAAAAATTTTAATTCAGAAGAAGGAAAAAAGACTAAGTTGAGCATCAAAAAAAAATTACCTGCTGCAGCTGGGAAAACTCCCTCCTCGTGGATACTCTAAACTTCATCAAAGTTTTGGGCAAGCAAAACTAGCCCTGCTTTAAACAGGGATTTGTGTCTATATGACTTCCTGAAGTTCCTTTCCAATCTTGACTACTCCATTGCTCATTATATAATGAAGCCGATGTTGTTTATCTGTTCTTACAGATTTTTACACACTAGAAGAACTCTGGAAAAAAGCTTTCCAGTAGTTCAACCCATAATCAACACTTTCCAGCAAGGCAGCTACTTGCAGCAAAAACTTTGTCAGATTAATTGTTCCTTCATTTTGATTGTTTAAACTGCAAGGACTACCTGACACAACAGTCAGTATATCTCTAGATTTCGTTTTTCTATCTAAACGTTATTCCTCAACAGAGATTCACTTTTCATGGCATAGAAAATAAGGACAATAATAAAGAACCCACTCTTCTGCTCATCCCTCTGCCCACCCCATCCTCCCCACAACCAACCCAAACCCCAGAAAGCTACAACAAGCTGCACATACTTTTTCAATTAGTTCATAGCTCTCCTCAAGTTTGAGTACTCTGTTTTGTATAGCTGTAGAAGCACGGTGATAGACATCCAACCATTCTTGATAGTCACTTTCTGAAATCTCAGCCACAGCAAAACACAGAGTTCTTAAGCCTAGAGAGAAAGCAGATAAGGATTCAGTATTTCTTAGTCCCTTCCCTGATATACCTGCAGTGAGTATCTTTTGAAAGCTGAAATTGTTCTGTATTTTATGTATGCTTATGCCTGATTTCAAATTACTGCTGCACATCTTGAAGAAGTATTTAAATATACATAAAGTAAAAATGAACTATAAATAGAAATTTATTCAACAGAGTAACAGTTTCAAAGAAGCTGAATGTAATACAGGTGATGTATTTCACTGGAAAAAAAATATTAAATTTTAATGCAAGATTTGCCTTAGTTTAAACTGTAAAAAACCATGAAGAAATCCCAACACTTGATGAACAAGTATGTATGTTGAAACATTTAAAGTGCAAAATTGAATCATATTTCTGAGAAAAAGATTTATAAACTAAAAAGTTGCTATGCTGGAAAGAAGTAAAGTTAAAATATATCAGCATAATGTTACAACTGCCCTTTTCAACCCTCCTCAATATTCTTAGGGAATTCCAGTTTGAAATCATCATCTAGAAGCCAACTTTGAATTCCCTCATTTAACTTTCCCATCTCATAGATTGTTTTAGCTTTCCAAATTCTTAAAATAAAATCATTATGTACCATTTGGAAATTTTACTTACCAACCTTTGAGCTGGTTGATATTATTAACAGATTTTTTCCTTCAGCAAAAATCTGAATTAAGCATTACAGCAAGAATTTGAGACGACATGATTTTAAGAAATATCTACTTTTTGACAACACACATTTTACACTCAATTTAAGTTGCTAGGTGTGAATTTTCTAACAGCTCATTTTCACATTTTACCAGATTTCCAGAGAATGAATCTAGTAACTCTTTATATACTAGCCACAGTTTGCAGGCTAGTAGATTTAGAAGGGGGGCAGGCAGGATTAATGTAGTTACCCTTTGGTCACTTGCCCACTTTGCTTTAGGAGACAAACAGCACCACAACCAGGGATAGTTAAATGTAACCTTTATTTGGTCACAGGTTTCTGGAGCATACAGCTCAGCACCAGTGGCAATTTTGAAATTATAAGAGGTTGGGCATGAAATAATACATGTGTCTTAGATGTAAGAGTAATTTAGTACCTTCAGGATAAAACCCAAGTGTAATGTGGGTATTCTGACAGCTGAACAGCATGAGGAACACGGTGTCTCACCATCTAGACTAAGAAGAATAAACTCGAGGCTGACAATTCAACTGATTTTTTTTCTCTGCATAATAAGGATATGCTAACAAGGTCCAAAGCAATGAATATAGGTGAAGGGGAGGAAAGGAATCTATGTCTGACTAACAGTGATACTATTTCCACAATGCTTTCAACATATTTTCTGCAGACAATAAAATGAAGAAAAGAAATCCAAGTGTATGGAATGTCAGCAAATAGGTTTTTCAAGGTATTTGCTTTCTCTTTTTAAATCACTGCCTAATTATATATCTATTTTTAAAACTTTCAATATGCTTCTTTTCATTGTGATTTAAAAGAATCTTCCAAATAAAACATGGAAAACAAAATATTATTAAACCTGGTTGTTAACAGACTAGAACAACACAGGAAAATTAAAGAGGATTTTTCTATGTATCCAAGCAGGCATTAACACTCCAGCTTAATAAATGCTTACATATAAATGCCTGCCATGCTAACCACTTCATTTTTGAACAACACACCAAGAGCAGGCAGCAAATGCCAAGGACATACTGTCCTGCCACATGAAAGGATACTCATGAGAAACTTTGCAACATAGTTGGCTGCAATTTAAATCTGAAGTAAAAATAAATACCAATTTTTTAATCAATTCCAGAGATGTGTGATTTTTTAAAAGATTGAATTTTATGCTTTTTAAAAGGCTAGAAATTCACTCTTCTGAACAATAAATCTTTTAATCTGATGAAAAGAAGGATACAAAAAATATCTGAACAAACTTCTTAATCCTATTGTATGTACAGTGGTTCTAAAGACATGGAATTTTTCACTTTTTATGTTGATTTATTTAGTTCAACTTGACTGCTAAGGAGTTGTACTACTGATGTAATGAGAATGGTAATTAGTACTGGGTTGAAATTTTCACATCAATTCACACAGGACAGAAGACAGTGATCTAATTTGATCTTTTCTGTAACCAAATATATACCTTAAGACCCAAACTAACTTTGCACCTAAGTAACTTTTCTTGACTAATTCTGGTTAAGCCTTTCTAGAACCCCAGTGTGTATCTGAGGCTCTGGGCTATATCATCAATCAAATTTTTTTGGGTATAGTTCTGCTTTCAACTTTATTGTAAAATTTATTCTGACTTTTTTACTTTAAAATTCTTTAAGACTAACCAAATGCTTCCTGCAGGGATCTTGATATGAAAAACTAACAAAAGAAACAGATCTGTGACTTGTTTCTGCTGTCACTGATAGTACCAAGAGATTGAAGCTGCTTAATACACTAGCCAAAACTCTAAATTCCATGATAAACCAGAAGACAAAAACTAAAGAAGTCGTATGCATAACCAAAAAATAATCTTTCATGATAACAAGAATATCTGGCCCGAGATCAGTTAACAAAACATAAGCATTGTTTTTTAGTTTCCTTCCCAGTGTAAGCTTATTTTTAAGACACATTAAAGATAATTTTAATGTTCTACTAGCAGTGTATTAGAAAAATAAAGAGGTAGAAACTCTGCAGTTCACATTCCCATAACTCTTATAATTCTGCTTCCAACTCTTCTCTACCAATGCATTGAGAAGTTGTAACACTATGATACTGCAAAGTACAGCACTATAATCCTCCCGAGATACTAAGTGGGTATGGCATTGAACATCTAGGAGCTGTGCAGAAACGTTTCTACATTCTGCTTTTCTCATCACATCTGTACCGTGAAATCCACTATAATTAAATAACTGACTGGCTGCTTGTATCAATCATCTTAATTTCACAGTCTTTTACATTTTACTTACTATTCCTACTTCCCAAACCCTCACAGAGAGGTTCCCCACCTCTAGCAACTGCTTTGTAAAAGTGATTATTAAAACTGCAGACACCAAAACAAACCCTATGGATGCTGGCAATCCCCCTTACTGGGACTGGTGACAGAAACAATACAGCTAAAAGCTTCCTTAAAAGCCCTACACTAATAATTCCCAACCATCTTTACTTTGGCTACTTCTTCCTGTGTGCCCATCCCTACAGCATCACTGGGTATGGGACATGAAAGCAACCATGGGAAATGAGATCTTCACAGAAACAATGTGCTATGTGTTTGCTCTCTGGAAAAATATGTTTTGGTTAAAAGATTTTACTGTATACTCTGTGGGTGTGTGGGCAGTTTTTTAGGGTTTTTTTTAAGCATGAAGTTATTACTGAAATTTCTTCGGAAGAGGAAGACTTTTCTTAAGGAGACATTGCTAAAACGTAATTTTCAAACATAACATGAGTAAAACACTACAGTAAGACAAAATTCAAAAAATGGGAAGTTGAGCAGTAACTGAATTTCGTGTTTATTTTTATACTGAATAATATCACCCACCTTCTGTAGCAAACTGCTCTAGATGTTTTAAGGTGATTTCTTTGTATTTTGAACTTTCAGCAAGACGGTCATAAATTACAGTATCCTACAAAACAAATAAACATAGCTCAGAATACTTTAATAGAAAAATGATTTCTGTTTTGGGTAGACAATACAAATCATGCAGGAAAATGGCTGACAAACAGAACTGTATTATTTAAGTATCAAAAATTAATAGACATAATCTCATTTCAAAAGTTAAAGAAGGACTTCTTAGATTTTCTAAACTTACAAATTCTGCTATAGTGCAGTCTTTTTCTTCTACATTTTTTGATGTTATTTCCCCTTATTTTGAAAAGTGCCATAATGCTGTCCTCCTCTTTTAATATTATGCCCACAGAGTTAAATTAGTGCTTCAAAACTGCCATTCTCAGATTTTTTTGTAGCCAGCTTAATACATGGAATATTAACAACAGGTTGGTTTGGGTTTTTTTTCTCACTAGAGATGACAAAAAATGGACATTTATATTCAAAAAACTTCTTTTCCTTAAACCATTCTGGAACTAGATTTCATCTCCTTCCCCCTCAAACTTGACATACACACTGAGAATTAATGAGCAACTCTGCCATTTGCCTATACATTATGATAAGGACACCTTCTCACAGGTCCTGCTTTAGGAAAATTTACTTCTGAGTAATATCAATGGTTGGTTAACACTCCCATCGAGTCAGTTATGCTAGATAACTATCTCTATCCTAGTGATCCATGCACTGCTACTCCAGGAAGTAATTAATGTATGTTAATCCTTTTCTTGGGAATACAGAAGGAAGTAATTATTAAGAAGCATAAAGGTATTAGTCCAGTACAAAGAGTAGGATGAACAAGTCTGTCACACCTTCAAAGACAGTTAGTAAAAAAAGACATTAACTAGCTCATCACAGTGAACAGCTACAGAGCAAAACAATGTAAATTGAAAGAGGTACATCAACATTCCTTCCCCTACATTTTCAATGTTTTGACTGCAGTTATTACCATCTTTTGCTTTTGTATTTTTATTGGTAGCATGTATTCTCTGTTACAGTGAGAAAAGAATAAAACTCACAGCTCCTTTGCAGTAGAGTCTTAACTTCCCTGATGGTGTGCGAACTATCACTGACATTCTCTTCCTAGTGCTGAAAGAGAAATAAATTCTCCATGTAAGGTGGTTCATAAATACAAGCATTTACCAATATTTTACCTAATAATATCAATATATATCTTCTATTACACACAGAATGAAAAGTCAGTGCTATCAATTCTGAATTATGTTCTCAGCTGACTGGGATGGAAAACAGTTTTAATGTCTACCAATTAAAATTAATGCTATATTTCTGTGCATACTTCTGTAGGCCTTATTCCCATTAAAATGGTATCAAGAATTTTCACCTTCATCTAAATACTGTATGACAAAAAAGCACTTTAAAGCACAAAGCACTTGACACCAATATCATAAAGAGGCAGTGTATCATGGACTCTTTCAGTTTTTTTCTTTCTTCATTCCCAGCCAGCCAGAATTGCTCAAACACTGTACTGTGCTGCAATCCTATTACTCTTATCTCAGAGTTTCTTTTATCACGCAAAGTTTTTAGTATGCTAAGAGCTGGAAAGGGGCTGGACTAATTCTCAGTTGTTAATAAAATCCAAGTTATTTTTTCTTTTTCTCCTCAGAACTGAGGTAGAAATTGGAAGAAAACATGGAGAAGACTGTCACAGTCTGCTTTCTGTCTTCTTCCCTTTGAGGTTTGCCAACAAGCATTCTTTAGGTGCAAGATCATGTCCTGTCAAAATGTGTATTTATATCTCAGGTCTTTCAAATCTCAACTTTATAAATAAATCTACAGAAACTATTCAGGGAGCAAAACACTTCTCATAGAACATTTCACAGTAAAAGAGAGATGGAAATAAATGGTCCTTTAACAATTTTGGTTCCTTTTGGAACTGGATCCCATTTATACATCATCAAAGAGCATTATTGTATGGATGGTTCCTGAAGTTCAGACTCCCATGGAAAACATCCTGTAAATGGAATGTGAACATATGTGAAGGAAAGAAATTTATAATTATAGGTGAAGTAACGGGCTGAGGAGTATCTTCAGGAAAATATTTTCTAATTCCACCTGGGTGTGCACTCTGCTTCAAGTAAAAATGTCTGAACAGCAATATTAAATGACATCGTTACTGTGAATAGAGCACAAAAGTGAATACAAAGCCATTAACTACTGCAACTTCTTTTCCATTTCACCTCTAAACCTCAGATAAGTAGAATTCCAAAAAGCTTTAGACAGTATCCAGTTGTGAATCTACTTAGACAACACTGGAGAAATTAGGATCATCTAAACTACAGCTAAGCTGTCTAAAATAAAAGCAAGTCTCAGATCCACATTGATTCCAGCCAAGACTCTCTAGCTTCTGCTACTTGAATTCATTACACTTGCCTGAATGTTCAATTCAGAAACAGCAAAGGAATTACAGTAGGTTAGGGGGTGTATACAACAGTAATTTGATCTATTTACCCTTGACAGGTAAAAACTCAGCAGTTTTGTACTTGTCTTGCAATACCAGAAGATTGCAACCCTGAAGTCCTGTATGGAGCTGCATATCATTCTATTGAAGATGTATCAAAGAATAACCAATGACTTCCTGTAGCATTCTAAATATTAGCTATACAGACAGATACTGAATCTTGACTGACATAAACTTTCTTAGTAAAACTGCAATAAAGCTAATGACCAAGAGTTACTGTCAAGGACTTCTAAAAAACCTTTTTATGGCAGTGACAGTTTTATTTCCCTTTCCTGGTGAACTACAGTAAGCCACTAAATTGCACTACTACAAATAACTGTCATTGTGAGACCACTGTTTTGTTCTGCTTGCTCTCCATAGAAGCAATGTGAGCACCCATAAAGATGACCTGGTTACAGTGGGAAAAATACTGAACAGAAGATGTTTACTGAATTAGTGACAGAGAAAATGCCTGCAAGCCTAGAAATTGGAGACATCCTGAGATACCATCAATATGCACAAAACTGTAACTAGAATTTTTTGTCTGGAAAAGGGAGAATATATAAGAAATTAGGAATTGACAAAAATCTGGAAAAATAAAAATTGGTCTTGGGGAAAACAACACACCATCATCTACTGGCGGTCCCAAGTGAAATACAGAAATTAACAGCATCTACTGATTGCTGAATGTGGTTGTGTCCTGCATTTCCTTATGTCTGTGCCCCACACTTAATTGTATCCAACACAGAGCCTCTCTAAGAGCCAGCCCCAAGCAAATCCTCCTCATCCTCACCCCCAAGCACACCCTCAAGGGTGTGCCTGTACACATTCCTTTGCTAACAGCAATTTTGAATAATCTGCAATTAAAAAGAAAAAGTAGGTAAAAAAGCCCCCACGTCCTTGTGTGCTATGGAATCCTGCAAACCCATTGTTGTGATCTCTATGGACCTGCAGGCTGGGTAACCCCTTGGGCTGTTACTAAGAGGCAGAATAGCTGGTAATTCCCAAGGAGTTGCAGTGGAATTATAAATAGACAGAAGGATCTTAAAGAGACAGAAATACTACCCTCAGTCACAAGATTTGCCAAGCAACCCTTGGTAGGTCTAGTTACTCTAAAACCTGATTTAGGATTAAACAACCACAGAAAACAAACACTGCTACAGAGGTTTTGGTGCCTCCTCTGTCAGCCACTAAATCTTTTTTTACTTTTAGAAGTATCATGTCTTCAGTCACAAAATGAGTGTATTCTGGAGCTCTCTGAATGGATGAGAAGAGGTAAGGCCCTAGGATGCCTTCTGTCTGCCCAGTAGAACAGCTAAGACAATGTGGATTACTCATAAAACCAATCACAGAGAAGAGACTAATCAAGGTATGAATTACAGTCACACAGGAGAGACTAATCAAGGTATGAATTACAGGCAAATACTGTAAATACAGGCAAATACTCCTCTTTTCACAGGCACAAGCGTAATCAGTGGAAAAAGAGAATATCAGAAGTGACAAGTCTACCAAGTATTCCTACAAATTTTACTTCTGTAACACGCTTCTCTGTAAGGCTGTCCTATCAAATCTTGATGCTGTTTCTCTCTACCTGCAGAAGAGTCTTAATCTAGCTGGTACTGGAAAGCAGCGAGGAACTCATTGGCATTTTCTCTGGGAAAAACTTGCAACACCTGCAAACTCTTAACAGTTTATTCAAAACAGATTACTTCCCTGAAGGTACATGCTCCTACCCATACAAATAGCATTGTTTTGGAGCCAAAATTTCTCTTGCTGTGGAGCACGGGTGACCTCTAGTGCTTCCAACAAGTCAATTCCAAATACAGCTAAATATTGAGAATAACAAAAATATCTATTAAAACTGAATACTTAAAAAAATTCTGGGATCAGTATCCACCAAAAAACTTATACCTCCAAGGGCTGAGATTCAAAAGCAATTCTCCCACCTCCATAAAGTATCACTGGTTAAATTACAATTTTAGATTTATGCAGAAGTTTAAAAAAAACAATGAAATCAAGACAAAGATCAAAACCAGAAAACAAAGTAGCAATCCACCACTGCTACTCCAGAAACACAGTATGAACTTTCACAGAAGTCAAATTAACAGCAATGCACTTTGCACTACATACTTGCTAACTTACAAGAAAAATAAAATGCAAGCAATGCCTGCAAAAAAAATGAAATCCTGACATAAATCTAAAAATCCACCCATGTTCTCTACAATATAAAAAAACCCCATTAACTGCAAACAGACATTAAAATACGTTCAAACCTATAATAATTACTTTCTGTTTAATCTTTCATTGTTTCATATTATTATTGCTATTACTATAACTATAGGCAACTACTCTGATTTCACACAACTTATACATCTTCAGTCTGTCTCTGTTTTATTTTTTCTCTCTTTTCTTGTGGGTTGTTTTTTTTTTGTTTTGTTTTTTTTTGTTTTTAGCTAAGCTTAAGGGAAATATATGTCAGGAAGGAAAACAACAATCGCTTTCCACAGGCACAATTAGAGCAATCATTTTTAGAAAAAAAGGAACTTCCTCTACATGCAAATGTCTTCCTTATCCTGTGCCAAAGTAAGCAATAGGCCTACACAACCATTTAGAACACAGGCAGCCTACACAGATACAATATAAACAGCTCTGCATAAGAATTGAAACTGCATCCATATTTCTTATGGGTGCATTTATAACTCGAAGAAGTTTATCATAAAATTTTTACTGAAAGCAAAAGATATGATAAATTCATATCCCAAGTAAACCAACTGGTCAACTACTGTAGTGATACTGCTCAGAAGATAATGAATCTCAGTCTAGAGTATTTAAACAAGCCATAATTATACAAGTATATTTAAGCTCAAATGCAAAATTTAATTTAGCAGTAATGATAAATACACTTACTTTTTGATAAATCATATAGTGTCAGGGCTTTCAGAAATACATTTGGAAGTTTGAATACTTTCCTATATTATTTTCCACAGATTTTTTTAAAGTTTTGATATCAAAGGTTTTTTTAATCTTTGAGCAAAGGCAAAAATGAAAAATATGTCATAATTAGACAACAAGAAAAAAAAAAGCCTCCAAAAATGTTTTACAATAAACCAGGCAGTGTAATCTTAATCAATTACTCTGCTTTGTCTATAGTGTGTTTACATATTACACAAGCTACACAAACTGCATACTTTACCTGTAAAAATATAAAAAATGTAAGCATTTTTATCCATGAGAGAAGTGTCTAACTATTTTTACAAAAAGACACCAAGTACAAATTTACCTTGTAAATTCCAGGACATTTAGCAGTTCATATCTCTCTTCCTGTCCCAACTGAAGAATAAAAAAAACAAACCAGAAGGGTAAGAATTAAAAAAAAAAAATCTCAAGCAAAAGAACTAAAACCAACCAAACAACATGTCAATACAAATGCATCATAATGCAATTATTCAGATTATTTAAACTAAAATATAAACAAATACAGTAAATTGTAATGCTATTCCAAAGTACTTACAGATTCAATGATTACTGAGTCAGGTGTCCTTCCAGTGAATACAAAACGAAGATTCCTGGCTGCTCTGACTAGTGCTCCTTCATCTGCAGCAAGTTCAACAGTTATTTTACAAATGTACCAGAAAACTGTTAATCATGATTTAATCAACACAGTCCAGGCTTTTCTACTTTTCACTTCCTTTTTCCTTTATGGATTTTAAGATTAAATGTGGCACTGGAAAGAACTCTTAGTTTCTCCTGTGAAAACTGATGCAGTGAGTTAACAGTTCAGAGAAAATAAGCCCTGAAAGCAACACACCTCTCAGCTCAATAATGAGAGCACCCTCCTCAAAGCACCTAGGTTAGCACCTTCCTCAGGTCACTGGATAATGTACAATGCTCTTTGTTTAAGTTCTGCTTTGGAAGAGAAGAGTGGTAAGTCATTGCTGTAAACAACAGATTAACTTCAACCAGGAAACCAGCAACCACATGTCCAACAGTGATCAGTTGTCTCCAAGTTCATATGGCTCAGGATGTCAGAATGGAGTTTGCTTGCAATGCCCAGTAAAACACTGCTATGACCCAGTTAACTTCATTTATGGCACTACCTCTGCCCTTGTCTTTCAGCTGTTGAAGGACAGGATTCACAGAGGTAGCCACCTAGAAGCCGGGGAGCCAAGGAAGAACCTCTGCACCTGAGGTAATTTTTCCCATCATAAATTGTACACATTAGCTCAGTAGAGCTGAGTGTATTTTAATCATTCTGCCTTGCTTCATCATTTCCTGAAATCAAAAATTGTCTATGAACCACAATAGGCTAGGCTTGAAAGAGACCTTCTGCAAATTAATGTTTTCTCAATCCTTAACAGAATTTATCATAACTTCTATCCTGTTACAAACATTTCTGTTTTGATTACACAGTCTCTGTTTTAAATCAGCATCATGGTTACCAAGTACAGAATAGGCTTACAGAATAAGGAAGGACATCAATTTTTTGTCCTAATTTAATTTTTATTTATTTCTGAGCACTTCCTTTAGAACTCCACAGCAATCTGACAACACCTTAGCAGTACTGTATGGTTACTGATTCTTTGCCCTTACACAACCCACATAACATTCAAATGTATTTTCTAATGAAAATTAAAAAAAGTCTAAATCCTTTTTTACAAAACTTATTTTAGCTGATACCAATGAGTTTTTGAGGGGTATATTTGTTGTTGTTTTTTTTTTTTTTTTTTTTAAACTTTGGAAGATTCTTCAAGAACAATAAACTGAGTAAAATTTGCTTGTTGAGTTGACAGAATATGTTCACTGAGTTATTTGAGTCTCACCTGGAGATGCTGCTTGATATATAATTTTATCACCTTCTTTTTCTGGAACTGCTGTATGACATACTGCCATCATTGTCAAGAACTCACATATTATAGGTGCAGTTGGCTAAGAAAAAAAAATAGGTCAGAGTGTGGTTAATCATTTAAGCAATAAACAACCAAAATATAGTAATAGATACAGACAAATAATAGCCCACAAAAATGTAATGAAAGGTACCTCTTTTCTTTAAAGACTACCTGTAAACTAATTTCAGCATGTAGGGTAACTTCTTTGTGCTGTACTTACATAATGGTTATATAAATAGAATTTAGTGGCATTTGCTATCATAACAATCAAAATTAGGTAACCAGAAACATGGAACAATTCAAATAATAACTTTTTAGGGAAGGTAAGAATGAATGGCGTATTGAAAGAATTTTATTCACAGAAGTCTCTTTGGATGTTGTCATTTTTACTAAAAAATAGTCTCTTTTACTTTTTGTCTAGTACTGTATTTAACAACACTTTTTGAGAACCTTTAGAAAGATGTAGCAAACAAAATCACATGGAAAATGTTGCAAGATCAGACTGCTTTTAAAGATGAATATATCAGGCACTTCAAAGTGCAAAAAGTGGAAACAATTTAAAATTATTTGTCAAAAGAGGGGAAAAGAAACATATAAGTAGAACAGTTGATTGGATTTGACAAATACAGCTAAGAACTTTATTACTACATGTGGCATTTTGCAAAAAGAATGAACTGGTTTAATAGAAACCCCAGCATTCCCTGTAAATGAGCTCAAAACAGCAGCTGCTACCTCAGCTGAGGGTTTCTTGTAGCATACTTATGGTATTTCAGTTTTGTATTTCAGACTAAGAATAACATTACAATTACTCTATAAAATACAATAATCTCTGAAAACCTAATTTAATTCTGTAGTGCAGAAACACTAATGACAACAGGTTCTTATTCTCTTCCACTGATGGCCCCCCAAATCCTCTAAGATGTATTCACAAAGCTGAATTAGAAATTCTTTTCCAAAGCACTTCAGAATACATTTAAAATACAGTATTGAAACCTCTCTTTGAATGTGTACCTGAATTTTTAAGATGCACACAAACACATTTTTATAGCATGCTTATATTATATATACGTAATAATACAAATCTACCAGAAAACTTTGAAGATTCAACAATTGCACACCAAGGACACTTCAACAACAGCAGTAATAGCTGATGCCTCTTTCCAACTATGCCACTCTCCCTGTTACTAGCACTGTAAATATAAATGGCCTGTGCAGGTAAGTATAAGAGTCCCCTTTGCTTTAGATACACTTAAAAATTGTTCTCAGATGTCTACCATTAAAGACTGCCCCTCTGGTAAGAAAAAGATGCTTCACTGTCTGTCACTTAAACTGGAACTAGCCTCCTGCAAGGACAAAATTTAAGAAAAGTAAAGAGCAATTTTCTTTAACTTTTCAAAAAGAGAACAAACAGTTACACTGTTTAAAGTAGGTGTTGGTTATGACTAAGTAAAAAAATCTCTTGCACAAACAAAAAGGAGAAAGTGTTAATGACGGTACTGTTTCTTAATCAGATAATAAATAACTTATTTTCCTGAGAAATGTATTGTCTCTTTGGAGCAAATATAAGTCTCCAAAATGCCTCCTTCATTTCATCATCTAAAGATCTAACCTTATGGAAGCATGCACATAAGCCCAATGCATATGGTTAACTCCTGACTCCTGTCAAAGCCCAAGTGAGTCATGTCAGGATGTAAATTAACTTGGCTTATCCTGAAAGCTTTAATGGCTGTCATGATATCACCTGAACAGCAGGAGTAGCAGTAAAACACACAGAGAAAGAAGAACACAAGACTACTTCAAACTTGTAACATCTGAACCGTAGCATCCAAACAAAAAAAGACAGGAGAAAATAAGGGTTGGATCTAATTAACACATATCAGCAACACTTACAAAAGTATCCATGAGCTCATGCTGATTTCGTATAAATTCACAATTTATTTTTTTTCCCCTCAAAGGACATAATCTTTTGAATTATTTTGAATTTGGAAGCACTGGCTTCAAGTCACAAAACAATGATAATTGTTTCTATATAACTTACATGGTTGTTTTGAAGATTCTCCAGTAAAGATATGTCACTAAATGTTTTTTCTTCTCCATTTTGTGCGCCTTGCCTAGAAATAATTGAGTAAAAAAGAGATCACTCTTAGCATGATTTTAACAGTTTATATACAAATCATCCAAACATAAATTTTGGGCTACAGCTGCTACAATTAAGGCTGCAACCACATATTGTGAGAAAAAGAACTGAAAAGGTAATTGTCTCACATTTCCAAAGTTTATTTAATTTAAAGGAACCTTGGTTTATATAAATACACTTAAATCCAGCAAAGTCTTTCTGCTGAATTCAGGTAATGGAGGATGAAGTAAAAATAATCGACAATGTAAAACTGAGGCTTCTTGTCTTCTGATCTCTAGAATGAGATTATAGAAGGGGCACAAAAAATATACATGCCCAAAGAGATCACAGTTCATCAAGAAATTAGCAGTTTTGGGATGAGTTTCTAAATGTCTGCAGGAAAGCAAGTCTGGAATCTGAAAGAGGTAAACAAATGAGTTCAGACATCAGAGAAGTCTGCAAGCAGAGAATTTGCTTTTTATTGCTTATGATCAAAAAGGAACATATGAAATTGAAAGATAAAGAAGACACAACAACAGTGGTGAAGTATGGACTGAAAGATGCAAGGAGGAGATAGTTCTGGAGAAATAAAGTCATACAATAACGTCTCCCAAACTGCACAAATATTTTGGCTGAATGTGAGAGCTCAAATATGTAGACACTTCTAGGAAGATTTGCTACTGCAGCTGACTACAGCTACAGTCTTAATACTACAGCTAAGTATTAAGACAATCTAGATGACTGAATTTCAGTAAAACAAAACAGTACTGAAAAGTGAATCCAGTTGAAGAAATTTTTTTTCTCATTTACTATGGGTCTTGCTTTGGATTACATAGTCTTACAAAAGAATAAATACATTTGGTGATTTAACTTGAAGAATAAGCCATATACATCAAAGGCAGTCTAAAGATTCTCTATAAAACCAAAAGCGAGCTGTTTCAGTCCTGCAGTAACTACCATGGAGGAATATAAAATGCAGGACCTCCTCTGTAGCGCCATGCAAGGACTACTTTTTCTAACTCTGTAATTATAGTGAAAAATTTGAAGCATTCCTCTTCACCAGGACTTCTTTTTTGAATGCAAAGCAAATAGATCTTGAAGTGCCAAATATTAACACCTTCAGACACATTATATTTGTTTAGAGCCTAAGCTTTAAGCTTTGTTTGCTTAAAGCTTTCCGATATAAATTTTCCACATTCTCAGTGCTAAAATACAGAAAAGTATATGCAGGTGTAAGTTTTAATGAAGTTGAAAACAATTCTTTCTAATACAAAAAAAAAAAAAGATAAAGATTTGGGATTTAGTATATTAGTCATGTTAGGGCTAGAAATGTTACTGGCACAAAGAGATTTTATTAATTGCAATAGATTTTCACACCAAGAAATTTCAAGTATCATATTTTCTAAGTATTTCTAGTATATTCTTTGCCTATATAAGGTTTGGGTTGGTTTTTTTTTAAGCTTCAGATATCAGTTCAGAACAGTTTCAACAGTTTTAAAGTGTTCAGATGTCAGTTTATCCATTTCAGATGTGTTCATAGAGATATTTATGTGAATAAATATTTATTCAAAACCAGTCCTTTTTCATTATTGCCTGATAAGCAAGCATGCTTTATTTCATGTAAGCACTACATTGTTTTAATGAAATTACATGTATGCAGTTAAGCAAACTTACACATCTTTAGGAAACATTTTCCTTCTACATCAAATGATATTAAGGTCAGGTAAGATTTTGGGGTATGCATGTGTGCTACATTTTATGTGTTGCAGGAGGAATTTTTCTGGCTTTGGGTTTTTTTTTCTATCTAAACAAAGAATTATTAATTCTAATTTAGTCAAGATTTTTTTCCTTCAAATGTTTTCAACAAAAGATGACAACACATTCCAATTTTGCATGACATTGCCTTGTTGTCTTGTCACTTTCAACAAATAGAATAGTGATAATTTAAAAACTGTAAAAGACATTTCTTTCTCTGATGTATCTGAGCTTACTTTGAATGGTACTGCAAATATTTAGTGTAAGAAAGTATGATGAAGAAGCACAAGGCTTCATGTAGATGACTGCAGAAAGGAAGCCAGGACTTTCTTTCCTGAAGTCCCCATTAAGACATTAATGTTAGTCTCAAGTGTATTTGGGTGCTCTAACCTCAGTTCCAGTTAAGAACTATGTAGTGCTAATATTCTAAAACTATCTGGAGGAAGCAAAATAGCAAAAATAACATTACGTATTTTTCACTCTCAAATATGGATTTTTTTTCCTAAACATATAATTGGTTATTACTAACATATTACTGACTACCAGTAGAAAAGTGTGCTTAAAGTTACCATAGTACCAGATATATAATAAAAGACAAAACTTTCTCTCCAATAAGTAGTTTTGAATTGCACCAGGACTGTCAGTATAATGACTGCACTGTATTTCAGGGACCCACTTAGAGATTCTATTCCAGAGTATGAAACCTAATGCCATAGAACTTGGATGGCATAACTTTGTGTAAGATGGTCAGTCTGCCTGAATTCAACGCTGAATTAACTTCTGAGCACTAACCTATCTCACATTTAGCTCCATCTCTAAATATATTGCTCAGTATTTTTAAACCTGAATCTTCAAGAAACAGCAGAAGCTAAACGATTTTTAGAGCTTACCAATCATCTGAAGGAACACTATAATCCTCAGGCTCAGGGCAATGGCTGCACAAGAAGCAAGGGAAAAACAGAACAGGGAGAGGAGAAAGAATCACAAATGCTAAAAAACTGGATTATGCGTTTAAAAAGTAGTTAGTTAATAAAACAAAATTATCAAAAAAACCTGCTTTGCAACTATTTTGCTAGTGCCTAGATTGCAATGATAATTGCAAAAATATGGTCTTTCTATTGAGACTTTGTAAACTATAACAAACCAAGTTTTTGCAAGTCTCCTTCAGGCTTTTTTTTGTAACAACATTAAACAGGGTAAATGATGGCAAAACCATGCACACTGAAGTTGCCTTACAGCAGAAAGCCTGTGGTATCTCAACTTTATTTTTGTTCCTCTTTGCAAAAAAAAGATGCGTGACAGAAGTGATCCTGTCTGTTATAAGTAACATTTTATAGTCACAAAAAGCTGACTGAGTTGTAGATATTTTCAGGTGTAAGTTCATTTTAACTACAGTATTAATGGATGAGTACATATGGACAGGCAGAGGCACACAGATGAGGAAATATATAAAAATACCTACCCATATGCAATTCCTGCTACGGTACACTTCTTAAATTGCATGACATTGCATGTCAGGGTACCCGTTTTGTCAGAAAATATGTATTTGACCTAAATGAATGATAAAATCCATTATACATCAACATTCAGCAGTTACTGACATATCTAGTACAACTCATGACTATCAACATATGAAATATTTTTACCTGTTCTGCAATTTTCACAGTTTATAGAAAAAAGCCAACAACAAAATCAATACATAAACATGGCAGATACACAGCTTTCATACCCATTTCCAAAGGAATCAATCAACTGAGATGTCAGGAAACTTAAGCTTTCTTCAGTGCACAGTGGTGCAATTAACCATCCCTCTACATTAACTCTACATTTTGTTGAAGTGCAAGAAACTTGTGAAGACCAATGAATATTTGCCAGTAAAACATTAAATACTGGACAGAAAGCAGTATGCTAAGAAAAGTATCTATATGCATTTACAAACTGATATTTTTGACATAAAAAATTCTTCTTAAAGCCAAAATGTTAGTAAAAGCACAACAGTTCAGAAATGCCAAATTACAGGAAAAGGAGAAATACATTCCTTTCTACCTATTCTACATCTTCTATTCCCCTGGCATTATAAACCTTTCTGTTCCAAAAACTACTAGGTAGAACATTTTAAAATTCAAAGCTGAAATACATGAACCTGTGATATTTTTAAGTTTTGTTGAAAGCTAATATTATGAAAAAAGTTAATATATGAAGAAATTAGGTCGTCTGTGATGAACCAAAAGTTCTACGAGTCACAGGCAAACTTCAATTCATTAAAATTTACTTCTAATAAAAAAAAATCCAAGGATTTTTAATTAGGAATTAACTACATTATACCTAGGACTAATAAAGCTATGTATTAGTAAAAATGTTTCTGAGGAACTATGCCTTAGTAAAATCAGCAGTAATAAGGAATCTTTCTGTGTCAGGTTTATGCTGCAAATTGTATTTTTTTTTTTTTGTGTGTGGGCACAATGGGAAAGCGGGAATTGCAGCTAAAAAAAGTCAACCTTTTTTCCCAACACCAAAGTTTTGCCTTTCTTAAAACCTGAAGATCTCTTGGGGGAAATCTTTTCATTACGTGTGCAACCCTCATGTACTTCAAAGAAGAAACCTGCTCTTTTTAGTAGAGTCCTTTGGTCCCTGTACAAAAATCTGCTTAAATTAAGAATCTGTTGAAAAAATGAAAGTGGAGATCCCAAGAAGCCTGACTAGCTCTTGATGGTGAAGGAGAATTTGATGAGAATTGTAAGAAATGAAGACAAAAACTACTGAAGTCAAAAGGAAAGAATGTGTCTCGGAATGTGAATAACAAAGTAGCTGCAGAGATAGAAAAAACAGACAGTGTAAAATGAAACAGAAGGAAAGCTAAGATTCAACACTCTTCCCCAGCAGAGGAACTTGTACTCCCCTTCAAAGCCAGGAAAATAACAAAATTTTCTGCACATACATATTAAACCCAACAGGCAAAGGCTCTGTACTCCTCTATGTAGACCATTCATAGAACATGTTAACCTTCAAGTAGTTTTTCCAAAAGGCACATATTAGTCCCTAGGACTGCTTTACTATATGGCTAAATCTGAGCTATTGGTTTTGGAAAGCTAGAGACAATTTGTACATGCCCATGCAATAAAGTAAAGAATTAGTTATGAGAACTTCTCAGTTAGGAAATGCAAGAACATGCATACTTGTGTTCATAATACAATTCAGTTAAATGAGCATGTAATTTATTTCCCACAGCAAGAGCTGCTCACCACCAGTGTACCCGAAAGTTCAGCATGTTTTTAAAGCCAGACTACAAATATAACTGACTGAAAGAGCAAATACCATGTGTAGTTCTTCTAGAAGCACACCCCCTGCCCCAGGCACACTTGTACTAAGTCATACTTCCTAATTATGAACAACATATAACAAGTGAAAAGTCAAACTGATTTTACAGTATTAAAAGAGAACTCCAAAGCACAAAGAATTAAGCCCAAATTTCCAGGGTTCAATTCAGGCCCCATTCCATTCATGGCTTCCAGACTTTAGTGGCAAGAAAAGAGGACGTGTATAGAACTGATTCAACCCTAAGATACTCGCTGTCACTTCTGAGGAATGCAGAGAATGTGAAAAAAAAAAAGACATACTGAAGACACACATCATCATAAATTTATATACTGAGACTAAATTTTATGCCACAGACAGCCTTAATACTCAAAATTCCTTTAATTTTGTAACTTTATTGATGCACTTCAATCTTCTCTGATTACCACATGCACATTGATACAGAGATTGTTCATGTAATACTGGTTTTAATTCATTGATACTGCAAAGTACTTTTAAGAATATCTGACAAAGCAAAGAGAATAGAAATAAGCAAATACTAATGCAAGAGTACATTTCTTTTGAAATAAATTCTCACATGAATAATTTCAATACAGAGTTAGAATCAGTAATTCTTTTACCTACCTGTCCAAGTTCTTCATTGAGATTAGAAGTACGAGCCATTGCAGCAGTGTCCGTTGGTTCATAGTGCATGTCTATGTCCTAGAAATAAAAATAAGTGCATATATTTAAAAATCAGTCTTCCAGAACTTCTCACAAAAAGTCTAGCACATAAATAAAACAGTTAAGTGTAGAAGAAAAGACCACACATGAATAGATCTACCTAAGATAATTTCAACATGGGAAGCCACAGACACTATCAGATCAGTTCCATGAGTCCCCAGAAGAAGTAAGATTTTGTCATGGGTGATTTTGCTCAGATTATTTCCAGTGAACTGTATATTGAAAAACTGTTGACCCACACATTTAAAATGACATCAGCAACAAGCAGAAATGACTCTTAGGGAGAAGTGAGTCTTACCTACTTCTACTGTATGCACAACCAGTCATTTCTAAATAGCAAGATAAATATATCTTGAGATAAAAACATGAAGATAAATTTGAAAGTACACAATAAACGTAAGATACAATTCATATGGTGTGAGTTCTTTTTCTCTTACTTGTTAAATAAACATCAGAGTTTGTTTTTAAATACAGTAAAAGATTAAAACATTGTCAAACATGGTAACATAGCGCAACAGATTGTACGCGACCAACTTCTCCATACACATATAATTTACACATAAAGAAATATTACTTAAGATGAATGCCCAGAGTCCCAGACTGGGATAAATTAAAGGCAACTAATCCCTCATAATAAGAAACTGGGGCGGGAAGAGAAGTTAAAACTGCTTTTCTGATTTCTTGTATAAACAGTGGCAATCTACACATTCAAGATGGGTCTTTGTTGAATATTTATTTTACAATAAAGAAAATTAAGGAAGAATTTCACTGCATTCTCCAATTTGTGAAGTTTGTTTTACAGCACCAAAACACCCTCAAGAAATCGAAACCAGTTGACTGCTCGCAGAAGTATTTAACTTTTAAAATAAAGCATATGATTCACCTGCTACTTCACATGCATTCTTATCTATAGCTCCATAACATATCTCACACATACAAATCTATTTCACACATTTGATCAAGGAATCAGATTAAAGTGTTCGGAATGCTACGATAAATTTACATTTGGAAAAAAATGGAAAAATTGAAGGCATGTTTACATGGCTTTAAGGAAAACAGCTCATTCCCGCTCAGAGTAAACCCTTCATTTTCCCCACTAATTCATTAAGAAAAAAAAGAAAAGAAAGGATTTCAAAAAGATTTTTATATATTTCATAAGAGATAATACTAGCAGACACTGCCTTTGTACAATGAACCCCACTCTGTTAAACTAGGGTTGTGCTCAGAAATAAAAACCAACAAAAAAAAAAGCAAAATGCCAGAGCAAAATGCCAAAGTCTGGAAAGAAAATATGAAACTGGACAAAACTCCCCAGCACTGCAAAACACATTCTTCTCATTCTGAATGAAACTGATACCTGAATACCAATAATGAGAAAGTAAAAAGCAGAAGAACACTGTCAAGAGACTGAAATGTTATAGTTCATGGCTTAAACATTGATGTGAAAAGCTGCACCACCAAATCCCACCTTGAATGGGCCCCCTGAATGAAACCTTGGACAGTGAGTTAAGCCCCATAAGAGAACTTGAGATAAGATAAAAGGACACTTTTGTTCAATCATCTCAGGTCTGTGAAAAAACAGATAAGGCTGGGAGAGCATCCACAAGAGGGCCAAGCCCAGCAGCTGTCCTGAAATGCATCCCTCCCTAGCTTTGGGCTGGGGGAGGCCACAGCTCCCATTCTTATCTCCTGCTGCCAAGTTTGCACAGACTCCTTCCCCACGGAGGGTGGAGGAGGAGGAGGGCCTTGGGTGTGAGGTGCAGCCTCTGGTCAGAGGGAGTGAACATCCATCCTCCGTCCCACAAACTGGCTCAGCTGTAAAACAACCCCCCACCACCCCAGGAAAGCCACATCCACAGGACATTCATGTGGGGGGCAACCCAGGGGGTGTCACAATCATCAAAGACCCCCAAAGTGCTCCCCAGACTCATTCCTGAGGCCCTGCCTCAGAGCACTGCACATGATGCAAAATGAAGCAACCGATCCAGAGTCTTGCCAGAGACACTGTCAGACTTGCCCTGGACATTTCCACATGGCCCAAACCAGGCTGGTTAATAAAATATCGAATTCTATGCCTTTCAGAGGGGGACCCTCACCACCAAGAAGACCAGATGGAGAGGACCGATGACACATCGTTAGGACCCACGGAGGGGTGATATATTTCTATTTAATCTGTCTGTCTCACTCTTCCTGTCCCCCCACCCCCTTTTTCTATTTCCTTCTTTCTAATTTACTGTTAAATAAAATGTATCTTTTTTTTTTTTGGTATCAACATTTAAACTTGTTTGGCTTTAACCACGTTTTGGGGAATATTTGAACCTAAAGTTTCTATCTGCAATCCACAGAAGGTGCACTTTTCTCCTCATTTGTTGTGAGTGGATCACAACAAATATGTTCCAAAAGTCAATCTGGTGCAGCTATAAGCACACTAAATGAAATAATTTATTTTCTCCTGAGAGTCCACTAATAATAAGTAAACAGCATTTACAAAAAGTCTGGAAATAAAAGTATACATAGACAAGCATCCATCATTTCACTTACTTGTGAACCACTTGATTTTAGAAATCAATATTATGAAAATAATATTTACCCAATTTATGAAATATGCCTGGATAAATTTAACGACTTCAAGTGTAACCAACAAGCTGATTGGAATAAGATTATTGAAGAGAATGATAAAAGTCAAGAAATTCAATCCAAAGTTGCTTGCTCCACCATCTGCCAAAAAACAAAGTACTCAAATAAATATTTGAGACTGTAGTTAAAAGTATATCTATGTATTGTATTCAAAATATTGCATTAACGGCTGATTTTTATTAAAGTGTTCTAAGAAGAATCTTTGGAATTAATTAAGTATCACTTGCCTATGGATAAGACCTTCCTCAGAGTTAAGGATCTCAGTTATAATAGCAGAGTTCAAATTCAGCAATCTTTGCAATCATCTCCAATTTCTGAAGAGCAAATTTACCAGCCATTCACTCTTTTTCTACATTTTAAGATCAGAATCTGGGAATATCTATATAAGCAACCAAGTTCTAAATTCAAAATATTATAGTTTAATATTTTTAAAGGGGAAATATACAGTGGAATGAATTTTTTCTCCATCCACCTTCACACAATCATATAGTCTTCCTCAAAAGAGCAAAATGCTTTGAAAGAGGTAAATTCACACTCCATGAAAGGAAGATATGAAATTAGAGAGTTTAATGAAAGTTCTAAACAACTGGAAATGTGAATATTAACATACAAAACAAGTAGTTTCATGCTCCTTTTTCCTTTAAAGTTTTAAGTTTTTGTTTTAAAAGTAACTCTAGCAGCAGCACCTCAGAGAGGATGGGAAAGGGAAAGTCTGCTGTGCAGTACAGCAAAAGGGTAAAAGATGGAGCCTGCCTAGCCGTATTTAAGGCATCTCAAAGAAAATCAGCCTCAGATAGGTTTCCATTGTCTGTCCAATGTAGATTTGGTTGTTACTGTAAGATCCAGGTAAGAAGATTTTGGAGACTTTCATTAATATCAATTCCAACAGCAAATGATGTACTTGCCTAAAAGACCAGGGAACTAAAAATTAAATAACTAAGGAGAAAGGGGGATAGAATGCATTTACATATAAATTATAATGCTTCTTACATACCTGGTATCAGAACAACTATATGCTGAATACAGCCTTAAAGAACATACCTTACAAAACCCAAAACAATTTCATTTAATCATGGGACATACATCAGAAAATAAACCGACATGGATACTTGGTTTAGAACACACAAACCAAAATATCAGTGGCCACTATTTCATATTTCTTTTTTCAGGAATAACAACTTATGAACTGCTTCACTACTGTGCTAACCACATATAAGCCACCATATTCTTAAAACTTCTATATTTTCCAGAAAAGAAAAAAATGCACAGATGAAGCGCATCTAATGCCCTTCTTTGCTATTACCTAAAATTGTCAACATTCTATGAACTAGTTCACTTTTTCTTACCTCACTAGGAAAACATGAAAGTTAAGTTTCTTAATTAATAAATAATAAAGTTGCTTTCTCAGCATCGAAAAGAAGGGAAGCAAAGTTCACCATAAATGCAGACACAGAAACTTCAGGAGTGCCTTCAAATCAGAACGTCAAGATTTTTCTTTAAGAACTTACCAAAACCCCAAAAAACCCCTCTTTCCTGACTACATTCAGAAGCCTTGTACTCAAGAGCTTTGTTTTAGTTCTGGTTCTGCTTAATTAAAAAGGACCCTAAGAAATTCTGAAAACATGAATAATTGACTGCAAAGTATATTCATGAAAACTTCTTTTAAATCCCGTTTCCTCACAGAGGGTCACTCTGTCAGTATGTTGTATGCTGCTGTGAAGGCCTGTGCAACACCACACTGCCTTACATCCACCTTACCTACAGCTGCCCAGTATAGTATGTTAAAAGAGACCTGTGGTGTCTCTTTTATCTTCTTTAGGAGGAGTCTATTAAGTTCTGATATTGATTAGTTAAAGCCCTGTAAAAATTATAAAGCCACAGCACCAGCTCCTGAGACAAATACAAAAATTCAGAAAAGTCACTGCAGCTTTTAATCTATTACATCTCAAACAGGTTTCAGACTGATGTCTAGGAAGCTGACTGTTGATGCCAGTAGAATGCTGATGCATACCTTGTTGAGCTGCAGAGATGGAATCCCTGAAAAAAGTAGAGACAAATCATCTTGTCCTTTCTGAATTTAGCAAGAGCTCAGATGGCACAGCAAGGGAAATACCTAGCTTAATGACTTTAGTCAACCAACAAAGAAGAGAGATTGACCAAAAAACCACACTATGCAAGGGAAGGTAACTATCTTTCTTTCCAAATATGAAAGGCAACCAAATACTAAAATATTAATATAATATTTTAGATCTTACAGTTTAGATCAAGATACCAGTCTCTTCCACTATGCCTTCGGTTCCATATAGCTGAACCAATAGAGCAGATCAAAGACATGGCAATAAGGATGCAGAACAAAATCAAAATCTGAATATTCGTAATTCGTTCCACATTAGACATTTTAAGAGGTGGACTTGTTGAATTCTGCAAAAGACAAAAACCAACAGTGGGTATTAAATATTAGATGAGGTAACATGGTTCTTGCTTTTCAAATTACGTGTTACTGTATCCTTTTCTAAATAGTCTCCAAAATACATCATCACCAAAAATGCCCTCTTTTACTTAAAAAATCCCAAAATCCAGCAGCTTATAAATCTATGAACTGGAGCTTTAGAATTGTGACACAAGAATTTAAACAGAACACTGGTAACGCCAATAGTTAACAGTAAACATTAAAAATGAATGTGAATACACCTTGTCAGTGCAACAGAAGACAGCTGCTAATACAAACACACTTTTTCAAGTAACTATTTTACAAATTAGAAAAGCAATAAATAATGCATGAATGACCAATCTGAAATTATTTTTTCTCAACAAGTGCATCTCCATGGATAAACATGTTCTGATACTTCAAAACACATTAGGCAAAGTAATTTCAGTCTCTTCCCTCCTCATTTTGTTTTCTAACAAGAATGATTATCTTTGTACTGGAAAAAAAGCCCCACAACAGGACAGTTTTAGGAGCCGTCAAAAATAAAAATTACAAACTACGATAACAGAACTTGCTAATAAAGAGTTATCAAAGCACAAGTTACAAGATAAAAACAATGAATATGCTTATGAGTGGAAATACTACTTTGGGATTAAGTGACTAAAATAACAAGAAATTGCTTTATTTTTATTGCTTTTAATTGATATGAAAGAGGCTCTATTACTGGCATTTTATTACTGTATTGACCCAAGCTTTGTTTCTGTACCATGAAATGGTAAATTAAGGTAATAAAACAGGTTGGACAAAATCCAAGGGACAAACCTGCATAAGTTTTGTGTCATGTCCAGTATAGACAACTATCCCGTGAACCCACTGAGTATTTCTCAACTGAGCTCCTCGTAGAAGAATCTGATCAGATCCCAATGGAACAGTACTAGAAGTAAGAAGTTTTACATTTTAACACTAAACCAGTCAATATCAATGATTAAACGTAATCAACATTTGCTAAAACTAATTTATCAAAATTTACATGATTATTGTTAAAAGGTTAGGAACCTAATTTTCACATTTAATTTTTTGGAAGTTTTGACAGAGAAAACTTGAGAGATAAGAACCAGGCCAAAAAATCTAAGGTTTCAAAAATATTACTTACCATGTAATTTTTATTATGGACTACTAATTTTGATATGGTACTACTAACCAAGCATACTGAAAGTAAAAAAATCTAATTCTCCTGTGATTTATGATTATCAATTTTTCTCCTAAATGATCTCTTACAAAATTGATTTTCAAAGCAATTTTCAAATGAAATAATTTTGTGAACTCTTAACTTAGCCTACTTTTCTAATGCAATAACCATCCTTTATGAACAGAGTCATTTAACATTCACAATAATATTTCATGTGCCTTATTTAAACTGCAAAATCAGGTATATTTTGTTCTGTTACTATTTTAAAGCTATGTATAGTTCAGGAGCAACACACCCTCAAAAGACATAGGAAGCATTTAATTGTCTTAAATTCAGACACTGTCTTTATACATATAATGTATGTCAAGTTTTTCTTAAAATACAAAAATTTTAGATAATTATTACTCTTTTCCATGGATAAACATGCCCTGATTTGGTACTTTTCTTTCTATAAATACCAGCTGGCAGTTCACACCTGTCAAAAGTGCTCTAGTGTTTGGAATTCTTACCTAAAACTATTATCTCTACTAGTTTGAAAGCAATGCATTATTAAGATCACAAATTAACTGATTAAGGACAGCAGCTGTATCTCTGATATATAAAATATAAAGCATCTGAAAAAGTCATTATATTAGTAACATTTTGGGTAGCTCAAAGAGTATAGTCAGGGTATGGAAAGCCCAGATCTGTCAGGTGTCAAGTGACAAATACTCAACATTGTGATCACACTCCGCTCTAATAAAGTGATGGTTTGACAGAGGTCTCAAGTGTCTTATTTCCCAGCCTCAGCCTTCTTAAAACTGATTCAATATATCTCATTTGTCTTGCATTTTCACATAACTACTGACTGTCACCAACATGCCTGGGTGTATTCAGTAAAGGATGTTCTCAATGGGGGAAGTTGCTTTTAGAATGCTTTCCTGGCAGAGGGTATATTAGGAGCTAGTAATTTCTGAGACACATGTGAAAACTTACACAACAAATTGTTTCTGCTAACAAGTATACTTTGCCCTTATCCAAAATTGTAAGAATGTATTCAGGAAAACATATACTTTAGGCCTGGATAACCAGAATTTGACCTTGTTTTGCACAATCCCCTCACCACTCACCAAACCACTGTCTAGTCACAGGTTCACGTAAACCAGGCTACAGAACTTTTCTCTTTTCTCTAGCTAATTGTCTTCATGGACTAAAACCAAGCTGACATGCTTCTGTATATTCATAATAAAGAGCTGCACACTTTGGGGATAAGGGTTAGTTCACACAAAGGCTGAGGACAGCCAGAAAACTTTTGCCTCTTATAGTTCACAGATTTAGCCAATAAGGCAAAATACCTGTAATGGTCTCCTTGAATACTGGATATCCAAAAGAAAAAAAAGAAAGGGCAAAAGAAAAGACTGAAAAGGTCTACAAGATAAAACATTTATGGCACTCCAGTGACTTAGGTTAAAGGAAAGAAGAGGGAGACACATTTTCAGTATCCTCTAACTTGATTGTTTTTGCAAATATGTTAAGATGGTAATGAATAAAGTGTAAATCACAACTGCTGGACCTACGTAATGTGGTAGGAAGGTCTGAAGACCTGGACAAATAAATATCATGTAGATGAACTTGCACTCCCTCTATAATGGGCAGAAAAACAACAGATCCCTGATTTTTCAGGTTGAAGTAAGGCCAAGATCCAAAAAGAGTTACTTACCTGTAATTCTTCTTCACTGAAGGTAAATATTATATTAGAGCCACACTTTTGGAACTATCCTACTGCACAGAACTGTAGGCAAAATATTCCAAAACATAATTTCTCAAATGAAAAATTTCTTGACCAGCAGATGGCGGCCTCTTACACATGCTTGAGGCATAACAGCCATCAGCACATATAATATTTATTTTTTAATCAAATTTTAAAAATAAATTATTAGACTAAAAAGGAAAGTATGTTTTTCCTTCTAGCCAAGGAGGAAGAGTTAATGTGTGAATCTGCTGTAACTATTACCTCCAGAGAAGAACTACAGATAAATGTTTTTCTAGTCTTAATGACAAGTACAGTGGAACTGTAAAAGATCCACACTCTTGAGAATGAAAAATCCCTGAATGCATCTGTAAGAAATCAGTAAATAAAAAATGGAATATGAAGTGGAAAAAAAGAGGTATTTAGTAATTAGTACTGTATGTATCAGTCTAAAACCACAAACATGGACAATATTGGATATGGAGAAATAAATACCTATGAAATAAATAAGAAATACTGTAAATCTTTGGGAATGAAGGACCCAACTATTTTGGATCTAGAAATAAATCTTCTGTGAATTCACAGAGGACCCTGACTATCAGTATTTGGTAAGAATTTCAGTATTTTAAGAATTTTTAAGCAGTTGTACAAGCATGTGTGTTGAAAGTGCACATTTTCTATTTTTAAAGGAACATGCTTTCATTAAACTAAGGTATTAAACATTTTTCAGCTACCAGATTAGAAGAATTTGAGGTATATAGCAATGGACTCTGTTCCACTCCACACTTCGACAAACAGAAGAAAAGAACAATTAAAGATATAAAAAAGACAAGAAATTATTTCTATTCATCTTCTGTAACAAATGACATGCCTAAGAAGTGAGTTACTAGGTACATATTCCAGAACTGTCAGAATTTGATTAGCAGTCTCTCCTATTATTAATACTTAATGCTTTCTGAAGGACAACTAGTTAACCACAAGTTGTAGACATTAGAAGTAAGGTTTTATGCTTCTAGTTTTACAAAAGAGTAAAGTCTAGCAGACAATACATAAAAGAAGATTAACTATTCATATTTTTATTTCAGTAGTTTAACACATAGCTGTCTACTTTATAGACTGAATCTCCCAAGGTCTTCTTCCCGGTATTTACATACCCATGCCCATCCAGTCTGATGTTTCCAACAAAGTCATAGAGGTGTCGGTTTGGACTCTCACACTCAATTCTGCCAGAGAGTTGCATCAAGCTTTCTGTGTCCTTGATGTCTGATGTTAGTGGCAAACCCTGTAAACGAAATTCATTTGTCACGACATTAAAAAACACTATCCAATAACAAATTTACATATAAACCTAATAGCAAGACCAGAAAAGAATCATCCCTATGGGAGCAAAATGGACCAGCTACACTTTCCTGTTGAAATTGGGTGCTAAAGTGAAAAAGTCACCTTGGCATCTGAAAATACCATGACCAAGACAGGGTCATAATCCATCACAGAGCTCAGCAAGAATGTCCCTGCATAGCGACAGTACACTCAGTCAAAATTTGCTATTCCCTACCTGTCCCTGAAGGACAATACTGGCCCTATCAGCTGCTTTCTGCAGGGCTTCTGCCCCATCATCTGTTCTCTAGAAACAAAGCCAATACTCAAACCACTTATGTTTCTACCTATTCTCCCAAAGAAAACCCCTAAAACAAAGCACAAAGAATGACTTTGGAGTAAGCACTCACTCCTCCACTTTTATGATGCCAATAATCCATAGCTTTTTATTCAAACCACTAAAACTCCAGTCTTTTAGAACATCCAACAATGTAATAAAATGTTTTTATAAGCATTAATAGAAAAAAATAATATTAGCAATATTCCCAAAAATGAAATTCCTACCTGTCGAATTTTTAAGTTTGTCTCACCATCTAAGTTAGATGTTTCAATGTAGCACATGGCTTGTGGTTCACTATTAAGAGAAAAAAAGTCCTGAATTCAAAATTATAATGGCAGAATCCATAAACTTCCTGTAATCTTGTAACACTTATTTATGCAAGCAGGTTTGTCTTATCAAATCTTCAAAACCAGAATAACTTACAGCCAAATCTATAAAACCTAACAGTACTTTACATTTTCAGAGAAGTTTGCCAAAGCCCATTTTCTTAGAGGAAACTGATAAAATCACTGTACACAGCCAAATTGTTCTATCGTTACACATGAGATTATAACATAGGCACAGTGCAGTGCATTTGTAGTGCTTACTAGAGCAGGTAGCAGGAGTTTAAGACAGAAACAAGACAGAAAGACAGTTTTGATTCTGAAAAGGATCAATTAAGTCATAAAAACCCTGTAACACTTAAAAGAAAAAAGGTTTACTCTCTACACCACTTTAATGCTTCTAGTGTTTTCCTTCATTCTAGCATGAAATTCGAGCATCAATTATTTTTAAAATTTTAGAAATGGAAAAGTGGCTACAGATAAGTTACTTAAATTATTTGCAGAATAATGTTAAGTAAGTTATTTTAACACAGTTTTGTAAAGTACCAGCATTAAAATGTGAAAAATTATAACAAAGTACATTCAGGCTACTGTTTTATTCTTGGCGAACTTCTCTAAAAATATAAATAACTTTTATTTAGCCTGCTTGGATGGAACCACCTGTGAAAGACATTTTCAAAATTCTTGTATTTTTATTAGTTAACAATAAAAACCAAACAGTATTTTTGTAAAGCACTTTTAAAACAAACGAAGGCAGCAAAGACATTTCAAGTGAGACACATGCTTAATTGCAAGAACTGTAGCAGATTACAGTGACCTCCAAAGTAAGTTACTGTTAGATCAAGGCAGGCCCATTGATTGGTTAGGGAAAAAACAAACTGTGGTAAGAGTGCAGACAATAGCATAAAGCTGACATGTCTAAGAAACATGCAGTTTGTCACGATACACAAGAACAATGCTGCTTTTGCCACCACATGCAGCAGAGATTGTGCAACATCCAAGTTTGTGCAGAGGGTCCTCTACCAGTCCTTTACCAATGTTAAACTATATTCTTTGCTGAAAACAGCAAGTTGGTAACAAGATGTATATTCCTCTTAAACATATATTTAACCTGGTGTTTAACTGTGTTAATTCAATGACAACTTGCTTGATAAAATTTCATGGGGGTGGTGTAAAAACCAAGAGGAGTGAAACAATTTTAACTTCTTGAAGTGTTATTGCGTATTTTCACTTTAATGATCTATGTTTGATAAAAGAACCCTTTCTAATTTTATAAGCATGTAGGTTTTGTTGGGGAAAGGTGAATAGCAAAGCAAAGATTATCAACATGGCAGTGTTATTTTTATTTGGTATATGAGGACCCACATACACATATCCTGTGCAACTACTTTATTCTAACCTTGATGACAGACTGATGAGATCAGCTGGGAGATGTTCCCCATTGGTCACTTTCACTACTTCCCCTACTGCCACCTACACATCCCAGTTTGAAATGATTAGAACAGAAAAATAAGTGACAGGGAAAAAAAAAAAACAACAACAAAACAAAACAAATGAACAAAGACAAAAAGACAGAGTTTGAAATTATTATTCAAACAATACATGTTAATTAAAATGTCTGATGACAATTTTTTCAAAATCTATTTTAATCAGGTCAGAAAGAAAAGAACACTTTCATTTTTACTCAGTTGGTTTATTTTACTGTAAGGCACAAACTTTAAGCTGCAGAACACACTGACATTGTATGTAAACATAAAAAAGTGTTATGCCTATTTCTCAACTCACCAAGTTTCCAGCCACCCCATACATCAATTAAGAAAATAAAAGCCACAACAACCAATTTTTCACCAGCTTTTCTGAAGAGCCAGGTAACAAATACCTTTTCTATGTAGACATGTTGAAAATTATTTTACTTTTTTTTCCAGTTTTGCAAATTTCAGTGTACACTGAACTAGCAAGAACCATACCGATTTAAATCTCAGAGGTTTATGTCCTTCACTGCAAGAGATTACAGTTTCCTAAAATAATTAAGATCCTCTTTTTCTCCAGAAACTGCTATTGCTAGTAAAAAAAGTCAGTATTATTAGTTTGAATTAAAACCAGGCCCACAGACTCACATTGCTTTTGGAACCTAAAATGTAGCTGGGCATCAATAAAGACCTGAAAGCAAAATTGATGAGAGTCTTCCAGAAGAAACATGGCCACATGGAGATGAGAGATGGAGGAGAGCACATGCCAGTATGCAGGCAGAATTAGAGGTCATGTAGTAGTACAGGGCTCTCTCCTGGAAGCAAGGCTGGAACAGGATCCTAATAACTTAACCAGGGAAGATGTTTTAGCTGGAAGAAATGCCTGAACTGTGCCTAGAAAAGCAACTGTGATTCAAAGAGTCCCCACTGCAAGCTGGATCCTAGACGAAAAGCTGACAGGAAAATTCAATGTGAGTAATAGTTGGACACTCATAGTGTGTTCTAATAAGGGCACTAAAGAGGGGTTAAACAAAGTGGAAACAGTCCTGACAAAGTCCAGTAGCAGCTAACTATTATTTTCACTGTCAACTCATGATACAAGATTTCCTTTAGGGGTACAAGGACTGCAAAGTAGGCTTTTCAGGCAGTTGGTATTTTCCTGTGTGCAAACCACAGCTGTGATGCAATGTCCTCCAAATGTGAAAGGGCAAAACTCTGAAGACCTCTCAGAATAGACTCAAATTTAGGGGATTACTCAGGAAGATTATGAAGAAGCTCCTCTGAGAGGATGTAACCTCATCCACCTGCAAGATACTATGGTTAGCATGACAGAAGTTATTATCAGGCCAATAGAAAAAGTGTCCTTGCTGCTTGGTGTATTGCCTGCAAAGTTCTTGCTGGAGAAGCAAAGATCTTGGTGGGCAATTTGTAA
Source organism: Euphonia xanthogaster (assembly GCA_034509185.1). Taxonomy (NCBI): domain Eukaryota; kingdom Metazoa; phylum Chordata; class Aves; order Passeriformes; family Fringillidae; genus Euphonia; species Euphonia xanthogaster. The sequence goes on along the minus strand of JAYDZK010000202.1, from coordinate 47,715,724 downwards.
AAGCTTCTCAATGTACCAAAGTAAAAGGTTTACAGGACACTCAACACAAGCTAAGTTATGAATAACACTTGCACTGAAGACAGACTGAGGGAAATTTACAGTACTTTCTGGGAACTACTTTACACTTGATAATGATTTATTAGAAGTGTTTTAGAAATAGCCGCACTTAATTTTGAGATATAATGGAAGACAGAGAAACAATACTACTCTATATCACAGTCTGTCAACAGAAACACATAGAATCCTAACTTTATTAATTGTAGGAATGGGTACATTAATTAACTTCAGTGGGGTCATAGAGGGTTTATACCTAAATCATTGTCACACACATAACACTTCTGCTTGTGCCAGAAAAAAGAAATTACAATACATTCACATTTAGGTAAAATCCATTAGAAAGGATTCTTAGAATATGTTGCCTGTTGACCTGATCAAATAGATGTTGAAAAACGTGCATCTCCCACTTAAGATGTGGAATTCTTAAATAAAACTGTCCAAGGAAATGATGATAAACAATCTCTGATTGTCCACGTAAAAAGGGTCACAGCATGACATGCTAAAAATTAAGTCTTGCTTCCAAATGATGAAATTATTCATAATATATATATTAGATAATAAAGTGAGTGTTCAGACAGTACTAATTTGATGATTCACCTCCCATGTTCACTTTTTCCCCTGATTCAATTATCAAACTGGAGATTATATAATTTAGAAACCATTTCTGTTCCACGCAATACATCAATTTCAATTTACTTATAGGATGAAATTTGTTGGGTACATATCAAAAAACCAACATGGCCAAAAATGGCTGTTGAGGTCCAATTTTTAGAAAGAGAACCAGCCTTTTTTGTATTATATCCAACAATAAAATTAACATACTACATTTTTCTTAGGAGTACATTGAATTCCAGTGTAATTTCAAAACTGCAATTGTCACAGTTTAAAAAAAACCCCATTGCTTTAAATGATAAATGACCAAATGAACACAAGACTACACTTCATAACAGCAGCACTTTTGTTTATTCTTTATTTCCTTGGAGCAATCACAAATAAAGAAATAAATGCAGGGTAGAGAAACCAGCCTCTACACTATAAGTATCAGTGGGCATCTCTACCTTGATGAGAGCAGTACAGTGTCAGCAGGTATATACTCTTTGCCTTTTATTATAACTATATCTCCAACATCTACCTGAAAGAAAACTGGGAATTGGTTAATGGTCTCAAACAAAATGTATTACACCCTTGTTTTAAGCACAGTAAATATTTACCTGCTGAATTTGCTAGCAAGACTGTTAGAAACTTACACACTTAGAGAAGTTAGATTGTACAGCCAGAGTTCTGTCAAAAGTTACTGCAACTCTTTGGAAATCTAACCTTTAAGAAGTCTAATTAGCTAAATAAGCCTAATCTTTAATAGCCTTCTCTATGCAGTTCTTTAATTTTGCTGGTTTTGTAAAATACTTTACTGAAAGATTGAAGTTGAGTTAAAGAAGAAATTAATCTCACCTAGGACCACAGTTTTGTTGCATCACACTATATCCTTGCTTCTTCAAAGGCATAAGCCGATTTCATCTGAACCTTGCCTCCAAATTACGGTGGGTCAAATTTTCTTCAAGTTTTCAGGTATGGAAACCATTAAAACTAAGTGGCTAGATGATAGCTTAACATTTAGTTCTTGAAAGATACCTTTAAGAGTCCCTTCCTAACCACTGCATATATGCCTTTAAAGTTCTCATGATTTAAGGTGATGAAGTTCAACAAATACAGGAAGTAACCAGTTTCCATAAAGAAGTTTCTGCCTTGGCAAACCACATTATACTAAGGAAGTGAGTCATTTTGCCACAGCCATCATATTATTCAGCTTATTCCCACTGACCTTGACCAGCTTGAACTCATGCCATCAAAACTGACTTGACTTCAAAGTACGTTTTGAGAGACAAATATCAACAACAAAAAAAAAATACAAGAGATTATACATTTCCCATAATACCAGTTATTTTTTATCATTAAAAATTACATGAAGAAATAAAACAAATTTTAAATACGTATTATGCTCTAAAAGTGACCAATAAAGACACACACCTTTTCCCAGTGGACAATCTCCCATGCACCATTTCGCAGTACTAAAAGAAAAGGAAAAAAATAAAGACTTTTCCAGTCGTACAATCTAACTGCAGTATACAGGTATGTGCTAGATTTCTTACGAAAAGCCATACAGACACGTCATTTACACAATATTTTAGAGCATGCCTTGTTTCTATGAATTCAGATCAAGCATTTCAAATATATAGCACATATTCTTGATAATAGTTTTTGTGCCATTGAATCTTATTACAAGGTCAATGAGAACATTTTACAAGGCTTGAAAATCAAATAAATCTGATACAGATTTTATGATAATGTGTTTTTTTCCAAAATAAATGAGTAATAAATAAATAAATTTTCCAAAATAAATCAGTAATTGGAATAAAAAGCTCTGAAGTTAAAAAGTATTGAAATTATTGGGGGTGGTGAGAGGAATATATTCAATATTCATTGAAAGTGCCCGGAGGCTTACTCTAGTTTATCTCTTCTGTTGTTATTGGCATATCACAGAACTTAAGGATCACTACAGTCACCTCCTCCACAAATATCCTGAAAATACCCCATGCTATTTAGAGTAGTATTTAGTATAGTTTTTCCCTGGTAGTAACAATTAATATTGTAACCACATTCCACTATTCTAGTTTTACATGCTACTATTATGATACAAAACCCATGCTTTGTTACCAGTTAATTGCAAAGATTGTATTTTCAGAGTAATAAAGGTAATGGTTTTTTAGGCCCAGTTACTGAAGATGGATGTGCAAAAAAAACCCCATGTTGCTATGTATCAATACTCAGATAACTTTAAGAGATTGCTCCCTTTCACTGTGTTTTCCAGCTTTCAAACCATCAGGAAGCTTCAGTTCTCAATCAAGACCAAATTCTCACACAAGAGCACGCTGACTTCAAAAAAGTGGATCAAAATCTGGGACTACACATGGCCTTTACTTTTAAGTCTTCTTGGAGATTATGTGCTGACTGACTCCTCTTGTTGTGTATCTCAATGATATTTGCAACCATTACTTAACCTGCTTAGTAAGTCTTCCCCTTCCTTCCCCCAAATTTATTAGTGTTGATATGCTCAGGGCAATGGTAGATGGGGCAGACTCCCTTTCTGACAGCAAGCAAGACATTTTAATGACTGCCTCACCAACCAGCTGATCATTACACAAATCTATTTTGACAAACCATTTCCCTCCACTGGTAAAATTACAGATTCAGCATGGTGACTGGTTGTAACACTCTCCTAAGGAACCCAAGACATTTGATAATTGTGTTGCCAACTACCTATTTCCATCCCCTTGTGTCAGCAATACAGCAATACTGATGGGGCCATGGCACCAATCAGATGAAAGAAATTACAAGAATTAAAAATATCCCTTGCAGCAGTCCAGATAACTACACTTCACAAACAGTTACAGTATAATAACTGCTACCGGAGCTCTGCAGGTCTGAAATATAAGTATACCACCAGATGTGGCCAGGGGCTTTGTAAGAAGGGGCTTCTGGCTGCAGAGGGAATGTCCTGTCCTGCTGTCACCCCATGCCGAGGTGCATACCCTCACTGCTTTGTGCTTGCTGCCTCCAGGGTCTGTTGGGCCTTTTGTTGAGCCAGTTTAATCCACTCCATTTGTGTCCATAGGACACTATCATTTTTTCTTTCTGGATTTGTTTCTTGCTGGTTTAACTGGTTAAAATCAGCTCAAAAACAGATGAGTCAGACTCATGAAAACATCCTGAGCCACCTGAAATCTCAAGAGTACTCTAACCCTAGCTTGATCTGGTAAGCTTTTAAGGACAATTAACACGTACTAACATTCAGCTAAATCCATTTTCTTATGAGAACAAAAAAGAAGTGGTGTTATGCACCTTTTATTAGAGAACATGCACCATAAAGTTTTCTGCAGCCTCTTTCATTTGTATCTCCCACTTTTCAGCTCTAACAACGAATTTTCAAAAGCATTTTCCATCTGCCCTACAGAAGGCTATTTCACCACACTACAAAAATGCAGATTTCATCCTGTCAGAATGTCTGATGCTGTCCTCCTGTATCATATATGTATGCAGCCTGAGGCAACAAAAAATTAGCCCAATTGCAGCCTTATAAATCCAAATCCTTTGCAAAAGGTTTTTTATAGTAAACTTTTAGAAAGTTAATTACTTATGGCTGACTGAGATACAGATCATCATTAAGGAACAGAAAGTTGAATGAGGAACCATATACAGAATCTACACATGCTCATGCCATTTCCCTAACAATTCTGTGTGTTTAAAAAGCAAACAAAGGTGGAGCTGCAGATACAATGTACTATGCACATCACTGCTTTTCAGGGTCACAGAACTGCTGAATACATGAAAAAAAATGAAGAGAGTACCATACTGATTAACTTTTTAATTATTGCTTTGACAATAGATTGACATTTTAAAATTGATTTGTCAGGATGCTAGGATCAATGCTGCACATATGTGAATCCTGCATGAGCTTAAGAAATGTGTTTCTCACTGCGAGCAATATTTTACTTATCCTCATCACACATTTAACTTCCCAGATACTCTTCTGCATGCATGGAACATTAAGGAATCCTAGGAACAATTACCAAAGACCCTGATGAGAGGTAACCAAGAAGAAGAGTCAGAAAATAGAGTAAAATAAGCCTTTTATTAAAACTTTGTACACTCTGGACAGAAAGAAAAATTGAAAATGCATTTTAACTGCAACCAAAACTGTTGTTTGTAATCTCAATAGCTATGAGTGGTTGATGAAAGAATTTTGGATGTCAATATCAAGTCTTCCTTTGTTTTTTATGTATTGCTAATAGGTTATCTGTTTCTCCAGGCCTCTGGAGATTTCTATTTCTGTGATTTCAGTCAATAGTTTTTTTCCCCATCCTAATCTCTCCATACCTGCTATGGAGCTCCGTAGTCTCTACATGCTCAGTAGTTCCCTAAGCTATCTTGCCCTCCCAGGCCCCCTAAATTTTACAGTAAAGATTTACATACAATTTAAGTAGGATTTAAAATTTATGTTTCCAGTATTTAGCAGTGCTACACAATTTTTTATCTTTAAGTGATGACTACATTTCTCCCTAAAAAAATAATAGTTATTTTTATTATATATTTAAAAGGATTCCATGTAAGATTTTTCTCTTTGTGGTATTTTTCATATTTTCTGGAATCAAATTCACATGACACCCATTCCTCCTCCTATTTACAAAAACAGGACTAATTCCATCAAGAGAGGTCTACCTCAGAACAAGTAACATGAAAAGCTGAAGAGCAGCAAAGCAGGAACCTAAATTTTGACATACTACCTGACAAGCATGTTTAGGATATACTAATAGCTCCCTCACTTTCTGAGCTAAAATAATCCCAGTTTTATAACACTTTTCTTTATCAAAATATATTAAACAAACCATATGCCAATATTTTGGTTAGGGTACATGGGCTAAGAATCTTATAATTTCTAATCAAACCATTACATTGATTTAATAAAAAAAAAACCCAATAACTCAAACCCAAAATAACTCCATTAGTCTTTATCCACAATTTTGAAGCAGCATAGAAAGACAGTTCTATTTTTTTTGATGCTTCCTTCCTATTGTTGGCTGAAAAAAAATTATATTTGTACTCAGAAATGCAGACTTTTAATTATAATGTAGGTTCATTAAACATACAGGTGATTATGATCTTCTAATAGTGGCAGCATCACCTGTGCTAAATGAATAAACACTCAAGTTTCTTAGGAACCTCACAATCTTAATCTAGAATATATTCTATTTTGTGGAGCTAAAATCACTGCAAATTATTAGTTCAACTGTTTACATTAGAAGTTTTGAAGTAATCTGCACATGTGATTTCCCACTCAATTATGTCAGCAGATCAAGTTGTATTACTACCATGTGCAAAAAGTCAACATCCCCCCCCCCACTCCCCCCCAAAAAGGTTAAGAAAAATTTCCTACCTTGAGTCTGTTTCTTGTTCACCGCATTATCAGCTTTATGTCTTTTCTAAATTAAAAAATGCAGAGTGGTTAAAGACTTTTGTTGATAAGATAAAGCTTTCATACTTCTAATAAAAACCCCATCTATTAGCCCCTCCTCCTCATCTATTCACTAAACCACGTAAGTATTTAAACAGGACTATTAATTACTTGCATAGTTATGAACACCAGGAAAGTCACATCCAGTTCCTGGCTAATTATACTGTACTAAAATATCCTTTCATGCGGGCAATCTCTATCTGGACAAGTTCCTTACATAAAGAATGGGTGCATTTCAATGCTGTAACTTTGCCCTTTCCTGGAACTGACTCTACTACAGCCAAGATCATGGAACAATTCTTCATCTGAGGGTCTCAAACAGACATCTGAAGTCAGGCAATGACTGTGTGAACATAATGACTCCACTTCTACAATGCTGCCTGCAGACTTCAACAACAGTAACAGACAAACAAACAAAAAATCAACAGCACCACCCCCTCCAAAGAGGCAATGATGCCCCTCAGTTTTAATATAGCTGTGAGACATCTTCTGACAGTAATCTTTTGATACAGCTATTAAGAGCCAGCATTTTCAAGGTACGACCAAACTCAAGACACAAAAAGCTTAGGAGAGTACTAGTGTAAACACACTATTTAGGAATCATGAACACAGTTTTTTCTGAGCAAGAGCATGTTTTAGAAAATTAATTTAAGTAGAATTAACTGGCTTAGGTACACTTTTTAAACAGATGTTCAGAATTCATGTCTTTGTGATAAAAACAAAATCAGAAGCAATCTTGTAAAACAGAAGAAAAATAGGTCAAGATGCTTGAGTGATTTATTGCCAATAAAATGCTGATTTGACTCTGAGCTATCAGCTCTTAAAAGGCCACTTGTAACTTTGCAAAATTGAAATAACATTTTTACTAGATTTTCATAGATAACCAGCAGATTCTCCTTTCAAAAAGATGGCTGACTGTACAGATAAATAACCTTTGATCAAAGGGAAAGCCTAACTTGACCATAGCAGATGACTCTTTGCCCACAGGGTGAATCTCCTCCATTTTGAAAAGGTTAATATCCAGTGCTTTCTGAGGTGTGAGAGATGAAAATTATTGGAAACAGTTGACAATCTAACACTGCATGTCACAAATCCTGCTAGCATCTTTGAAGCCTATATGGAAAACACATGCTGTTCATGAACAGTATCTTCTGCTAACATCTTTCTCTTGGTATTTCATTCCAGAAAGAGAAACATTTGGTCCTTGAGCTAAAAGTATTATTTTGACAAGTGTATTTGTTGTTATCACTATAAAAGGTTCCCATCCAAAAGCTTTAATATTAGATGAAGATTACCATTCATGGAGATCCTAGATCTTTCAATGCATAAAAAAACTGAGACATAATGAAAATTAATGTTTAAGGGAAAACACTTTGAATATTTTACTATGCAGAAAGTGGTTGGCTTTCTCAGCAAAAAAAAAAATGGTACAGCTGTGTTGGTTTTAGGTATCTCTGTAGCATTTGGTAATGAGAACTTTATTTAGCTGATATATGCAATACCCACTATACCTGATCCCTGTCTTTCTCCCCCGCCACACCAAACTGTACACTTCAAGTTACAAGGAGCAAATGGTAGAAATAAATAACAAAAAAAAGCAACTGGATGAGACAATTTTAAAAAGGACACTCTGTACAGTAGCAGCAGCTTCGGTTTTATATTTGCCTAGACACTGACAGATGGTGTAAGTCTGTAAGCATTAACAGGAGAATGGTTAAAAATATCTAGAAGAACATGAATTCATTTAATGGCTTTTTTTTTAAAGGGGTTTTGTTTATGTAAAGAGAAAGCAACAAAGGCATTTAAGGAGAAGCTGACTGTAAGGCAGAAAAAAATAGAAATGCTAAACAGAAGAAAAATATTTAATGTAAACCTCATTGTGTCTTGCAGGACCACTTAACTCTGTGATCTAGGAGCTTCATACAACCTAGGGAGCCAATATCTTGCCCACCATCGATTCATAGAGGTAACTGAGGAGAAAACCAATCAATAAAGACAGCATGGGACCAACCACTCTCCATTCCAAACCTCCTTTGCAGCTCATCACTCTTCTCTTTGGTGATGTTTCTGCATATACATTGTAATTCTGCTCAAATACAAGAAATCTGGTGCTCACAAGCAGCTTACTACTTGTGTGCAAGGAATGACTACACTACCTGCAACCCTTTCCAAAACTCGAAGAGAAGAGCCCACAAACAGGAACGCTACTCCTCTAGTGGACAAGACATTGTTGTGTCATGACATACCTAACGTCCTGTCCTCCTAACATACCTGCCGAACTAAAATAAAACAAAAGCAGATAAAGAAATTCTTAGCATATGGAGTGATTTGGTAAATAATTAAGACTACTTAAATTCCTTAGATACAAAATACATCAATGAAAAGACTCAATTATTTTAAGCAAGTTAGAGAGACAGATTTCTATCATATATTTTTAGTGAAGAGAGGGCAAGAAGGTACTTAGAAAACCCCAACATCTTTTGTATAAAGTGAAACAGAGACTGAAATTCCTTTCTCTTCCTCAAAATAAAATAAATCAGAATGGATGCTTTTGTGTTGACAATGTCCCACCTCTTTTAAAGTTTTCTTTCAATGCAAGAAGAAAGCAAAACAACCACTACCACAGACAGTGACGAGAAAGAGCCTAAGAAAGCCTAGCATAGGTGCCTAACAAGGACCAATTCTCTGTCCGTTCCTGGTCATCAGGAGTCACCAAATCACACTTAGCACCAGGAAAATGCTAGCATTTAGGAAATGCAAACAGTTAATTGCACAGGACTAGAGCAACAGGAAAAAAACTGAAAAGGCCTATTCCCCATCTGTTAAAAAAAAAACAAGGAAAAGTCACAACAGTGAAACTAAGGATTTTATGCATGGGACATTAGAAATAAAGAGGTGCATCAAATGCTGGGACATGGATTTGACAACCAGGACACATTTTTGTAATATTATAAATGAAAAATATGATAGCTATTTACAAATTATTGCTATTAAATACTTACAATATCCTCTATTATCTCCTTCACTGCAGCTACAGCTAAAATAAATAAGAGAGGAACCAATGTTGTGTAGCGGCCTGTTGGTGATACATCTGGTATTTGCTATTAAAAAAGAAAGAGAAAAAAAATATTTTGCATTGCTGGTTGAAAACATTTTAAATACAAGAAACAGTACTTTCTGTGCAAATAAAGACACCTGAATTCACTTTTTAGACACGGTGTTACAAGAGAGCTTTATAGTCTTCAATTCAAAAGCAGCTGATACAATAAAGGAACATCTGCACTTCAAGCAATACAGTGTTCAATGGTACTATTTCCAAAGGTTTAGTGTTTGCAGAATATTCACCTTCCTGTCCTGTGTTTCAAACTGAATTAAAATATGCATTTATAAAATACAACTAAGCTTTCCAATTTAGATTTTTGTTCATATAGCTCAGTATGTTTTTAAACATTACCCCCTAGAAGAAACGCCAACTACAGGTAACAGTTTTGTGTATGTGCCAAATATTTTTAAATGGAATTTTCTTCCCATAAGTCTTTTTGACCCAACAGAATGTCAGCTATACTTAAACTGTTTTACAGAAAAATATTGGTGTGCATTTTCTTATCTCCAAGGAGCAAGAAAGCCACAAACCCAAGCATTTCATTAAAGATATGTCTACATGATACAGCTGTTCTGATAGGCCAGCTAGCTTGGAAAGAACAGTACAGCAACCTCAAGTATCTCAGTATCTCTGTCTACAATATAAATGGTCTCTTATCAAGTTTAAAACATTAGAATCTATTGTTGATCTTACCTGAAGCAATGCAATAAAAAGAAAAAATGCATTAGCAGCTCTTCTGAACTGGGAATAAAGGAACCTTGGCAGGAATGTGATTATGTTGTACTTTGCAGTGCTGAGAGGAAGAGACAAAAACACATGCTATTATTACAGAACAAAAATTTCTTCCAATGTATTCTTTCACTCTCAGTTATACAAGTTTTCAAACAAAACTTTGCTTTTTCATTCTAAACTGATGAATATTGGATATTAAGTGTGCTTCTGCTAGGCTGGAAGAAGAGAATAAAATTTATCTTAGCAAAAAAATCTCTGCTAAGCCATCCTCACAAAATGTTTGAGCTCCCATCTCTCTGTCAGCCTTTTACATCTGTTTAAGAACAGACCACCAACCATCTAAGGTTCTAAAACAATATATGCAAAAACAATCATGCCAAAAACCTTAAAGCAAAAGACCTGTAAGAATATTTTAACTTATTTGTAAGTCAGTCATATTTACTTTGACCTTGCATAAAACTGTCAATATAAGGGGGGAATGAATGTATCCCGCAAAAGCCCTGTACTCTGTAAGCGAGCAAAAGACAGAAGGAGAAGCTGCACCAAGAAATAGCATATAAAGTTTCTCATGGACATGGAAAATCCCCCCACATTATTCTCAATGTCTACAAAATTTCTGCACATTTTCAAAGGTAACTTCAGAAAACACACCCATTTGGGACAGAGGTATCTTTGCTGTTCATTTCCTTTCAATTTTAACAACAGAAGTGAGGATGTTATCAGATCTAAACACACATTACTTACGAGTATTTACTGTATGACTTAAAATTCATCAAAAGCAAACAAAAAACCCAGCATAAACCACCAACAAAGTCCCTAAAGCCTGAACCTGAAAACTAGTCTCACAGGCATCTTTGTAACTAGCTGACTGAAAAAGCCAAGTGTTTCCAAAGCACACACAATGCCGTGCTCAAGTACAGTACATCTCCATCAGCATTCAGCGGACAGGAATAGGTTCAAAGACAAACTGAACTGAAACCTGAAGAACAAATCCATCCTCTAGAGACACACTGATGGTACAGCTGTAAAGCAGCTGTATCTTCCCCACACCATTCTTAAAAATTCAGAAGATCAGATTTGTAACTAAAACAGCTCACTTGTCTCATTTCACTTCATTCCTCCCTCCAGTTTCTGAGACTGTCCTTGGTGACCAGTAGAAATGACAGAAGTAGAATAAATGAAACCTTTTCAATTTTGCTATTCAGCATGCAATGTTCTAGTGTTTTGTTAATACCTGACATGATTATTGCAGAATTTGGTTAGCTGAGGCTGATTGATGAATATAGTTCTCACTTCCTCTTGATCAGCTAGGGAAGTCTTCTCTGAAACATCCTCTGTCTTCTCATAGCCTGTAAAAACACAGCATGATTTTCCATATAAATTATTTTCTATATAAATAGATTTACTTACACAAGATTCAAGGCACTTCATGAGACAAAAGGACATTTAATGTGGATGTGAACTCAATGTATTTGCATTTCTCACCGGTAATGACCCCTGAAAAAACAAAAAAGTCTTTTTCATATATTCAAGATGCTTAGTAAAAACCTACACTCCCACAGACCATCCTTACATTGCAAAGATCACTGGGAGTGGCATAACTGTGAAACCTGCCAGCTCCCTCTGCATTTATGATTGCATCTTATTAGATCTGTGGATTCTTGTATTGCCAGTTTGTTTAACTGTTCCCTAAAGTGATCATTCTCCACCAAGCTAAGTCTTTTTTGTTTCAGACTTTCCAACTGGTATCAGGAACTTGGGGTTCCTGAAAGCTGATCTTATCAGTAGAGACTGATAAGGGGAGAAGACAGGGTTTACTGCATCCTATTCTGTCTTTTGTTTCCAGGCTCCCTGCAGCATGCAGCCTAGAGGCACCATCCTTCTCAGTCATCATCTTCCTGCTGTTACATCTGAAGAAGAACAAGAATGGCATCTATAAGGCACTCATCACGTGAAACCCCAGGTAGGCTGTGATTTTGCCACTAAATCCACATCTCTCTACTCCGCTACAGCCACCTCTTGCTGCTTTGACCACTTGTAGGTTCACCTTTTTATATTTGAGCTTTGTCAGGGACTCCTTGCTAATTCACAGAATGGTTTGGTTTGGAAGGAACCTTAGAGATCATGTAGTTCCAACCCTCCTGTCATGGGCAAGGAACCTTCCAGTCAATCAGGTTCCTCAGAATACCATCCAGCCTGGTCTTGAACACTTCCAAGGATAGGGAGTCTGCAACCTCTCCAGGCAACTTGTTCAATGCCTTACCATCCTTATAGTAAAGATCTTCTTCCTAATAAGCAATCTAAACCTACCCTCCTTAAGGTCACCCCCTCTTGTCCTATCAATAAAAGCCCTTGCTAAAAGTTCCTCTATAATCTTCTTGCAGACCTCCTTTAGACACTGGAAGGCTGCTAGAAGGTCTCCTATGAGCCTTCTCTTCTCTTCAGGCTGAACTCTCTCAGCCTGTCTTCATACACATGTTCCAGCCCTGTGATTAACTTAGTGGCCCTCCTCTGGACTTGTTTCTGTAGGTCCATGTCTTTCTTATGCTGGGGGCCCCAGAACTGGATTCAGCACTCTAGGTGGAGTCTCACAAGAGCAGAGATGGGCATAAGCACCCATCTGCCATCAAGCTGCTGACACCTAGACCTGCTGGTCACACTTTGATGCAGCCCAGGATGTGGCTTGCTGTCAGGGTTCCAAATGCACATTGTCAAATCCTGTGGAGCCTCTCTCCCAACAGCACCCCCTAAGTCCTTCTTGTTGGGGCTGCTGTCAGTCCATTCTCCACACAACCTGTATTTGTGCTTGGGATTGCCCTGACCCAGTCAGGACCTTGCACTTGGCCTCACTGAACTTCATGAGGTTCACACAGGCTACCTCTAAAGGTGCCTCTGGATGGCATCCCTTCCCTCGAGCATGTCAGCCGCATCACACAGCTTGGCACTGTTAGCAGACTTGCTGAGGGATCACTCAGTCTCACTGTCCAAATCACTGACAAAGATGTGAAAAAAGTCAGCTCTCATACTGACCCCTAAGGAATGCAAGATGTCACTGCTTTCCACTGAACTGTTGACTGCAATTCTTGGAATGCAACCATTCAGCCATTTCTTTATCCACTGGGTGGTCAATCCACCAAATCCATATGTCTCTAGAGACAAGGATATTGTGGGGGACAGTTTCAAATGCTTTGCTTCATCCAGTGCTTCTGCCGCCTGGGCTTGATTTTGTGCTCAGTGTGATGGACCAGTCTTGAGCTGGAAGGACATGATCATTAGAAGTCAAGACCATTAATCTGGTTCATCTTAATTGGTTGGTCTCACTGGTTAATGAGATTCCTTCACTTGGTCCAGATTTTCTTTGTGACACTAGCCAGATTATTCCCAGAGACATGGCATCAGTATATTCTTAATTTTGTGTGTGCTTAATTTGAAATAGTTTTATTAGACTCACTGACATTCCCAGCACCTGCCTCCACTAGCCAGTGGAAGTTGAGCTTTCTGTATATTCTTCCAGGGACTATAAGGTATCTTGTGCCAGCCTGCATCCCAACTTTCAACTGCAAAAGGGGACGCCAATGTATTCTTCTCTCCCAAGGCTTTTCACTAATGTTTTGTCAACCAGTCTGCCACTACATTGCTGACAACAGGCCTAAGCAATCTTCAGGTTGGAGCTTGTAAAGTACCAACAGGTATAGCACAAATCAATCAGCATAAAGTTTTAACATGCTACCAATAATGTGTGTATATAGTTGCTTGTTAAATATACACTGTTCATTCTGTATGAGAATGAGGAAAAGACACTGAAAACCCCTATGTTACAATGCAACTGAATACATCAGAATGTATAGCATGGCAAGGATAATTAGGGCTGTACATGAAAACTTAATGCTTATTTCTAACATGTTCTATAAATGCTTGCAAACACGTTAGGCAAAACCCAAGCCATTCGCCAAGTCTACTGGTGCAGTATATTGCCTCTTACCTATTCAAAACTACTTTGCAAAGTCAAGTCTCCACACATTGAGAAAAGGCTCAACAGAAACTTTTTATTTCATCCCACTACCTATTCATAATTCACAGGCTCTATTATGATACAGGAAACCCTCACTACTACATTCACCCTCTGCAATTTCTCTATTTCCTTCCTTACCCAATGAAAGGCACACACATTCAAACATCAGTATTTATCTCAAGAAGTCTCTTCAGAGGAAGGACAGCCAGCCTAGCAGACTGGCTCATCTTAACAGGTGCCAACAAAATACTCAAGGAACCACACAGACTCATTTGGCAGCCTAACCCAGCGAAAAAACCATAACATCTTCAGTAACAACAAATTCCAAATAAATAAGTAACCAGTGAAACAAACAAACACAGCCCCCAAACCAGTTAGAGCTTCTTTCAACAAGAGCACCCACTGAAGATCATATTTTGATCCAACAGTAAATTTGGAAGAAGCATCTCTCTTCAAACACTCAGTATTTGCAGAACTCCTCCTAAACCAGTCTTGATTAAAAAGTTCCTATATCAGTAAAACAACTAAAGTAAATTCCATACCCCTAATTCTTCCTTTAGGTAGGGTACTTTCAAGACTTTTAGCTTTTATTCCTTTAAACAGTCTCATTTTCATTACAAGATTGTAATGTTACATACACATATACTACAAAATGGAAATCAAGGGAAAGAAAACCCTCAACCAAATTGCCATAAGGATTTTAATACACTCCTCTTCATCATAAAAAAAAAAATCTTTTTTATTCCCTAAGTAGAGCTTTTGAAACCTTTGAAAGCTGATGCTGTAGCCAAGAACCTCTTATACAACTAAGTGCTGTGGTTTAACCTGGTAGGCAGCTAAACACCACATAGTCACTCACTTGCTGGGGCAGAGAATCAGAAAGAAAGGTAAAACTCATGGGTTGAGATAAAAACAGCTTAATAGGACAGAAAAAGAAGGGAAAATAATGATAAAAGAACATACTAAAGAAGTGATGCACAATTGCTCACCAACCACTGATCAATGTCCATCCAGTCCCTGAGCAGCAGGCTGCCAGCCCCCTTCCAACTCTCCCCAGTTTTGCTGTTCAGCATAATACCAAAAGGTCTGGGATATCCCTTTGGTCAGCTGGGAGGCAGCTGCCCTGGCTGTGTCCCCTCCTTTACCTTTTGAACTCCCAGCCTCCTTCCTAGCAGGGCAGTATGAGATGCTAACAAGTCCTTGATTTAGTGTAAGTGTTGCTCAGAAACAACTGAAACATCAGTGTGTTATCAACAATATTCTCAACATAAATCCAAAACACAGCATTGTGTCTGCTGCTAGGAAGAAAACCAAGTCTATGCCAGCCAATGCCAGAATAGTTTGTCCGCTAGCTCATATTCCTGAAGCACATGGCATAGTTCAAAGATGGAATCACTATGAAAAAGAAAGTGTCTTCAGAATTATTTGTTGCAAAGCCATGACAGGCCTTCAGTGACAGAATAGGCACTGGGAACCTGACCCAGTCTGTCCTTCTGAGGAGTCAGCACACAGAAGGAAATTTAAATGACCTGCTTGAACCTGCCGGTACCACTGAGATGGCCAAACCTGTCTAGAACTAAACCAAGATTTCTCCCTGTTGTGAAACACTGGGAACAAAACACACTTGGCACAAATAAATCCTAAACACAAGTGACTATAATGATCACTAAACACGGTAAAATGTTATCTAGTCCTAAAAACCATTAGGCACTACAAAAACCAATAGTCTGCTGAAGAAAATCTGATGACCACTACAGAATTTCAAAATACATTCTTTCTTCATGTGGAAGTCATCTCATCTTACCCCACTTCAGCTTCACCTGGATGTTGTACAAGAATACCAACAAGAACTAATTATTACCTACTAGTTTTGGTAGGCAGCATCATGGCACCTCAACTCTCTACCCTTTCTCAATGACCTGATATAGTTCCCTGAACTCCACCAACACACAGAGGAAAAGGATTAATGCTTCAATCTTCAGAGAACCCTAATAAGACTTGAGAAGAACAATTCCACTTTCCCAGAACCTCTCAAAAGAAATATAATTACTTGAATGATCCAATTTCATATTATTTAATAGATGCATATATTAACTGTGAAGTTATACATAGCTAAAATAACCACAGTCAGTTACTGTAGTTAATAAAGCTTTATGTAGGCCACACTACTTAAAGATTCCCCTTGTGTTTTGCAATTGCAGAATACATGACACCAATTTCCTATACTTGTTTAAGAGGGCCAGATCTTCTGTGCCTTGAGAGAAACTTTATTGATACCCATAAAACTTCAGAATGGTAAGCAGCACCTATTTCTTGCAACAGGATAACAGACACAAAAACCTAATAAAACATGGTTATAAGCATGCTTGGTTATCCTTCATCAGCCATGAAGAATTTGCAGAGGTTTGGAAGAATGGCACAAAATCAGTTTCTTTTTGCTCAAATTCTTTTCTCTATGCAGGTAACATGTTGGCTTACAGACCCTAAAACACCTACAATTTTTATTTTGCAATAATTTACAGACTGTAGTGTCAATTCTTCTGTGCAACTGCTGACCACTTCCTGGGAATGCTACATGTGCACATCATTCTGACAGCTCTGATTCAGTTTGTTTCACCTGAGCACAACATCTGATTTGTTCTAATAACATTATCACTATCTCTCCATGTGAGAGAGAGCTTAGTTCCTTCTGAGATGGTGTTCAAACCAGTCCAGCCTGGTAAGGTAGTTCATGATCCATGGAAAAGGTCTCCAAAGTAGGAATTAGTTGCTGCAGTAACAGGAGAGCAAAGTGAGATTTTAAGCCCAAAGATACAATACAAAAATTCTAGAATAAGGCAGGCAATACTGTCTGGCAGACCCCCACAAGTCTCAGGCTAAGGAATGGTCCACACCATGACAGAAGTCATGGAAGCTGTTGTTTGTGATTACAGCATTACCAGTGTTCCAAGAACACAGAGGGACCCAGCCAGTAACAACTCTGCACTGGGGTAAGTCTTTGGCGGAGTTCTCTGAAAAAAGCTTTATCATCATTTGGCATAGTGCTTATCTAAGGGAGTTGGGCTGTTGCCAGAACTAGGGTTTGACAGTTCCTTTATGTCCCTGTCAAATACACGGCAGAGTGCTGGAGTTCTCTGTTTTAGAAAACAGTAGCATTTATAAAGAGCTGCTTAGAAATGGCAACTATGTAGTCTAAATGTGTGGAGTAACTGGACTTGGAATCACTCATCTCAAAAAGAAAAAAAAAGAGAGTAATTGATGTTGGTTTTGTTGTAAATTATATCTAAACAAAGTGTCACATTAATATAAGACTAAAGTAAGTGCCACATTAATATAAGACTAAGAAAACAGACTTCAAAATTTTTGAATAGTACTTTATATACAGTAAAGTACAGTATGAGTCATACAGAATCAACTCAATTGGGGTAATGAAAAAACTATCATGTCATTTTGCAAAAGTTAAGTTTCTTAAAAGATGCTTTATACCTACTGTCAGTCCTAAAGAAAGTGATTTTGAGAAGCTTCTTAAACCCAGTATTTAACTCCTTCACAGTCATTCAACCTTGAAAAATAAACCAGACTTTTTTTTTTCCTTTTATTGCAATTGTAAATCTTAGATAGCCAGTTACCTTTAGGGAACACCACATTTATTCCGTTAATAACCATTAAGAGTTCTGGAATTAGATCATTTTAAAGAGAGCATCAATTTTCCCAATTTATTTATGCAATACTCAGCTTGCAGAGAAAACCAATTGTCTGGAACAAGGGTAAGTGAAAAGGAATTGAAATTAAGCACTGAAAAATTGGACATTTAACTAGTCTCATTATATGCATCTATTAATCACTATGAGTATACAGGACTGCTGCTCTGGTTGTAAACACATTTCAGAAGTGCTCCTGAAAGGATGCACTTTCTCCCTTTCTTCTTAGAAAGGCACATCCATCTATTTCCTTGCCACTAACATTTCCTAGGCAGAGGCAGAGCCAGACCTCCTACCAACCTACTTTTGGTGGAGGAAGGCATAAACATGGTAAAACTGAAAAAGAACATCAACCTAACAGCCCACTTCTAATCTATGATTCTTTGTGCTTTTCTTTGCACAAAAGTTAAATAAAATATTCTTTGTTTGGAAGAAGGAAGAAAGATACAGGGAGGAAGTTTCTGCCTCCCTATACCAAACAAAGCACAACAAAGCTAAAAGAAGAAAAAAATCAACTGAATATATGGTTTAAGCAAGGAAACTTACAGACAAGATATAAATCCAGCATAACTGCCTCAATACTTCTTATGTCATTACCGGGACATTGTTATTGTTACCTACAGCAACCAAAAATCACACGCAGCCCCAACATCCTGCTGCTTTGGGGTCCACGATTTCAAATGTTAATTTTGCATAAAAGCTTATAGTAATGTAATTCCACTGCAATGATTCTTTTCACAAAGCCGCTGCTGACACGTTCGCTGAGGTTAAACAAATCCACTTAGGCACGAGACTTCAGCGCTGTCCGAAGCTTCCTGGCACAAGCCGTGTATCAGAAATGCTTATTTCTGATGTTCAGCGCACACGTACGTGTTACACACAAAAGGATTCCGGCTTATTCCCGGGCCGAGGACCCCAGGCCACGAGCCCCCGCCGCCGCTCGGGGCCGGCGGGCGGAGCAGCCACACAGCACGGGGAAAATGAAACCACCGCTGCCATCGCTGAGGGGCAAAATGCTGCGCGGGGATCACCGGATATAGACAACCATAAATGCGAGGCCTCCCGGAGAACACCGGCACCGCTCACGCCCCAGGCTGGGGTCGCTGCCGCCGCAGCCCCACCGGGGGCTCACGGCACGACAGGAATCGGGGGTGAGGAGCGCGGCGGCGGCACGACACCGGCTCCCACCGCCCCCTCCCGGCCAGGCGGCGCAGACCCCGCCGCGGCTCCGCGCCGGAACGCCG
>JAYDZK010000202.1:47672331-47696803 GCA_034509185.1 Euphonia xanthogaster | reverse complement strand
CCCTGCCGGCGCGGAGAGGCGGGCGGCTCTTACCCTCTGCGCGGGAGCGGATCTCGGACACCGTTTTCTGCACCGCCGGCATCGCCGGGACGGTGGCGCGGCCGCCTGCCTCCAACGGCGCGCCCTGCACCTGCCGCCCGCCGGAGCGCGCCCTGCGCCGCTGACAGGCCAGGGGCAAGGGCGGCGGGTCCCGACGGCGGCGGCTCCGGCAACCCCAGGCAGCGCCTCTCTCCTGCTGCGCCCGTCCCCGCTGGCGCCGCCGCTGCTCACTGACAGCCGCGGCGCCCGCGCTCCGCACTCGCCGGCCCCCTCCGGAACCTACCAACTCCGCCCTCCCCCCGCGCCTCCCTGTCCCGAGGCGTCCCGCCGCTATCTCCCTGTCTCCCTGGCTCGGGCTTGTCGGGTCACCGCGCCTAACCGGGCACCGGCACTTCGGCGGTGTGTGTCCCGCCTCTGGAGCGAGCGAAGGGTTTCCGATGCGCCCCCCACCCCGTGACGCGGGGGAATGGAACGCGCCGAGCCCTGGGCCGCTGCCCGGCACTGGGGGCGGGCGGGGGAAGCCCCGGGCAAGGTCGCCCGGTGTCTCCGGCAGCCGCGGCGGGCGGGACCCGTGACGGGGCGGGGAGTGCCGGGGGCCAGGCGGGGTGAGCGGGGCCCCGCCAGGCGTGTGCAGCCCCGCGGCCTTGCCGGGGGGCAGGGGCGGGGGGCAGCAGGCCCGGCGGCGAGCCGGCAGAGCAGACTCCCCGACTCGCTCCCTCGCTCGGTCTCCTACGCTGCTGAGCGAGGTGTATATGGAGAGAGGGGCGCGGTGGGGGCCGGGAGGCGTCCACCCGGAGAGGGAATTGAAACGCTGTTCCATAGCCCTCATTCAGGCGAGGAGAGTGTTTGTGCCACGCTCTGTTTGACAGGCAGCGTTCAAACTCTCGCCCGACTTTTTATTTTTAATCTCAGTCAGGATGCCGCAGCGTGACAGCCGTGAGTCAGTGTGAATCCAAGCGCTGCTCCCGTGTGGGCTGTTGGGAAGGAGGTCCCAGCCGCAGATGCCTCGGGCGGAAGAAGCAGCAGCACTTTCACTTCGAGACTGTGAGCGTGACACTGGGGTGACGGCAACAGGCTGAGCAGTGCGCCTGCCGCATGCTGCCCCCGTGCCTCCGCAAAAACCAGCCACAGTAAAAACAGGATGCAGAAGAAAATAGGAAAGGTGATTTGGAGGCAGGTCTGCTTGGTATAATTATGTCTTGCATCTATTTCAGTCAGGCGTAAAGCATACTGGCTGCCTAGAGGATGATGGAATGGAATAAAGCTACTGTTGTCTCGTGAATCTTGAGAGGATTTGAGGCTGACGTGTCCCCTAAAGGCCACCATTGTGTCCTCAAGAAAGTACATAGCACAGATTAGAGATGTAGGATTGCTGCTGTTTTCATTATAGAGGATATACACCCGCTGTAAGGAAATAAGATATACATATATATAGTCTTTCTTGACAGCAACAGAGTGAATATTTAATAAAATTGTATAAATTTAATCTCTGTAAATGGATCAAGCAAAACATGTAGATGTTGTTGGTGCTTAGGGTTTAGTGATGGACCTGACAGTATTATGTTAATGGCTGGACTCAGTGGTCTTAGAGGTCTTTCTCAGCATTAATGATTTTATGATTCTATGAAACAGTGCTTCATTCATAGAGGAAAGTGAACCAAGAATTTGTTTTTCTTAAATGCTCAGCTCAGATATCAAGGAAGAGGAATACTTTGCTTCAGAGAAGACTGCATTAGGAAATAAATACTGTGGGTTTCTTTCAAGTCACAGGTCAGAAAACCTGCTCAAGAGTGTCCTTCAAAAGACAATGCTCTTCTGCATCATCCTATGCAGCAATCTGTGTGGGTTGTTTGTGTTTTTGTGGGTTTTGACTTTTTTTCTTTCTTTTCTGAACCAGAAGCAAGGATTGTAGAAAGATGCCTCTTCATGCATTTTTCTGGTATAACAAAATGCCTGGAAACAGCATGCATTTCTCATCCAGTTTTAAGAAGTACTCAGTGTGGGTCAGTCAGCCGTGGGCAGTCTTGGCTGGTGCAAATTACTTTCAACAAGAAACAGCTTCTAGTTTTCTGTGACATTCCACTGAAGCCTGACTGAAGCAGTCATTTAGGGTGCTTATATATATATATATATATATATATATATATATACATATACAAACCTTCCAGCAGCAGTAGGGCCCTTTTGTGAAAGATAATTTTGAGGGGGGTGGGGAGTGGTGGTTTGCAATTTCTAGCAGCTTCAGTATTGTTAAAAGGCTGCAACAAAATTGTGAAATTCACTATAAATCAATATACATGCCAGTCAACGTGCATTTCCCCCAAAATTACTGTAGTGCTGGTGACAAATAGGATTGTCACTTAAATCCACATTTGGATGCTGTTTCATGTCTAAACTGGGTTTTTTGGCTGTAATAACCCTGGCAAGTGGTGCTTATTACTGATACCTTTGGGCAGCTGGAAGTGTATCCTCTTGAGAACAGAAGATACTATAACAATGCTGCCAAGTGTTATTTAAAATTGTGAACAGTTATTTTACAAATAAGGCCACTACCCACCTCACAAAACAGCACAGCAACAAAATTACTAGGTTTATTTTTGGTATACTTTTGTGCACTCTTACTGTGAAAGCTTAAAAGTCTTAAAAAAAAAAAAAAAAGAAAACCTTTTTTGATGTTATAGCATGAGTAATATTTGAAAGAACGAGTAAGGTTTTTTAAATCTTGCCATTAGTTAAGAAATTCTCAATTTTTTCAGTTTTTATTCTACAAAGTCTCAATGGTAAGATAAACATATTTAACCATTTAGTTACACAACAGACAGTTCATCCAGATGTCATCCAAACGAATGAAACTCAGCTGCTATATTTCCTAACAGTTCCCATCCACTTGCAACATTACTCCAGGAGAAGCACAGTAGTGTCTATTTCTTCTGCATTTCCCCCACATGATCTGCCAGCAAAACCAGCTGGCCCTTGTATTTATTTCTTTCCTTTGGAAGACAACTGTATGAGCTCCATCCTTTCACCTCTTCTATGTAAATGGAACCTGTGTTACTCAAGGGGTTTCCATCTTCACACGCCACCCTTCCTGTTTTGATACAAACAGGTTAGAAAAGGCTTCTGCAGCTTTTTAAGCTGAGAGTATGCTTAGTTTATGCACTTGAAAATGTGCTCTATATTTTAAGGAATCCAGTATTTAGCTTTGGATATCACTTGTTTGGAATGTACGTGACAGGATCGCAAAACAGAAGCAAGTCAGTCTGCTTTCCAACACAGCTATAAATTAAACAATATGCCTATATTCTGCTTTAAAGATTAGATGACAATCTTAATTGAGTCTTCTCTTCAATTTCAATGTGTATTTTGAAATATGTGGAAGCTCTGGTGGAAGAGATTGAAATTTATTAGCATTAATTTATTAGCACACCCTACCTTTTGGAACAAAAGATGACAGAAATCTCACTTTTAAAATATATGCAGAAAAATTGCATATTCATTGCAAAGAATAAGTGATTTCAGACATACAATGTCTTGCAATGACAGCTGAAATGTTGAGCTAGTAAAAGAAAATTGTGAAAGGATACACATTTATACATATGTCAAAAATATCACCTTTACTATTCCATAGTTTGATGATTTGACTGAGCTATGATGATCCAGTCTTACACCACCATTTCATCTGTAATGGCTTTCAGGGGTATAGACTACTTAACCCAACTCAAATCTGTTCTTGCAAATGGTATAAACACTTACTTTATTAGAAAATATAGAAGTTTTCATTCTTTCTGATATACTAACTGTGCACTGTAGTAGCCTACCCAGAGTAAGAAATACTCTATATAAAATAAAAGAATAAAATGACTGCATATATAAAGCAGGATAAATTAGTTCTGCAGGCTTGAAGTTTTCACAAACTTGACATACATAAAATTTTAGCCTAGATTTTCTCACTAATGCTATTAACTCATATGAATTTTCAAGGTGAAGTTTCCCTTTGTGATATATTGATAAGTGGCCAGGGTTCATACAGTAGTGGAAGGGAAAATTAATACTGTAACTTTTGCTGCTTTTCCAGAGCTTTGTGGAAATGATTTCTGGTATATGTCTTTTTCTGCTTCACAGGATAATGCAGCAACTGGTGGCTGTGCAGTTAATCTCAAACTCTCATAATTCTGAACCATTACTTTTGTAATTGAATATACAGGCTAGTACTCCCATAGTATGGGGAGTGTCTAATGAAATTGTATCAATAACTACATCTAAAATTCAAAAAGCTATGGGGAAGCAACCATTTTAGATCAGATGAGTCTGTAATTTACTAGAAGGCTACGTATGGTGTTGCTGAAGACAACTAGTTCTGTGCTCAATGGAGCAATAGCTTATTTTTTCTTTGCTTTCTTTGACCCTCAGAAAGGTTAATACTTACAGATTTTGTGTACTGATTTTTAAATCCATTGTGCATATGTTTAAGCATAAGCTTCTGCTAACTGTTCTATAAGTAGATCAGATTAAGTGCTTTAAAATTCTTCCTGAAACCATTAAAATGGTAATTAGTTTTATTTACAAAATTACATGTTAACTCATTATTTTCTAAACTTTGGAATTTCTCGTGTTAGGTTTTATCTTCTCAGGTAAATATATCTCCAATTTTTAAAAATATTTGACTTTGCGAATATTTCAAATATTTCTAGTGAAATTGTTGACAGTTATTTTGGTGGTTTAACAGAAAACAGCTAATCTTCTGTTTGCCCACATGTTACATCTGTGAAATTTTTATTATAGAATGTGCTTTTTTCATACAAGCCAGTGTAAATTTATGTTGATTGTATCCTTTATGATTATGAAATGCAAAACCTCTCCTTTTCTGAGGCAAACATGTTAATAAAAGAAAACTCAAGCCCCTGAAGTGGATATTTAGACATATAGAACATGCCACAAATCACATTACATAATTCAGTCTCTAGGCTGATTTATAGAAACCTGTGAAGGCATTCCTGTTAGTTTCTCCTTCAGCTGCTGTAGCAGTACCTGACTGCATAAACACATCATAGGATAGCAAGAAAACCTCAGACAAACAGAAACAAAGCAGATCCAGAGTGTAACAGATGCTACATCTGTATATCCTATTCTTTGTAGATCAAACTCCATACCTGAGCCTAAAGATCCTTTACTCAAATTTTCTTTATACTCCTATAGATTCACATTCATGGCACTGAAGGAAAAAAATACTTCCGGATATATAATTCCATGGGATAAAACCAAACTCATGGTTGCTTGCAATGGAAGCCTGCAAGAACATCTTCTCTGGTGTGCATCCTGTAACGCTGTGTGGCAGCATCATTTGCTGCAAGCACATCAGACTTGCAAGTTCCTGAAAAGTTATGATCTCACATGCTAAAAGGAATTGTGGTAGTTGGAAGCAGCCAACCTAGATGTCCACAATGGTGCAATACATGTATGGTCAGTTCTTAGTCTGTTTTGTAGCTTGGCCTTGAAAAGACAGTACAGATACTATTAAATGTGGCATGAGGAGCATTCCTTTTGGTCAATTAAGTTAGTGTATCAGTATTTCTTTACATCTACCTCATTATCCTTTCCTTTCATGACTTCATTTTTACACGTGGAGGGAAGGGAAGTTACTCTTTATCTTTTCCCAAAATAGGTCTTGCTAGAACTCAACTTGCAAGAAAGAGGGATGGATATAGACAGAGAGAGAGGCTATGTAGGAAGAGATCTTTGGGGACCTCTGCTGTCTTTTGTCTATTGTGCAATATACTTTAGGAGTTGCCACACATGACTTCCACATTTTCAACTTTGGAAGCTTTTATTTTTCTTTTGAACAGATTTTTTTTTTTTTTTTTGGCAAACGGGTGTAGTAATAGGACAAGGGGAAATGGCCTTAATCAAAAGAGGAGGTTTAGATTAGATATGAGGAAGAAATTATTTTCTTTAAGGGTGGTAAGGCACTGGAATAGGTTGCCCAGGGAAGTTGTGGACTCCTCATCCCTGGAGGTGATCAAGACCAGACTGGATTAGGCACTGAACAACCTGGTTTAGTAGAAGGTTCCCGGTCCATGGCAGGGAGTTTGGAACAACAATATCCTTAAGGTCCCTTGCTATTCTCTTTTGATATTAACATGAATAATGTCAGTCCTATTATAATGAGGCCTGGCCTCAACATTGCTAAGAATAGTGCTTAGCCCTTCAGAGGAAGTCACAGAATCAAAGAATCAGATAATTAGTTGAGTTGGAAGGATCATTTGAGTCCCATTTCTGACCCTCTGCCCCCCCATTCCCCCAAGAGTGGGCCTGAGAGGATTGTCCAAATTCTTCTTGAACTCTGTCAGGCTGGGTCCTGTGACCACGTTTCTGGGTAGCCCATTTCAGTGCCCAATCATAAAACCTTTTTCTAATGTCCAACCTAAATCTCCCATAACACAATTCCAGGCCATTCCCTTGAGTCCTGTCCCTGGATGCCACAAGGAAGAGATTAATGTCTGCCCTTCCCTTCAAAAGGAAGTTACAACTGCAATGAGGTTTCCCATCAGTCCCCTCTTCTCCAAGCTGAACAGAGCAAGTGACCTCAGCTGCTCTTCATGTGGCTTCTGCTCAAGACCCTTCAACATCTTTCTTGCCCTCCTTTGGATACTCCCTAGTATTTTAATATCTTTCTTATATTGACCAAAACTTCACACAGGACTTGAGGTGAGGCCACCGCGGTGCAGAGCAGAGCAGGACAATCCCCTCCCTTGCCCGGCTGGCGATGCTGTGCCTGACGCCCCCCAGGACAGGACTGTCCCTCCTGACTGCCAGGGCACTGCTGACTCACATTCAACTTTCTGTTTACCAGGACGCCAAGGTCCCTTTCTGTGGCACTGCTTTCCAGCATCTCGTTCCCCAGTCTGTCTGTACATCCAGGGTTGCCCCATGCCATTTGCAGAGTCTGGCTCTTTCCATGTTGAATTTCATTTGGCTGGTGATAGCCCAGTCAATACTTCAGAACTTCATATGGTGAGTGATTGTTTGGTTTCTCAAGGTCTCTCTGCAGGTGTTCAAGACTTTGCAAGGCTGGGCTGAAATGATCATCATCTTGGGTTTCCATGGTCTTAAGTCATAAATATCAGTCCAAAGTAGAGGCAGTTTCTTACAGGACTACCAGTACCTACCTGCTGGACCTCACAGGACCTTGTCATGATATAACCAGTAAACTGGGTAAACAGGAAGAGCAGTCATACAAGAGCAGACAGTTAAAGGGGAACATGAAAGCAGAGGTCTTCATGTGACTCTCTTGATAGTGAGCCACAGCTGAAGAAAATA
This sequence comes from Euphonia xanthogaster, assembly GCA_034509185.1. Lineage (NCBI taxonomy): Eukaryota > Metazoa > Chordata > Aves > Passeriformes > Fringillidae > Euphonia > Euphonia xanthogaster. Next base: position 47,689,447 of record JAYDZK010000202.1, on the reverse strand, counting down.
GGAGGAAATTCATCATGCCTGAAAAAAAACCCAAACCAAAAAGGCAAAGATTTGAACTCTTGCCAGACTACTTGGCCTTCACAGTGGGTTCAAAGCTATTGTTGCATTCTACAGGCATTCCTTGATGTTTGTGAAGCTGTGGCAAACACACAAGTACTTATTGCTCAGCAGACAGAAACTGAAACAGTCATGCTGATAGTTTGGGTATAGTGTTGTTGCGAGCAGATTTATCCACAAGGAAGATGGCACAGGAGCAAGCAATGTTGGCACATAAAGAAAATGGCTCAGGGAGAGTGTGGCCAGCCAGATGGCCTCTTTGTGGCTGATCACATGCTTATGCAAATACTAGATTAAAACCACAGAAGAGAAACAAAATGCAGATGTTTATACTGGATTGGTTTCTTCTGTGAGGGCAAATCTTATAAGAAAATGCTAAAAGGGTAATGACTGGTGGCACACACAGGTCTTAATACCACAGCATGACCATTTAATTCTGGTGCTCAGTGATTACTTTCACTTTACGAAATCAGTGCAAATTAAAGTTATATAATTTTACATTGATAAAAAGAGTAGAATTCACTGCTATTTTCCTCCATTTTATGCTGGCTTAAACACTTCCAATTTTAAAGATGTTAAGACATTGCATATGGAATAACTGAGTGGTGAGGAAGGCTGCTGAAATTTAAATTGAAAACAGCTAGGATACTTTCCCAAAAAACACTGTTAAAATACTTGTATCCAATTAGATACATGTTTTTGAGAGAACAGGAAGGGGGAATAAAGAGAACACATACCACAATAAAAGCTTTCAGTTTTACAGGCAGTCAGTTACAGAAAGCACTGATAAGAGATTTAAGTATCTATCCTACTATCTAGATAGAGATCGCTAAGAGCTCTGATAGCAGGCATATTCAAATATGAATAAAGAGAAGGAAATAATAAACCAAAAACTCATTGTCAGTCTGAAATCCACTAATAAAACCTGTTAAACAAAGCAATATAGTGCATGAGTCAGCTCTGTGTTTTGAGGACAGTGAGCAGGTGTCACTCTCTGTAGTAGCAGGGCAGTACAGTGGGCACTGCCTGTAGTGCCCTCCTGCAGTGTAGCAGATTTGAGGTTGGAAACTGCTCTCTGTGCCTTCTTGTCACTTCCTGATTTCACTGCATCCAAATATGAGCAGCCAGCCTTTGGGAGAGAGAAAATGGTGTGGTGAGGGATTCCTGTTTTAAATATTTGCAGATTGTTTAGTTGAGGAACTGCAAAACCTTGGCAGATGCGCAGCTGATCTGCCTAATTGTCAGAGGAATGTTTCATGACATTGCTCAAAAAAAGCTGAGAATAAAGTCAACTTGAAATTGGGCGAGTCATGACTCCAAACATCTGAGCTTGCAGATTCTCAGTGCAGGCAGTATTTGACAGCCAAATCTCTGAAGGTTACACTGTTTTCTGGGATTTGAAGGACAGAGCAGGATTCCCCTCTGTACTAGCTTTTTCCAGTGTCTTTCCCAGATCAGGAGGGAATGTACTACATTAACACTGAATGACTAAAAAAATTAAACTTCCTGTGTTTTGCAGTCACTTTTGGAGAAAATTGCACTCAAGGAGGATGAGGTGTGATTGCAGCACTGAGGACTGGAGTCAGGAAATAGTTGTAGATAGGGAAGGTAGGAGTAATGCAATATTGTACAAGGCAAAGGAAGAGAGAGGAGTTAAAATAATGAACAAAGTGTCTTAAGCTATCCAAGTATACCTCTTTTAGGACATCAAGAAACTCATGCTTTCTACACACTCAAGTGCAAACATCTGGTATTTGGCACTGGGGTTGGTACTTGTCCTAGTCCTTGGTTGAGAGCTTCAGCTCTTGGGCTGTGGATAATAACCAAATGTCCAACTCTTATGACAGATCAGATTTGAAACTCAGGAGTGTCAGAATACTCATGATGTTTATGGCACACTTCATCAAGCCATTCCAGGAGAATGTTAGTCTGCCTGTAAAAGAATAACTGTGTCATAAAAGTTGTCAGATGGTTTAGATTGAAATCTAAAAACTTTAATGAAAATTGAAAATAACCTGCAGGATGATTTTTTTAGCTTTGGCTCTAGAATGCCTTTAAAAACCTGGGAAGTTTTACTCTAAGGGTTACAGAATCAGTTTGTCCTGGGTTGAATGTCACAGTATCCTGGCTGCCTGTTGAACCTTACAGGCTTTAATGCACACATGAAGCCCTGCTCAGTTTAGACTTTGGTCTAAACAAACCACTTCTCCCAACTTCTCAAAGTTTTGTTTTCCTATGGTTTTACGAAAACTTTCTTTTGATATATTCCACATCCTTCAGGAAAAAGAAGATAACCTCATAATTAAACCTTGGACATGCTAAACTTGACAGTCCCTTTTGCTATTAAGCTTAGATGTACAAGGATACTGCCCAGATCTCTTTTTTTTTCAGAAATTTAAAACCCATTGTGTTATTTTGTAGTTGGTAGAACAAATGAAAAACCTGCCTAAAAAGCATAGTGCCAAATAATACTAGGCTATATATCAGTATTATTCCTCAAGGATGTGACCTATTGCACTACCCATTTCCTTTCTGTCTTCTCTAGAGTAAGGTAATGTGGCACAATTAAAACAAAGATGAAGAATATAATTATGCCTATTTCTATGTTAGATGCTCATGACATGGTATTTTACTTTCTAATAAAGTTTGTCTTCAGCATTCATTTAGCTCTGCAATATCACAATGAAGAGAGATATAAAGCTACTTAGAAGGGCAGCTGCAATACGTTTAAAAAAAAGAAGATTCTGTCGTAACTTGTTTCAGGAACTTTGTAACAGCCAATGTAAGGAACTAAAATATCCAACTTTCGGTTGAACAGTACCTTATTGTTCACACACACTATATCTAGACTATACTTGGTTGCCCAGAGGTAATATTTACCATTATAGAATAAGATTATTTTGATCTGTGTTGATGTATTTGTAAGTATTTACAATGTCTGTTCCCTTTTATGTAGGTGATAAATACAGACTAATCTGGGGAATAAGGTCATTGCTCACATACTCAAAAGCTTGCAACACTGGGCCCTTATGAAATATTCTAACCATGTGTATTTATGAAATAGTTTTGTTTAAGAGTGTACTCAGCCAACGTTTGCATGACCTTTAAACAAAATAATGTCCTTGTGCTGGTTTCATTGCAAAATGAAAACATGCAGCATGATGGGAGTCTCTGAAAAGCTTTGAAGGAGGTTCTGATAGAGAGCAAATGAATGTGTAACATGACAGATGTCCCTTCCTCTGTATTAGGCAGTGAGAATTCATGTTTTATCTTTGAGATCTTTGACATGTCAAAAAATATCCATCTTTTTGGTAATCAGCAGTGTAAAAAATTATTTAGCTCATTTTTCTATCCCTTTTTATTTGTGTATCTTCACACCATAGCAATTTTGCACCATTCTATTTCTGATTTTCAGAAATATAACTTACTACTCTTAAATCTCTATATGCATGTCCTCTATTACTTTATTTATATCTTCACAAACCAGATTGACTCCAGATATACTCAAATAAAGGCAATGGAACGAAATCAAATTAAATAAGCATTGACTAGCAAGCGTAATGTTAGAAATGTATGCAGGAAGCCAGGTGTATATCTTCCATTAGTCCAATACCTGAATGGATGACTTGACAGAAAAAAGTGATCACAGCTGTTATTTACTGAGTCCTTAGGACAAGTGACTGTACTTTATGTACCTCTCCCCAGGTGTAGCAGGCTATCTGCTCTAAATCTGAATTTAGCTGAGAGTGACAATTTTAACATGAGAGACCTTAGAGGTAAATACAGGATTAATATTCCTGTGCAGATGGCATCACTCAAGGCTGGAAGCTTAGCAGAGTTCTTGGGATTGAAGCTTAAAGTGTCAAGCATTATGTGGGTCTATGCTTATGATAACTCTTCCTCAGAACTCAGTATTTTATAATGGTGTTGGGAATGTATAAAATGCTTTCTAATCTTCTGCAGACATTCAGGTAAATTCATGACCAACTATCTGGTATCAAATGAGATCTATTTCCTTCTGTAGTACAACTGTTGTACTTTTTCAGCAGGACCTCTAAAAGCTCTAATAGACATTAATGGTCTTTAGTGAGGCTGCAGAGGTGTTTTACTGTGAGCCAGGAAATAGGACTTTTAAAAATCATCAGCAAAGAGGTATTGATTTTACTTTTTTGTTTTGTGAATTTTTTTTTCTTATTATGAGCAAGGAAGCATTTTGTTTGGTTATTTTTTGTTGTTGGGTTTGTGTTTTTTTTCCCCCTGGTTTGTTTTACTGTCTAGTTGGGAGTTTTAGGGTTCGGTTTTTCTTTTGCTGTGTTAGGAAATGTTTTGTTTTGTTTTTTTACTGTTCAGGAAGTGAATATTTTTTGACAGGTCACAGCTACAAACTTCTGCAAGTACATGTTCCTCATCTTCTGCAGTGTTTTTCCATATAAGATCTGAAAAGGTCACAAAACTTGTAAAGTGCATGTTGCATGCATTATGCCTGCAGGATATGCTCTACATCAAAATTTCTTTGATTTCCTTCATCTACATTGGAGGGCTTCTGTGTTGTAGAAATCACTAAGAGGGTAGCCATAGAACCTCAGTGCAACATCCCACTCAGAGTCAGGGTATAATGGCATTACAAGGTCTGCAACAGCTGCTGCAGAGATAGATCCGTGACTCATCTGAAATCCTGCTATGAATAAAGCACTAATCCAGCATCATAACCTCTTCTGCTAGCCAAAGAAAAATGCTAAATATAAATAAATCTGTTATAGAATGCAAATGTAGGGGAAGCTTGGTAAGATTGCAAAGAAGTCAAAAATCCATATTATCCCAGAAAAGTGAAACTGAAGGAGAAATTAAAAGAAAGTTTTTTCCAAGTCTTCTATTTCCATGTCTCTTCTACATCTTAGAGATACTAGCATTTGTTTAGACACCAGGAGATTAATCTAATGTTTATCCAAAGAGAAAAGGATTGTAAAAGGTAGACTACCAAGTGAAATCACTATTACATCAGATGTTTGGAAATTAAAACAGATGATTATTCAGGTTTTGAAACACAGAAGATTATTTACCATGGCGGGAGTCTAACTAGTTCATCTAGCTGCTAAATCTCCACCAGCACCAGCAATACCTGTTGTACATTTTATCTCTCTTACCAAGCTGAATTTGATACATGAATATAAAGATAAGCTTCCTCTAAGCAAAAAAAAAAAAAAAAAAAAAAAAATTGCTTTCTACATTCTTTTAATTCTCAAACATTAGCCTGATGAAAAGTAGCTGTTCCTACTCAGAGAAATATGTACTGTAAACTTAGATCCAGAGACATCACTTTGACTGTCACCTTTCTGTGCAATTCTATGGAATAACTGAATTCAGTGTTCTTGAATGGAAGGATAATCATTAATAGAACTGAATGCAGTTTGTGCAATGTCTCAATTTTAATAAGCTTATTTGTAGCTTTAAAACCTGCTGAGATGGTGATCTATTTATATCTCAGCAGTACTGCACATAGCTGCAGTGTACTTAGGACCCAGAGAACTGAGTGGTCTTGAACCCAAATGGAACTCTATGCAGAGCTGATTTAAGGGGGAAGTATGGTTTGCCAAAGCAAAATACAAGAAAAACAGGGGGGGAAAATGTGGTTTTGCTAAATCAAATGCTTTTCTGGGACACAAAAGGGAGAAAAGTAAAGGTGCTCCATTGTGGAAGAGCAGCATGTGTCCAATTGATAGGATCCCTGTTTTATTGTTTCCTTCAGTGAGCTAGAAGGCAAACATAAATACAGCTCCAGATAGCACCTCTTGTTTCCTGCAGTGATTTCCACAATTGTCTCTTTACCAGTAAACTGTAGCTGATAATAGCTTTTGGAAACAATTATAAAATACTTAGTTTAGAAAAAAGTGAATAGTATTGCTTACTTTTCATTCTTCTCTTGTAAAGGATCAAATATTGAAAATTAAGGAGAACAACTTTAAAGGCCATAAAATTATGTGTTATTTTACAGTCATACTAAACATTTCCTGTATACTTATGGAGAATTATTTTAATTGTGGAGATAAGTTGACTGCAATAGTTTGCAATGTCACGTGATTACTCAAAATGCAGGGATAAAACAAACTGCAATGGGTGCATAAATCAAAGCAGTGACTCAGCATTCAGCCCATGACCTTTGCCTTAGTTTCCTAAAGGAAATGTGGCAATGAAAAGAAATTTATTCCTTTCTCTCATAGGGAAGCAAAAAACCTGTTCAGGTTTCTGCAGGTGTTCTACCCAGTTCTCAGTTCTTGTGCAGTTCTTGTGGCCAGCAGTTTCACTCCCAGAACATTCGCTCTTATTGCCTTCCTCTTCCCCGTGGGAACTGCCTGTTACCACCTGGAAAGAAAACTTGATTCTCTACTAAAAATGGCCACAAAGGGTGTCAGATATATTTGGGTAGTATGATCACAGGCCACTCATGGAAGGCAAAGATAGAAGCAGGACCCATCTGAAGGGGAAGCAGAAGTGTGCAAAAGCACTGCATGCCACAAAAGAGTGTGGGCCAGTGCAAAGCTCCTCTGCTCCAAGAAATGTTGGCTTGCACAAGGCTGGGAGAGGCTGCGAGAGCTGGATCCCCGTAGTAATGCCTGAAGAGTGGAGATAAAGCCAAGGAGACACATGCACTAATTGGATTCTTGTTGATTGCACAGGAACATTATCTTTACTTGGCTTTGAGATTAAATCATTCTGGGGATGGGGATGCTGTCACCGAAAAAGCACCTGCTATAAACTACATTTGACAGGTAATAAAATTGATATTATCAGTTGAAGTCCCTGCTTTGTACAAACAGCTGAGAGTAAAAGAAGCAGCCCTGAGTTTAAACACAATCTCTAACCCAATCAACAGCTTTAGCATGATCTTTTTTCTGTAAAATGAGAATTTGGTTTCAGTCCTATGCATGAAAATCTTCTGCTTCCATGGAAGACAACTGCCCAATTGTAATGCTGCACTATTTTTGAAAATAATACAAACTGCAAGACCAAAAGAAAAAAAATGGCTGGCAACAGCATATGTTCCATACATAATGATGGCAGGAGGAAAAAAGTCCTTGTGAGTGGTCATTTATGAAACTGAAGTGAAACATCCATTCATAGTGTAAAAGAGAGTACTGGGAACCCCATGCAATGCTGGTAATCACTTTCACAAAGATTAGTATAGCAAACTCATTCATTCTCCATCTGCAGCACTTATGAATTATTCAGTTAATCCTATTTGAGAAGATAAATTTTGGATGTTATAGGAGCATATGCTATGATATTTTTTAATTTAGTTTGATATTTGTCAGACTTTAAATTTGCTTTTCCAGAATGCCAAATATTATTGCTTTAGTTCCTGTATTTTGCTTCTTACCATTGAGTTTACAAGAACCCCCATATGTGTTTCTACTTGACAAGACTTCTGAAATGAATAAATTAAAAAAGGTTTGATACTTTAAAAAGCTACTGTAGACATTCTGTCTCAAATATTAAGAGTATTCCAAATAAACACAGCTTATTTGGACTTTTTTCCAAGCCTTGAAACACTTTCATTAGGTTTTAAACATTTTTAATCTAGGTGTTTTGTCAAGAGTGTAGTAAAGTTCAAACTGAGATATGTTTATGAACTGATAAAAATCAATACAATTTGATGAACAGTGTGGCAAAATACTGGATAAATGCTCATTATTTGTTTGGGTAAAGAAAGTCTGGCTGATTTTAAGGTGCTTGCTGGATTATCATGCAGTGATTTATGGCACAGGTTACTTCTACCTTGCGCTTTGTCTCAGGGCTGCAGTCCTAAGACTTCAATGCATTGAGGATCCTTTTAAAACAGTCCAAGTATTTTACAGAATACTCATTTCAGTTCTTATTTCACCATGAAATGTATAGTATATTGGTTCAAAACCACTATTTATATGGTTAAAGTGAAAGTCTCACTGCTCTGCTGAGTGCCTTAATTACAATGGGGACAAAAGGGTTGGAGTGAAGAACTTTCACTACACAATTGAAATGAGAGATGCCCTTCACCTGATGTGATTTTTTTCTTTTGCAGTCCTGTATTCTGCAGCAGACAGCTGAGTGGCTGAAGAGCAATGCTGCCACGCTGGGAGCTCCCGTGCTCCACCGCAGCACCGCGACTGCGCTGCCTCTGCAGCCACAGCCAGCCAAGCAACCACCGTTGCCAGCTGCGTGCTGGGATCAAGAGCTAGCCTGCGGACAAAAAGCCCAGTAGTTTTCCTAAGGAATTGACTTCCAAGAAGAAAGCTGGCCTTTACTCCCCTCTAGAAACATCTCTCATTCTCAGTGCTCATTTTCAGTGTGTGCTTAATCTGTCATCGTCCTCTTGTCAAAGGAAAAGTGAGGGTTGTTTGACCTGACACAAATCCTGTCTCTGGAACAGCAAGGCAAATTGGCTGAAAGAATCCCTGTCAAGAAGAGTTTTTTGATAGCATCACAATGTGAATGCACCTGATTATTCTGAAAATAAAAGGGAAAGTGCTTGATAATTCTGCATATCAGGAAAGTGCTTGATAACTCTGCCACAGATTTAACTATATAGGAGTATTCAGTAGGTAACTGAAAATCCACCTGAAAATCACATAAGTAGAAAAATAGTATATGTGTATGAATGAATTTTAGCAATCATAGAGATGACTACTGTATTAATAGCAGACCAGTTACTCCACAATCCTTTGCTTGGTGCACCCACAGGACACCTAAGCTTCCACCTAGGGAACCACAGCACATATACCCCAGCAGTCACTGCCCTGCCAGGCATCCCCAGCCCCACTTCCAAACTCACATTGTTCTTCTCGAGAGCTTCCTCTGTCTCTGTAGCAGAGAAAGGGCAAAGCCTGAATGCTCAAAGTGTGATATAAAATGGCTTTTGTGTGTATGCATACGTGCATATGTATGGAGGACACATGGGAAAAACAGGCCCATATTTTTTCATGATGACAAAGAAGGTAATAATTTCAGATGATTTTGTGTGCCCAGGTCCCAGATATGTTAATTATTAGAGGTAAAAACCAAGAAATACAACTTCAAGTAAAGTACTGTTATCCAAGATATATTTTGTAGGAATTGCTATAGCTACATCAGTGATGCTATATTTATATTCTATTCTCTGGAAATTCTCATTTCTGTGGAGAAGAGGAAGCGAATGATGGATACTTTAATACAGTGATAGTTTTCCCTTTTGTGTTCATGAGTAGGTCTTGAATTCTACTTCTGGGGTTTACATCATTAGAATCCTACTTGACCTGAATCTTCCTTGCATACTTTGATTTTATGACACCATTAAGTTTATTTGGCAATGGAATTACTTTCATCCTAATTACTTTTCCAGTCTGTGTTGTTTTCACAAAATGAGACACAGACTAGAAAGCAAAAAAAAGTAACCACATAAGTCCTAATACTTTCCTAATGTTTTATTTCCTTAGTTCATCAACTCTCCACTGTGAAGCATGCTGGTGAACAGTGTAGGACCTGGCTAGAAAAAAATCTGAGTTACAAGTTATGTGACACATTAACAAACCTGCTTTAAGAATGTAAGAATGCAAAAACTGCCCAGCATCCATGTAGGTTAAACTATACTTTTCACAGAAGAACTGAAATATTCTTAGGCTTTTTCCTACTTGTTTAATTTTTCCCCATCAGAACATCTTGATGAATGCATGATTTTTACAAAAATGCATTGCTTCAGTTACCTTTCTTTGTTTTTTCCTGCCATCCCTGAGCAATACTGGATACTTCCCTTGTGTTAAATATTTTAATATGATGTTGACCCTACATTTTCTAACCTTGCCAAATTTTAATTTGTCTGTGTTTTCTTTTCTTAAGAATTCTTTTTAACCCTTCTTCTAGAACACAGGGAAAAATCTGGTCAAATGAGCCAGTTGTTTTGCTTGGGCTATTGACTCTGCTTCCTTTAGAGGACACATTTGTAATTTACATACTATTGGATAATTTCTTTTCCTCATTTCCTGTATTTTATGTGGGAACTTTTCTTTGCTCTGAAAAAGTATTTTATTGTTTTTAATTTTCTGCTTTCTTGAAACATATTACACACTGTATCAAAAGGGAAAGAAAAAAAAAGAGACAGTAGTAAGTGAAAAATGTAAGCCTTAGTCTAGAAAGAGAACCTGAATTCAAGTAGTGATTTTGCCTTACCTCCTGGCTTTGCCTGATTTGCTCTTTTATGACCCAAGAAGCTAAGATAGTAGAGCAGCATGTGCTTGTCTCTCACACATAATGGAATAGCCATAGCAATGGAATTCCATTGTAATTTCAACTTTTTCTTTTAAACCAGCTACTAAATGGCCTTAGAAAAGCAATATCCAGGGAGCACTGGGAATCTGGCTGTGTCAAATTAACTGACCAAATTAACTGCACTCCAGAGTTCTAGTTTGAAACATTCGATTCTTCCTACTTCCTTCACCCCTCCTGCCCTTGATTTACCCTCTCTTGAACTTACTTTAGCAATTCAAAACCATAGAGCATCTGACATAAACTATTATGCACAGAGATTGCAGGAATTATATCTGAGATTTTATCCTCCAAATATTGTTTTTGCACTCCTGCTGTTTTGAGTGTCTAGCAAATGATTATATCACTTTTCTTGAATTTCAAAATGGAATAGGATAGATTCTGAATTCTATTGTACATTTTTCTATCAAGACAAATTCCAATTTATAGTTAAATTTGGTGAATGGCAGTATAAAACAAGAAAAAAAAAGGATAAGTTTAAAAATTCAGATTAAATGGGTTTTGTAATGGCTTACATGTCAAGAGACCAGAGTAATATTAGACTTACTCTTCTATATGGCTGCCTAGTTTCTAAAAATACAGAAAACTCTCTTGACAATATGACAAAGAATTGCTGTTACATTTAAATACCACCCTTGAAAATACGTGGGTTGATTTCGTGGTGACTTAAGTTTTTTTTTTAAACTTTCTTGCATAGGAAAGGTCTTGCTACAAAGCACTGCTTTCACAGATACATGGTAAGGATGTAAGATACAGAAGGTGTTCTGGTGGGATTGTTCTGCCCAGCAGAACAGGAAGAAAGGAGAAGCAGACATTGTACATTGCACAGGCTCACCTGAGAATAGAAGAGAAACATTTCACTAAATGTCACAGCAGCAGATTCCTATGGCTTGATTATAGAAGTTTTGAGCCTTCTTCATTCTTTTGGGCTTATTTTGTTTTCAGGGAGAGTAGCAGAATTTGGCTTTGGTGTCCAAACTGCCTCCAGGGTCTGTGTACCCCTTGCAATTATCTTCACATCTCTGCTGTGAAGATAACTGGAATCATTCAGTTCTTTTAAAAGAACCAGCACAGGTGAAACTATCCACAGAGAACATGATATTTAAGCCTTTGTATCCATATTCCAGATGAAGGGACTACTACAGATGTACAATCTCTAGTGATCAGCCCACCACTCTCACTGCAGTCTGTTTCTCTGATGGGTCCTGTATAGGGAACACAGGAAAAACTGGTACAAGCTGTTGTAATTCCACTTCCTTTCAGACTTTTCTCTTCAGTATCCCACCTGCAGCAACATGGTTACAGATTTTTTTTAACCTTCAGAATAATTTAATACTGCTGGATCATTTAAGTAGTTCTTTACATCTGGAAGATGGCAATCTGCTTCAATTTGTTCTTGAGGAGACAGTAAATCTCTGTTACAAAAATAACCAGAAAGACTGGAAGAATTTTTGGGTTTGTGCCCCTCTTTTTTAATTTTTCAGAAGAGCGTCTTCTCTGCTGTTTGCCTCCTGGTTTTGCTACAGGCTCTAGTAAGAACAGAGACATGATGTTCTAGGAGCGGGATCTCAGTAGCTAAGAAATTCAGGATTATACAGCTTGGGCACAGAATGATACCTCTCTACCTTCTGAGCCAGCAATAAGGTTTATGACATTCAATTCAAAAATTGTATTTCAAAACAGTAAAATCGTCTGTGTAATTTTTCCACTTGAGACAATAAGAACAATTGCTTTAAATCTGTCTTTTATATTGCTTCGACTTTCTAGATTAGCTGTTTCATTCTAACCACCCAGTCATTGGCATCACAGTCACACTTCTTCCCTCTCCCCTTCCCTGAGGAGACTTATATCTAAATATTAAATTAGTGTTAAGTGAAGAATAATTTGAAATGTCTAGGAAATTAAATTTTAAACACTGATCTAAGCTATTCCCTCTATGTCAGACATTACCCACCCAATTACTTGAAGCAATTCTGTGCCATCTCACATCATGCACCACCACAGATTACTGGTTTGAATGTGTGATCATTAAAGACAGGATGATGGGAGAGACAATAATGCCCCTCAGTGCTTTTCTCATCTGTCAACTCCCCAGCCAATATGACACAGGGACTGTACTTCACACTGCACAAAGACAGACTAAAATGAGTCTGTGGTCAGTCTTCTCTTACTGTCTGTGGTATTCCAGCTATCTCTTTTCTCCCCATTCACAGTCAGCATGCAATCTTAGGCCTAATATTGTTTGGTTTGATGTAGTTGTTTTGCTCACAGATGCTGTGAATTTCAAACCTGTAGACCTGATTGGTGGAGAAAAGATCAAATATGAAACAAAGCTTCCCATAACGGGAAAGGAGGGATAGAATCCAGCAAGCGTTGTGTTACTGAAAAGGTTGTGTCATATGTTGTTGCATTATAGCAACGTCATCACCATACTAACCTTAATTTGATTATTCAGATATAACTTTTCCTTCCTGGAGAATTGCTGCACCCTTTCATGTAAATATGTGTACTTTTTCATAGTGGCTGCTGTTAAAACCTCACTTTGTTTTACTTTTGTGTATCAAAAAAGTAACAGTAAAGATTAAGGGTACTCTTAATGTTTCTCCTCCCATTATTTGTCCAGAAATAGAATTTATGATTTATGATTAACTAAGCACTGCTATGGCTTTGAGTAGGGAGAGGGTTTGATCCAGGCAAAGGGCAGTGACCACCCATGACCTGACCCAGATGTAAAGTGTGGCCCTTCATGCAACTTGGCAGGAGTACCTGAGCAGAAGAGGTGGCATGCTTTCCTTCAAATAGACTGTTCGTCTATTTCAGCTGTTTAGGATAGCAATTCTTCATTTGTGTTTGGCAGCACAGAGCTACAGCTAGTTTTTCCCAGAGGAAAATTGAGTACCTTGCACGCCAAGTGCAAAGAAATTGTACCAGGCAATGACTGTCACTGTGAAGGAATTTTGATAAGGTAATGTGCACTAATATGAACCACTCTAGACTGATAAGATTTTTATTTCTAGGTTAATTGTCTAATTTTAGACTAAAGGTTATTCCAGACAAACAATTTATTTTAGACCTTTAAACATAGCTGTATGTTTAGAGTGTACTGTTTAACTTATAACTTACATTTCCACTTTTGCCTCAGTTTATTTCCATACCTCTAATCATACTGAGACAACCTGTGTTTTCAGGGGTCTAAAAAACCCATATCTGGGAATTTTTGCATCTTCAGTATGTAAACTCCTTTAGATGTCTAAAAAGATTAGTCAATGACAGAAAGCTGACTACTTCAAATCATGCTTTTTCTTTTTCCTATGTTTACTAGAGTAACAGAAGGAATCAGAAAATACTACAAGATGTAAACAATTCCAAGACTTTCTGAAGAGCCAGATCTAGAGGTCTGCATTTGCTGTGTACTCTGGAAACCTGACCTCAGTCAAATATTCTGTTAGTCTGCAGCAGATCGAACAACTGCATTGCTGTAAACTGAGTTTGCTTCTCAACAAATCAGCTTCTGCAATTTCTAGCCATGCTTGTTTCAAGTGGAGGCTGTGCAAGGCAGGGTCCTTTTGCTCTGCTGGTGTTCAGAAACATGCATGTGAGGTAGCTTAGAGAAAGATTTAACTCTTCAGTTTCAGTTATGACTGTCTTTTGAGAAGCTACTCATAAATTTTGGTGGGTTTTTTTCCCTCAAAATCCTTTGAAGAGCAGAATTTTCTCAGAATGTATCCTAAAGAACTGAGCTTCAGCATTGGGCACAAACCTGGCACAACTCAGAGCAAAAGGCACAATGGGAATTGTGCAAACCCAGCATCCTTGAGCACTGAGGGTTGTGAACTCTTTGATGGACAAAATAAAAGAGTACTGTGATGTAGTTGGTAAAAGCTGTATACCAAACAGTGGCAAAGAGGAGAATATCGCACTGTAATGCTGCTTAAGTGTTTGCAAAAATGGCAAACAGACCTGTTATGTGGAGATGAGGAAAATGTTGAAGGAGCTTTTATTTCTCCTCTAAAATTTTCTGTAATATATATATGCTAAGAAAGGAGTGGGAAAAGAAAAAAGAAATGCAAATGCTTTGTGATATTCATATTCAGTAGTTGCACAGAAAAAAATCTGGTCACTGACTTTCAAAATTAATTTATGGTGTCAACCCATATTAATATGGATAAAATTAATTGAGTACTGACAAAGAGTATTCACATAGAAGGAAGTTTTGCAATTTAAAAGTGTGGACTGCATTCAAAGAAACTTCAAATCTCTTCTATTTCCAGACTCAAGTGAATGACTTTTCTTTTCTTTGCAATTGAGTGCATTCTCCTGATAACCACAAGATAGAATTAGGTGCAATAGCATTGGGGGGAAAAAAATCCATGTGTTTACTTTCAAAAAATCCATGTTTTTACCTTTTTTGGGGGGTAAGGGGGAATTTAAAATTGTTCAGTTTACTCACGCTGATACACACTTATTAATTTCCATCTCTCTTTTCCTCTGCTGTATCCTCTTATGCTTAGCTAAAAGAAAAGGGAATTAATATATCTCACTAGCTAGTTCACTGCAGCTTGAAAATCTCCGTGGTAAGGAACTCCAAGAAAAAAATAATGTTTTGACTTTGCCTGTTTATCCATGTACTGACTGAGCTTAGGAAAAAATTAATGACTGTTTTTGAAAGATTAACATAGGTAGTTTCATTGTTGATTTAAGTCATTAATTAAATTCTGCTCAAATTTCCCGGGGTTCATTTGGACTGCTAACCCTATTTGTCACTTACATGGCTAATTCAAATGAGAGCTTTATGTGCTGCATTACATGACAAACCACTTCTCTGCTTCTGCTAAGCATGCAGTAACACTTCAGAGCAGCACCTTCTGCTGTGTGTTGCTTCAGAGAGGACTGTCTTTTTCTGTGGGTTTTCAGTGTCTGGAAGACACCCAACACATCATGGAAAGAAAGAAAGATTGATTAGACCATTTTCTACAAAAAAATACCTTTCCCGATTCACTTCCCCATTCTTTTCTGAGACGTTTTTAGGTCAGATATTGTTTTCAGGTCAGAAATGCCTCTCTCACCCGTGGCTCAAGGAAATGAGCTGTTTGCAGGGAATCTGCTGGAAATTGCATTAGAAGAAGAAATGTTCCTATAAAACTGCAGCCCCAGAATAGCAATGAGCTCCATGAAGCCCTTTCTTAGTTACCAGAATTGCTCACCTTCCTACACTAGTCTACTGCAAAACCTGTGGATGCCATTTGCTGTCTCACACCCAAGAGATGCTCCCTGTGTGGTTAAAAAGAGCCCTTCTTGGACAGGGATGGCTAATCTTCACCACCACAAGTTTTTAATATAGCTGTATTCTATTCCTTAACTATCCATCATAAGGAAAGAGCTGCAGAATTCTAACATCAGCTTATCATGGCTCTGTGGTTTCTGATGGGAAAACAAATATATCACGTAAAGGGAATAAAGTGCTTTTCTCTGGTTATCATTCCACTCCAGGCTTTTGTGTCACAGATTGTCTGGCAGACTCACAATTATTTCCTCCTGCAGCTTCTGGAAATGATCTCTGCACTAAAGAGAAATATGCCCTCAGCAGAGATGGGTTTTATTTGTGGTATTCTTTTATATTTTTCCATTTTACCATTAACTGATTTTTAGCTCTCAGTCTTTTTAATGTGTAGGAAAATAATTTCAGTCAAGACTTGTACTGTGCTCCACGTAATTGTTGATATGCCTGAAATCTGTGTTCTATTAATATATTCATATTGTTTTTGATGAGCACACTGGACCTGAGTCACCTCACAGGCTGCACTGAACAAATGACATTGCACTTCAGTAGAGCAGATGTGGCTGCCTGTGAGGAGCTGCAGGAATGGGTGCAGCGGGTCCCAAAGATGCTCTGTTGCAAAAGTGCATGCACAGCTGAAACGAATACTGCCTAAATGGACATTCCTGTTTGATTTGTTAAATGTCATCTCTTCAGGCTATCAGGAAATCTACAATTTGGGGTGGGTTTTGCTTTTGACTTCGAATCTGATTATCTTTAGAATGAAAGGGCACTTGAATAGGAGCAGGCTGGCTGGTCCATGCTCCGAGAGTGCTCTTCCCCCTCCTCCAGTCCTCGCCCTTGGTACGGCAGCAGTGGCCGCTGTTCTCTGAGGCTGCTCCCCTGGAGCCGGGCACTGAGGCTGCTCCCCTGGAGCCGGGCACTGAGGCGGCTCCTTTAGAGCTGTTCCCTGAGGCTGCTCCCCTGGAACCGGGCTCTGAGGCTGCTCCCCTGGAGCCGGGCACTGAGGCGGCTCCCCTGGAGCTGTTCCCTGAGGCTGCTCCCCTGGAGCCGGGCTCTGAGGCGGCTCCCCTGGAGCCGGGCTCTGAGGCGGCTTCCCTGGAGCTGTTCCCTGGGGCTGCTCCCCTGGAGCCGGGCTCTGGGGCGGCTCCCCTGGAACCGGGCTCTGAGGCGGCTCTCCTAGAGCCGGGCACTGAGGCGGCTCCCCTGGAGCTGTTCCCTGAGGCTGCTCCCCTGGAGTCGGGCTCTGGGGCGGCTCCCCTGGAACCGGGCTCTGAGGCGGCTCTCCTGGAGCCGGGCACTGAGGCGGCTCTCCTGGAGCTGTTCTCTGAGGCTGCTCCCCCGGAGCCGGGCACTGAGGCGGCTTCCCTGGAGCTGTTCCCTGGGGCTGCTCCCCTGGAGCCGGCACTGAGGCGGCTCCTTTAGAGTTGCTCTCTGAGGCAGCTCCCCTGGAGCTGGGCTCTAGAGGCGGCTTCCCTGGAGCTGTTCCCTGGGGCTGCTCCCCTGGAG
>JAYDZK010000202.1:47633722-47672231 GCA_034509185.1 Euphonia xanthogaster | reverse complement strand
GCCGGAAATCTGAGGGATTCAAATGCCTATCACTAAAAAGAAGCCTTTTTTTTTTTTTTTTTTTTTTTTTTTTCCTCCCCCTAACCAATGTGACTGCAGAGCACATTTCCTGGAGAGCTGGGGAAGAGCACATTGAGCCCGACACCTGATGAAGTGGTTAGTCTCTGGCTAGCATCCTTCATTTGATGAAAAACATCACATGGAAGGTGCACAATTGCTAGCTGTTTTCCTTGAAATTCCTCAAATAAGTCAGAATGAACAGGTTCAGAAATGAGCATTTCCTGCCTCTCCATCACTTCCAATACCACCAAAGAATGTTTATTTTTTTCAGTTACTTTTTTGAGTGATTTCAGTAGCTTCCTATGTATGCATTATGACTGTGCTTGTGATTAATTGCATTGCTTATGGTTGTTTAGAGTCTGCAAGTCTCCTGTAAAACATGATTTGTAAATACATCCTCCATGTGAGGGAGGGTGGAAGAAAGGAAGGAGGACAGAGGACTCTAGCATTCACTGCCTGCTGCACTGATAAGTAGGGAAGTAGAAATAAAAAAGTCTGTTGAAAGAAATTTGTTCTTTATCAAAAGAGCTTAAAATGGAGATTTGAAATTAAGACAAATGGTAAATTATATATACACGAGCATTTAACAGTAATTTTACCAACTGTTTGGTTTTAAATCATAGATGCAAAACCAATACTTCCCATACTTTTGAGAGGGAGCAAAAGCCAGGTAAATTGAGAAATGCCCAGACTCTTCCTCTCAGCCCATTGTAGACTATTGGGACTGTTTGTCTCTGCTCCAAGCATGTAAACAGAATTTGGCAGCTAACTGCTGTGAGAAATTAAATGGATCAGTCCCATTTGGCGTGTGATGAAAAATACAGAATCAGTCTTTAATCTAGTTTTATATATCTGACTTTGCAATTTATGTTTTTATCCTGCATATTTTTTAGATCTAATCACTCCAAGAACTGAGGAAACCAATGCTGCTGTAGAGGAATCATATTGACTATATTAACATGGCAGGCTCACAATCAACAGTACTAAGTATTTCAGTTCCAATATACAAATCTCCATCACTGGCCTTATCTTGATAACAACTCATTCTGTTCTCAGAGCAGCCATATGATGAGGACAATATAAGCTTCTGCTAGCAGGGACAGGGTAGGGAACCTGGTGATCTCTGTCTCCATCAGGGTCTGAAATAGAGACTGCTGTCTGGTGCAAGACCAAGGCTGCATTACTCACTTCCCCTTTGCCTTCTCTCTCCCTTTCTCACTTTCTCCTTTCCTCCCTCAAGTGAATATTCTGTCTCATCTCAATACTGTGTCCTCCTTCTCCGCTGTGACATATCAATTTGTCTCTAAATTGTTAGAGCTAGCCTCTTTTCTAGCTGAAAAAGAGGAACTAAAACAAAAATGGAGATATGAAACATGATTTACTCAAACACATCTGTTCCACAGCAATTTTCATCATCCAAATGTTTTTTTTTCCATAGTCACACACACCCAGCCACTTGATCAACTGCAGCACCTTGCAAGGGCTGAGAAGAACACTGGTAAAGCAGATTCCCGTTTAGTTAATTGAACTGTTTCGGTAGTGTGGAAAAAGCAATGCATTCCCCTCGTCCAACTCTGCTTTCTGACACAGCAGAGTATTTTTTCCCTGCAATGCTTCCAATAAAACCCAGCCTCAGGCTTAGAACATTTTTGTCCAAATAGGCAGAGACAACCAAAATGGTCTTTCAATGGAAATGTCAGGAGACTGACAATAGGTGATATTACCAGCTTTGTCCACTGCTGTGTGTACATCCAGCTCTCCAGTGCACACTGTGCTCACAGTGCAAACTCTGAGGATGGGAAGCTTTGGACAAGGGGGTTGAAGTTTTTCTCTGCAAGTTGCCCACAGCTATTCATCTGTGTTCCATTTTATCAGCATCTGTGGCAGGATGTAGCATAATGAATGCATGAGTATTATTAAACAATTAGCCAGGTGACATTTTTGGATTTTTTTATTACTTTCTAGTAAACCTGTAACACTCATACATTAGGAAGTGATTGAGTGTTCTGCTGGATTTTAGACTGTAAGTAATTATGTGCCATTTTAAACAGCAGAAGAACCAATTAAAATGCTTAAATGAAATGGGAGAAAGTAGACACAAAGACAATTCCCAAGACAAGAAAAAACTCATACCAATGACCTGCACAAGCTTAGTCTTAGAAAATACTGATGTAACATAACCTCATATTCATCAGTATCTGATATGAAAAAAAATTACTATCCTTTTAGTTTAAACCAAAAAGAAAATTCTAATATTTGAGGGGTACACAAATTCTTCAAATATCTTCCACGTGTTTTTCAGAGTTTAATCACAGAACTTGTCATGGCAAAGCCTTAAGTAAAAGTGCCCTTCTTTACAGACCAAGTGGTAAATAATCTCTCCCACCTTTTAGTCAAACAAATACAATTTTTAATCTACTCCATTGTACCAGCTCAGCGTTTTTCCCTTTTTAGAGGGGTGTTTTATCCCACAACACCCGTTTCCCAACTACAAAGTATTCAGGAAAATGATAAATTGCTGACTTGAGACTGAAGCAGAACTGCCATCTTGCCCTCTACCAGCCATTTGAATCTTTGCCATGTCAGACTATGTTGATTAAGTGTACTGTTTACATACAAATGGAACACTAAGTAGTGCTTTGCTCTAAGAATGAGTGCTTTTTACCCTTCACTGTTTGATAGTGGTGAAGAGAGATGGAAACCAGTTCCATCACAAAGTCCACATGCAGTTCAAGGATGTAACAACAGCAGCGACAATGAGAACTACAGCTGGTCTTGTCTTGTACCACCTCTGTTCTTCACGTAGGTTGCATGCTCATAAGAACATCCTGAAAGATGACTGGTGAAATGACGGCCAGAACCCAAGCTAGCTCTTAGAACTCCAGCGCCACGCCAGGAGTGGTGAACTGCCTCGGTATGGGGATTTACCAGAGGCAGAACCTTCAGAGCCACTTGCTCTACGGTGCCAGACACAAGCCATGACAGGAACCCTGTAGAAGACAAAGGAGAAGGCTCTCTGTCTTGAGGTTGCACAAGGAAGGGTTTGCTCCAGATGAAGAGAGCCAAAACACAGAGCCCCAGGCACTCCTGCACAAGGGGTTTTGTACAGGTACATGTCAGGGGGTGGATACAAACAGCTAACCAATAGGGAATCCCCAGAATCCCCTCAGGAGGGAGGGGATGGCATCAAGTATCTGGGGCCAATTGGGGTAGGAGGGTGGAGAGGACGGGTCAGATGGACCAATGGGGCTTCCAGGAGTAGGGGAATTCCAAAACGGTATTGTAGAGAGGGATTGGCCTGAGGTTTAAGTGGCAAAGAAGGTTCGGGAATCAAGGGCTGGGTTGCCTGACAGGCAGGGAAAGAGCTGGAACAAGAGGCGGGGAATGGCATGAGGGACAGCTTTGAGGGAGGGTAAAACCCAGAAGTAAACCAACTCGGGGAGAACATGGTACAACAGAATGAATCACTTAACAAGGAATCAATAAAATACATTCGAACTGCAACAGATTGGGACTGCCTAGAAATTATCTGGGACTCCATAAACCTTTCCAGTGGTATAAGGCTGGCAGTCCCAAAACCAGCTCACGGAGAGGCCAGTAAGCAACAGAAGTCTCAGGAGCTTACCAATTTCGTACAACAGCTGGACTGATGCCAGCGTCCTTAAGGGAGAATAAGAGCAAGGCTTCCCTGCTTGGTGGAGACTGTGGGAGATGCTCTTCTGCAGCTGTGTCTCTTCACATTTCCTGCCTGGCCTCTGATCAATCTTCTTTGCATACCAGTACACAGGGGATGAAAGGTCCCATGCCACTTTCAGCAAACACAGAACAGGCTTAGCTGGAAGAATCTCAGATAAATTTCAAGGTGGATTTTTTTATAAGATTGGCTGGAGGAGGCTCTGTGTAATTGGTCTGTACAATAAAATAAGTCCTGAGAACACTTCAATTTAAAGATTATATTTGCTGGCAATTTAATGTTGTTGGTTCAGTGCTGCTGGTTGGTTGCATTTGCCTTGCTCTTCTTGCTCTATATGTCCATTCCCACCTGTGGGCTGCTTAAAGTAATTTTTCAAGCAACACTAAGCTGGACTCCTGGAAACTAATCCTTGATGGATGATGTAATTTGAATGATGGATTCTCATCATCTCCTACAGTAGAGGCACTTTAGCTGTTGTACCTTCAGATATTTTACAACCAGCAATAATAACGAAAGAAAGCAAAGGCCTTGAAAACTAGTCACAGTTTTCCTATTGCTATGGAAACTAAATGGTTTTGGTTTTTTTCCTTCACCCATCACTATATGCTATTATGCTTTATTACAAAACTCTGTTAAGGCTTATCTTCTTATAGTGAAGAGCTTTATGTAGCTTATGGAATCTTGATTAAATTGTTGCAGAAGTGATAAGTCTAGACTATGAAGTAATGTTCTACAGCACAATTTTAACTTGAGATATTTTGCATACCAGCCTCTGTGGTCACGATTACAAGGGTTTCTCTGCCTGCCTGAGAGAAACTTTGTGTGGGTTTTTTGAAGTCATGAGAAAAACAGATGTAAATGATGTCTCCAGGCAGCCACTAGAGGTAAAAGACAAAGATCTGCAAGACATCTCACTATATTCAGGGAAGACAGTGCTATAGGTATTTCCTTAGGTGCAGGCATCCCTCTGGAGATCGCATTACATCCTAATAATCTCACTTCTCTGATCTACTATGCAGACTTCTATGCAGTGGTGAGAGTTCTCTTAGTTTCCTAAGACTGTCTGCCTCTGCTCTTTTCAATATCCATACATAGACTGTCTGTGGAAGGAAAAAACTTTTGTCCTGTAGTATTAGGTAGGTTTTATGTCCCGTCATGTACTGCAGGAATAGGTATTTTGGAAAAGTCTTTAAATTAATTCATCCTTATTTTTTCCATGCTTCAAGTGCTGACTTGTCTGAAGTTGTACATAGAACATAATTTTGACAAATCCTTGCCACATGAGGCAGCTCTAACTGTCTGGTTCCTTTCTTAGACCTGGTAAAGCTCAAGTGTATTGGGTGTTCATGGAAAGGTGTTCATAGTGGGTGGGATGCAGAGTGGCCTCTGAGGAGGAGCTGAGCCTGCCATCCAAGCTGGTGATGCCTTGATGAAAACATATCTAAGAAAAGCCTTATTTTCTGCAGGACAGAAAAATACAAACTGAAAAGAGGTGCCTGCTTTTCCCATGTATGATACTAATCAGAAGAAACACACATCCACCATTAACCCCAGCATCTCCCAGGAATATTTAGGACTATGCCCTGAGAATCTTAGTGTGCCAAATCCCAACTACTGTAGGATGCTCAGCTGAATCCTGCTCACTCACCTGCCCTAGAGGAGTTTCCAGCGTAATTTAGGCTCTCTTTTGGAACCTGAGAGGCAACAGATTTGCCAGAGACGTCACTCCAGCCCCGCTTCCCCCTGAGACAGCTAAGTTTGCCCAGAATTTATGTCATTTAGCTTTCACTGTAAATGGCAAAAAGTAAGGGAAGACTCAGGATCAGACCAGATACTTCTGACAAATAGCTCTCATAGCTGCTCTGATCCAGCTCTCCCTGAGGGCTCATAAACCAGAAACTGCTGTTGCAGGGTGGCTGCTGAGAAAGAACTATTTCCGACTTCTGGCTCTAGATTAATCTAATCTGTCTGTTACTGGTGCCAGGCCTGCTGAGTCAGCTCCCTTCTCTGCTGGACCAGGGTCTATATCTCCTGACTTTGCAACTCCTGCATTGTAGGTTTATCAATTTTCCAGCACCTTTAAGCACATAGAGAGTGGGGTCAAAACTAGAGACAATGTCTTTGTCTTGCATATCTGGAAGTCTTTTGCAAAGCTGTATAGGTGAGAAAATAAAACAATCAGCACATCACAGCTTCCTGGACTCCATGCAGAAACTGCCATGCAACCCAGCCATCTCCTGCCACCAGATGCAGGTGTAAGCTGATGGCTGGGGTTTTTCTTAGGTGGTGCATATACTTGCTGGACTGGTGTTTACTGATCATATCAGCTGTCACTGAAGTCACTTTTTCACAAGCCTCTTGGAATCCATATGGGAACATGCAGCTGGGAGGTTGCACTCCTTTTTCTGATGCAGCAGAGTTAGCGTCTCCAAAACCTAGTCTTCCAGAAGGGTCAGCTTGCTCACAAATAGATAGTTTGCTGACCTGTCTTCTTACTGTTATGGAAATAAACTGTCTTGGAAACTAGTATCTGCAGTCCTACTTGGGGGTGGGGGTGGACTGTCTGTGTTTTTTTAGATACTGGGAATAAGCCATAACTCTGTGCCATAACTATGTGTGTCACCCCAGGACAGTAATCTAGCATAATATGGGTAGTAGGACCATGATTCTGGCTTGGAGACAGCATTACAGGAGAGAAGTTGTAGGGTAGATCTGCCTATATCCACATTATCATAAGAGTAAACACCCCAGATAATTAATATTTGGGATGGAATTGCCAAATTTTGGCCAGTTCTAAGACAGAGTGAGAAAGAGAGGGACATAGTGCTATGGAAATGTAGGGGTGGCTGGAAGATCTACTGTGGAGAGCTCAATCCAAGTCATCAGACTGAAATTTTCGAGAAGTTGATTGAAAATGAAACATACAGTAAGGGTTTTAGAGAGTTGCCTATTTGATGTAAATTTCTGTTCAAATTTCTCTCTTTTTGTTTAATGGGGAAAAGACCAGTTAATTAAAACCACTGACTAATTTCTAATAATACTTGGTGACTAATTTTAGCATATTAAAAAACTATGGTGCTATTGAAGTAGAAAACTTTGAACACTAACCATTTTGATTTGTCAAAATATTGTAATTTCACAGTCTTTAACTTAAATGTAGTTCCTTAAATCTCAGCTACACATAAGCAATGAGTCATGAATTTAAATGGAACGGATTAAAGTCTGAGCAAAAGTATGCATACTTTACACAGTAGATATTGATGTTGCATGTCCTTTCTACTGAAGCTATATGTAATACAACATGGCCATAACTCTCATCAGGGCCTGCTCACATGAAAGAGAAGAGATTCCCACAAAAATACTGTGTTTCATGGTGAAAGCCCATGCACCTGCAGAGTATGTATTCTTTTTATAATATATGTGGTTCCAGTTCTCATGTTTTTTGTGTCATTTGTGGGAGGGAGTCACTTTGTATTCTTTTCCCAGTATACACAGCCTGGTCATTTCTGAAAAATGTGTTAAAGTAAGGCAGATCAGGTACGTGCTAGGTAGGAACACAGAAGCAAACAAAAGAGTATTGTTTCAAGGGAGAAAATGTCCCTAAACTTAGGTAATTGAAATTGCATACTTACCTGGACACACCTAGCTCCTACAAATCTTTCTCTTCCATCTCTGTTACTGTAAATACCTCTTCGTACAGACCTCCCACTGATTTCAAATTTGTCAAGATCTCCACTACCTGGGTAACTCCATGCTCCATGTTTTGTTTGACAATGTCAATATTTTGCAATATAAGTAAATATATGTATGCTACTGGTGTGTGTAAATATATATATGTAAGTTCCAAAATCCTGCCTTTTGAAGATTTCGGTAATACACTGCCAGGATACTGGCTATGGGGAAGAAAAATGGGTGTGTTTTAGGCATCCTTCCAAGCAATCTCCTACTTGCATTTATTCTTCCATGGTGCAGCATGTCTCTTCCTAAGAGCTGGTCTCCAGTCTCTGCACACACCCTGGGGCCATGGATAGGCAATAGGCAGCGTTTCAGTTACACCAGGCTGTTGAGTAGACCTTACCACATAGAAAGAAGCTGCTTGCACATTCATTCCTATACTTACTTTTTTAAAATGCTTATAATATTGCAGAAATGCTTATGTATAATTCATTATCTTCTTTCCTCAGGTCTGCTTTTCCATTTGTTGGCATAGTGCTTACAGATAGATGATTTAATGTTGAGCTCTGACCCATTGATTCTATATTTCATACAGTGAATCATAAGCTTTGTTTCTGTGAATAAGAAGGGATTATCTCACTTGTTTTTCTAGGACTTCTCACCCTCTGAGCAAATTATCCTTGTGGTTTTGCCATTGACCTGCTGTCATCCTGAGATCTTTATACGGTAAAATATTTTTCTCACACAACTCCCATGCTGTTCCCAGAGGAGTCATGTTAGCATATGTGTATGAGCTTTTGGGGATGTAAGTTGATTCTCATAGTCTGTTTTAACTTTGGTGCTGAGTTTTCATTTTTTAGGTTATTTGTTTTTTTTACTCTCTTTACTTTTTTTTTTCTTATTTCCCTTAATCGGAACCATTTTCTCCTTAATGTGTCTTGTTTTGACTAATAATTTTTGTAGTCTTAGTTGATCCTCTTATCTTTTCCCCACCTATTTCACCCTTGACTAGTCTTTTCTATTGGGCAGTTTCTCTCATTGGCCTGAGATGAAATCTGCTGATGTGAGAGTCTAAGAAAAGCAAGAATGTTTATCATAAAATGGCAGAGCTGATATGGGTTGGAAAAAGCCACAGGGATAAGGAAAGACAAGATATGGTTCTGTATACATGGCGAGACTGAGAAGATCTGCTGCTCATGAAACCACAAAAACAATGTTGTAACAGGGGATGAAATCATACGGAGAATGACTTTAATTCCCACTCCAAGGCGATCTCCTGCTAGGTAAAGATATAAAGATGAGCAACTGAAAAACATATGAGAGAAACCTGCTGTGCTTTTCACTTCAAGACAAAAACCACATTCTTGCAGAATATCCAACTGTTTTGTTTTGTTTTGTTTTTAAAGTATCGTTTCTGTTTGCTGATTCTCTTTTACAGCTTGTATATTGTGTGCAATAGTTAGACTTGTACAATTTTCTTCCGGCATGTTTGTAGACAGTGAAGAAGGGCAAATGATGATATCAAAGTCAGCCTTGAGGTCCAACAGAAGGTGATAATGGATTACCCCAGCTGAGCTGCAAGGAGACAGTCAGGAAGGCACTGAAGTGAGGTAGTTGGCAAAGTGCTCTAAGAAGATGGTAGTAGTGAAAGTTGGGTTAGAGGCACGCATGATGCTTATTTGGCCTGAAGCAAAATTAGTATTTTATGGTGGTGACCTTTTACTGTTTTTATAAAAAGAGGGGGACTGTGGAATATCAGACAGCTACAGAAGCTGAGCTGGGTAGCGCTGCTGACCTCTTGGCCCTGGTACAGTGGAAACTGTGGAGAGATAAACTCAAGGCAAGAACAGAAGGGAAGACATCATGTCTGGTCACTCTGACCAGTCTGATGAGAGAAGATGTAACAAGGACATCATTGGCACAAGAATGTAACAGGGACTTGATAACCCAAAAAGATTGTGTTGTTACGGAAACAGGGGCAAAGGGGTCCAAGTGGAAAATTTTGTATGGAAATTAGAGAACTATTAATGCTAGTGACTAGTGTAATAAGCTGGCCTTGCTTGCATAACATGGTCTGTGTCTCTCAATCCCTGTAAATGGTGCCCTGTGTGAGGAACAATAAGCTAGCATCCTAGCAGGGAGCCCCGTGGAACTGAAGGGCTGCTGAGAGGAAGCGAGAGCCGGATGGCAACAATCCCTTTAGGCTTTGGAGCAGCAGCTTTCAGTGACGCAGGTAATTCAGTGAAGGACTTCTACCTGCCTTGTAATGCTGAGACATGCCCTGTGAAATGAATGTCAAGTGAAAACTGGAACTGGAAAGGGATCTAGTGAAGTTAGTAATTTAGTTAAAACATCAGCTTAATACTTTTTTAACAGAGAACAGAACTGGTGAACTGGTGAATAATTATTGATGGCGACAGCAGATCTAAGTTTAAGGTCGTAACAAGCATCTGTCCTCTGGTATATTTAGTAAGTTATTCTCTTATTCTCCATGTAACATTAAAGTCCAAATGACTGCCCATAAAAAGTAAGAAGCGGTATTTTCGTACTACCTACCCTGGTACATGAATTTATTTACTGTGGCTTTTAAATTTGAGGAAGGATAGAGATTACTCACTTAGGGCTGATAGACTTTTAGTCTTTGCATAATCTTTAGCAACAAATCCTTGCCATTTTCAGGTTTCATAAGAGATATATTAATGAACCTTTACAAGGTGCAAGTGCTGGATGATGTGATCTTAAAAAGCCTGCCTTATCCTAAGGAATGTCTCCATCCACTGCTATGTTGTTCCTGCTACTTGCTATACTTTCTTTTTCCCTTGTGTATGTGCATTTTTAGAACAAATAGGGAGCCTTCATGGACAACATTTCCTGGCACACCTATGAGCAGAAGAACCATGCTTTAAAAGAAAAGCTATAAACAGTACTGCTGGCATTATTCACTGCTGTAGGACACTACCTTACTGAGTAAAGGTTAGCTGAAATGCTTTCTAGGGTAGCCAGTGTGTTCACGTAGTGTCATGTCTTGCATGAGACCTCTGCTTATGCAACTCTTTTATTTTGGTAGCCTGAAAGGCAGGGTCTTGAAGCCACGAGGCAACTGAAAACCCAAGGATAGGCTTTCATTTTGTTCAGGTAGGACCTCAGCCCTGGTTTAGCAGGTGTCTGTCACGCCAAAAATGTGTGAAGTACAGGGTAAACAAGAGTATGCAAACCTTGTGTGTCTCCTTGCAAAAGTATGGTATGGAAACAACTGAGGCATCTTTAATGAGGATGCAGCTGGGGTAGGTGGAGGAGCATCACTGAGCCTGGGGAACTGGCAGAAAGCTGTGTGATCCTACCAAAATGCAATATATACACAACCTATGGCCAGTTCTGGTGTCTAGATAGATTATCATGTCTGAACAAGTTGATCTTTAAAATGGCATTTCCCTTCCCTTTAGCTTCCAATAGGAGGTTGAATACAGTGCTTAAGTGAAAAATGAGCAATAAAGCTGTTGGTAAAGAAAACAGAGCCAGTCTCAAAGCACTATTAATCTTTCAGGAACTACCTGATAAAAGAAAGAAATTAAATATATATATAAGCTGCAAGAGGCTATTGTTGCAGTGTTGCAATGTGCCCCACTCTAAACTAAAGGACTTAGATTAACTCTTTGAAAACAAGTTTTTGTAGTTCAATGACTAGAGGAAGAGCAGCAGTAGGGACAATAAATTGAGTGACCAGAAAGTCCTGACTAGGAGGACTTCCTCCCATACTTGGAGAAAACTCTGTAGATCCCTCTCTATAGTGCTCCCTGGGGGAAGCAGTGGTTAAGGACCTGGTGAGTTATTACTGTGAGAAGTAATGTTTTGTCTAAATTTGGGACTTTGAGTTGTCCTTGCTTACTTTGATTATTACCATAAAGGATTGTCATTAATTTGGTGGCAAGCAGAAGCCTTACATCAAGGCTTGAAAAAATGATCATTGCCCAAATTAATTTTGAACTCATTATTCATCTCCAGAACACCCTCGAAACAATAACAGGAGAACAAGATCAGTTAAGCCTTCCAGATGGAGGGCTGCCGTTCAATTACAGCTTCCATGTGGAAGATCCTCTTTTTCTGTGAGCAGTTTCTTGCAAATTTCTTGTAGTTCAAGAGGTGTGCATCACTTCCCTCTTCACCTTGTTTATTTTCACTTCAGTAGAGGGAATATATACAGTGATTTCAGTCAGTAAGGTCTCACTACAAGAACAAAAGCAGATCAGACACTACAGATATCACACATTTAAAATCAAATCGAAATTGCATTCTGTTTGAGGTCACAGTATTTTTTAACTACATTTGTGTTTAACTGCTTTTCAAACTTAAATTATATGCCAAGAAATGGTATAGCAATCATGGGATCTATGTGGACATGACGAAGTGACCCTTGTACAAAACTTTATTTCTTTCAAATCATTGTGGTAATGCTTTCATTTTTATTGTGGCTAAATCAACAACTTTAGGAAAACCACTCAGCTGGGAGATGTAGAGCATGTCTTAATGCTCTCATCTCCAGGCACCTGCGGTTTCTTACATTCTCATCTTATTTTCAGTAGAAGCCAAACATGTTCATTTTGAAGAATTCAAAGGACTTTAATTAGAAGTCTACTTTGAATTAAAACAAAACAAAACAAAACAAATCCCTCCCCACCAAAACACCCCCAAACTAAAACGAAGCCCCACCCTGAAACATGTGCTTTTGTCACTTTTCTAGAAACAGCCTAAGATTGTTTGCTGTCTTGTTGGGCACCCTTAGGGTATTACCTTATTGTCAAGTGTCAATTTTGTACTGTAATTTTAGTTGGAGGATGGTAGAAATAGATGTAAGTTGGACATATGCAGAAATCCTATGATATATATGAGAAGCAGGTATCTGCATTGTGTTAAAATTCTCATAAATAGAAATCTGCAATTTCTGTGGGTTCTTTTAAGGGTTAGTAAATGACAAAGAGCACTTTGGATTGAAAGGCAGAATTATTCCATATACACCCCATATAATCTGGTCTTTGAAAAGTTTTTTTTCATAAATATGAAAAAAGTTAGTGTAGTAAGAGACTAACACAGCTAGCTTTACATCATTGTAGTCAAAACATGTTGTGGTTTTGGATAACATAATTAAAGGGGGATATTTACCATAAATGGATGATTTGCAGAAAAAAATCATAACTGTAGTCTAAAACTAGATGCATTTAGTCATAGCAGTTAGGAAGGCAATGAAATAAATTCTTAAACTCTAAATAATATTTTTTAAGATTTTGTGAGAATTTGAAAAGTAAAGAGGGACATCCCTAAGCTGCCTCTACTGGTCACTGCTTGAGCTTGAATATCAGGTAAAGAAGGGTTTTTGGTCCCTTGACTTGATACATACCTTTATAAGGTTTTAAAAATGCACTTTAAAAATAGATTTTTTTCCCCTCTTTTATGAAATACGAAATCAATTTCACTTTGCGAGGAAGTAGCCCCTCTTTCAGTATAGAAACACTTGGGAGGTATAATAATGCTCTAGTATAAAGAAGAGTGAGTTATAAATTTATGTTGTAAATACCTGGACTCATTTTATAGGATGTCTTTTGCTCTTATACAATAAAGACATTTTATAGAATGTCTTCTGCTCTTCTCAATAAAGATAATCTAGCTGGTATTATACAATAAAGATAATGGAGCCCCTATTCTCAGTGCACCTGAAATGCATTCACTTTCGAACTTGCATGTTCAAAATCTACTGTATTATTATGCTGCAAATTTGACTGCAGAAGGAGTGCAACATTTTCTCATGTGTGTAACCACTGTATTTCTTTTTCCTGATTGCAAGAATCCTAAAATATTATTTTAATCTCTAGAGGAGTTCAAAGATTAGGTAAAAAATTATGCATGATGTGCTTGAAAACTTGGTTAAGTAAAAGCAGCATTGAGTTATTTATTTTTTACAGTGGTGTTGATGTATTTGCCATACTGGGATTTACAACAAATAGCCTGCTTCTGCAGTTTTAATTAAATGTGACTGGCTTAAAATGTGGAAGTGATAAACAGGAATTACAAATCGTTGTTTGCCTGAGGATGGGATTTAGAACTTGTCACTTAGAGACAAATTTTAAACTTTAGATTGCTTGTTTCAATACATAGAATATGAATTAAACCCAGAAAAGATACTCAGTCACTTGTGGGCTCATGAAGCTGAATAAATACAGAAGGACACATAGTAAAAAAATTTGATAAGCATTACAACCTTTGAAGCCTATAAAGGTCTTGCTTATAAAACTGGAGGTGGCCTCTGTACACCAGTTTCCATTATGCCAGCTCTGTCAATGGAACATTGACTATCACATTAACATTGCCAGAGACCTTTGCATTAGAAATGATTCTCAAACCTTATGGTAATGGGGTTTGCTTGCCAGAAGTGGGGGTCCATTTTACTGTTAAAACAAGGAGGAGACTGTGCCATGGGTGACTGATGCTCAGCATTGTGTCTTCATTAGTTCATCTGTTAAGCACCTTATTTTTGTAACTGCGGGTACAGAGAAGTTTTTATTCATTTGTCTGCTAGACTTTCCTCTGTGTCTCTTTCATCAGTGAGAGCTGTAGTCTCATGTAGGTCTCAGCCTCATATCCTATGAGAAGCATTTCAGTCTCATATCCTGTGTTCCACCTTGAGCTATGCCCAGGCATTGCAGATGACTAAAAGCTTCAGAGATGTGTGAATATATTTGACACTAAAAAACCTGTCTCCAAGTTGGTGTTTGCGTATAACTACAGATGGCAAAGATACTCAAGGAAAAGGAAGGAAAGAAAGGTGCAATATTTCCTGCAATCTCACGCCCGAGAGCTGTGTGGTATGATTTATCATTTCTTTCACCTGCCATGTAAGTATTTTTTCCTTCTACATCAATGGCAACTTGCAGCCTTTATTCTACAAAGACAGACACAATTCTGATTTGCTTTCTTAGAGTTGGAAGGACTCCCCACAATGACCAACATTATGCTTGTTCTACACATCTGAGCCAGTAGGCACTTGCGTGCTGTTGAGGTGTTTAGTTTCTGCTTCAGATTAACAGCTATGGTTCTGTAAATTCATAGGAGGGAAAAAAATAATGTGGGGTGTTCAGTATCTCCTATGGCAGTGGCTACTGGAATGCTGTGAAAGTACAAAATAGGCAGAAAAACTGTTGGAGGAGTATTGTCATAAAGTCTGAGACTTTTGTTTACCAGTTTGTTCTTTTTTTTTTTTTTTTTTTGTTTGTTTCTGTTTTTTGTTTTGCCTCTCTTCCCTTTTTTAAGTTCTGGTTTCTTGGTAGGTGTCTACTCAAAATCCTGTATTTATAATTTTTGTTATCATAAAATTTAAAAACCTCATAAAAAATAAGAACTTTTTTCAGGAAATGCGGCTGTGGTTGCATTACCTCTTTTTTGTTTAGTTGATTGTTTTTGTTTCTGGGCAAACAGTTGATTTTTATATGTTTCTTCTTCACAAAATTGTGAACTTAAATTCTTTTGAATGATCCTTAATATTGTTGATGCATTTTAAAAATTACTTCTTACATTTGCTGCTATTGCCTTTTCTAATTATGATTTTTCTCTAAGGAGTATAGTATGTAAGTATGCTTACATTTTTTCCATTTTACTCACTGTGGATGTAGCAGTGAAAACCTGCTCTTATTATCTCATATCCCAAGCATATTAGGGCATGGATTCCTAATTGAATTCTAAATATCTAAGCTACCGCAGAAGTTTCTGTCTATCATGGCTTTATATGGCATCTCAACATAGATCTGGAGAATCTCAACAAAGATTTCCTTCCTGGGGTTATTCCATATACAACTTTCTGGTATTAATAAGATTAAAATTCTGTTTCTAGAAAAAAAAAGAAAAGTCAAATTTGAAAACACAGCCACCGTGTTTTTAAATTTTATATTACAACCATGCTTCTCCACGCATTTTCTTGCCTGTAATGTTGCCAGAATCCTTTGTGTGCTCTGATTCTCTTTCTTGTGCAGTGTGTGAGGACTTGGGTCCAAGAAGAACTTTGTCTATTTATATGTGAATATTCAGTCTTTGAATGCACAGTCTTACTGTGAATTCTATACTAATGTTTATCTTTTCTTGTATTATTGTTCTACATGTGATCACAGCCATATTTGTTATAATGATTTTGCCACCAGATACCCCCTAAACAGTTCAGGAGTATCTGGTCCCAGAATAAGGCATAAGATGCCAACTTTGTATAACTGAAAGGTTCAATTATATGTGGTAGGTGTAGCGACAGTCCACAGATTGTAAAAGTCTCTAAAAAAAGCTTTCTGTGTCTATTATCTTTGGCTCAAAACTTTCTAGAAAAGATTTCCTGTTAAGTTTTCTTAATAGAGAAGGTCAATGACTTTCTGTATGTAGCCCATCTTTCTTGTTCTTTTCCTTATTCTTCCTATTGTACTTATTGCTTCACTCCAGTTTTTCAAATAGTGCTGCAGTCAGAATGAGTCATTGGCCAAGGACAACTACTGCCTAATACTGCAAGAACAAATAAGGAAAACAAAACCGAGAAAAAAAAATTCAATTTGTTTCCTAGCAGAGACACAAATCTTTAATAATGTTTTCATTGATTACACTTTCTTGCTCAGCATTTACACTAACAGAAAAACTATTGCAGTCTTAATGCAGGACTGAAGCACTGATGAATGGTTTACTGCATCTACGAGCTACTTAATTAGAAGTAATTATTCATAGACTTCCCCGATGAAAGACCTCATTATTACAATAATCATATCATGTAGGTTGTTAGTGTTTTCTAAAATACCTTGCCTGATGGGGCTGTGGAAATTGCTTGTGATTTTAGTCTAGGAAAAACAAAGATTCTACAGAAGCCCTGAAATGTGGTCTGGAAGAATTTTCCCATTGCTCTGCATCAAGGCAGTGCAGCAGATTGCACAGCCCAGTGCACAGCCCAGAACAAGCTCTCCACAGGAGCGTGGGGTGAGTACTTGCTGCTGCCCAAGGAGGCTGTGACAGATGCTCTCTTCCTAGGGAGGCTGTGGCAGGACCTCAGGAAGCAGAATCAGGACTGAGACCTGGGAGAATGGGAGCAGGTAAATGACAGCTCTGTACTCAGGCAGACCTCTGCAGACTGCCTGGAGTGTCAGGCTGAAACTTTTCAGGAAGGTAGAGAATGTCAGGCATTGCTAAATGGCATTAATTCATGCTAGCAGATGTTAACTTGTGGGAGGCAGGAGGGTGACACCAAGGGTAGCAGGCTCTTTGAGGGAGCTGGAGAGCCAAGGCTGTCTCATGGAGTGTGAGAGTCCTCACAGTGAAAGCCATGAAAGTTCCTGGTGCTGCACACTTTCCTTGGCCATCCAGATGAGACATTTGGTTTGTTAGAGCACCACTACCTTAATCAGCCCAGAACATTTTTCCTTTTTGATGTTACAACATCTGAGGCAGGAAAACCAGCATCTATCCATCTCTTCCTAGAAATGAAGCTAAAAAAAAAGTTTATCTGAGTGATTCTGTGGATTAACTAGAATCATGGAGAAAGATCTCAACCTGTCTAAGCAGTAAATGATCTGAACTGCTTTCTGCATTGAGATTGATGATGGCTGTCAAGTCAAGCTGCTGAAGGATCTCACTTAGACTTATTATTAGGGGTGAGAGCCATTGACTGTTCAGGCTGGGTTTCATCTGGAGCTAATTTTAAGTCTCTAGCACATATCCATAAATGTCTTGAAAGGACAAGACAATCACACCCGCTGGCTGTGGTGGTGATTGCTAGATTGCTGCGTCTAAGCTTAGTGCTACTGGGGATGTGAAGGTAAGAGTTACTGTCACATGAAAATGCATGTCACAGAAATGTGGGGATGGAGGAAGAAAAGGAGAGACTTGGGAAAGAAGGGGAAAGGAGGCAAAATGGATCAATCCCCTTCCCTGGTTCTGAAAAGAACATACAATACTTTGTGCAGTTAACATTGTTCATCTAACAGAAAACATTTAAACAATTTCAAAGTTTTCTGTGAAGTTAGTATAAAATAGCAGTGCTGAGAATAGCACACCATTATTAATTCTGGAACTGTTTCAAAGTTCCCCTTTTCCTCCCACTCCACACATTACATAGACACAGTTACTGTTATTTTTATGCTTAACTCCGAGTATATCTGAAAATGAACAATGAATTATGCTCATATAATAGAATCAGGAAAAAAATTACATACAGTTTTGAATTCTGATTCAGTTCTACAGGTCTATAGCATGTCCCTTTTAGCTCTGGGTAGAAACTGGTTCAACTGAAGGTAATAGCACACCTTTAGCTTTTTCAGTATTTGAAAATACAGAAATAAATGAACAAATTTCTGTTGACTTGACTGCCTGAAATATTGCACAATCATCTGCTTTTCACAGGAGTACACACAAAGCTATAGAATTTTGTCCAAGCCTGGCACGTTGTAAGTGAGAAGAAGCGGATTTTGCCCGCGGTGGTGCCGCTGTGTGCCCTGCTGCCACAGACCCGGGGCAGGTGTGAAGCTGGAGCGGCCCCGGCCGTGTGCGCTCCCTGGGATGCGAACCCTCGTGTGGCGGGCTCAGGACACTGCACGGCGCCGGGGAGGGCAGCCTGGGCAGCCTCAGCGCCCTTCCTCTGCTGAGACCAGATTCAGCCTGAGTAGATGGTATGATCTGTCTCTAAGGAAAGGGTTGGCTGCCAGAGAAAGGGAAGAAACTGCAAAATCAGTCCCGTGCTTCTTTCTGTGCGCTGGAATGGGGCTGAGTTCAGCAGAATTTGTTCTTGTGGGATTTTGCTCTCCCTAGGTGGTTGGGAATGGTTGTCTGAGGCAGAGGTAATAACCAGTCAAAACAGCTTTTAGCTTCACACAGAAAAAGTATTTTTGCTTATGTCTGTGACAGAAATTGATTTCACTTACCATGAGTCAAATATGAGTCACGAGGAATAGAAGCATAATTCACAATTATCTTATGATTATTTGCTCTTTCTGAAAGTCCCATGTATATGCTTGACAACTTTTTCCCCTAGTGTATCAATATATTTTAACCTATAATTATACTTTTGAACCACTTTTTTTTTTGTTGTTTTTGCTGTATGAGAAATCATCTTCAGTACCTTTGTTCTACAACTACTCATAACTCACCATTTATACTGCCATAAAACAAACTAGGTCTTTTGTGAGGGATCAAGGTACAGTTTTGGCCTGAGCTAGAATGGGGCTGAGTATTGTAATAATAAGTTTATAAAATATTTCAGTTACCACTTTGAACACAAGTCTATTTAGTTGCATTTGATTTCACTGTGTACATTCCTTCTTAAGGAGCTGGAAAATCAACACAGTCATATCTGTGTTAGAAAAGAAAGGTGGGTCAAAGCCAACATGGCAACAGGCCTGGGGGGATAAGGGAACAAACACGCTGTTTGGTACCGGTGTTTTACATAGTCAAAGAATTCATAGAATGTTAAGGGGTTGGACAGGACCTTAAAAAACATCCAGTCCCAGCCCCATTTGCCACCATGAACAAGGACATCTCCCACTAGACCAGGTAGCTCAAGGGCTTATAAACATGTCCTTGAACATGGTCAGGGTTGGAATGTCGGCAGCCTCCCTGGGCAGCCTGTTCTAGTGTTTCATCATCTTCACAGTAAAGAATTTCCACTTTATATCTAACCTAAATTTCCCTTCTTTCAAATTGCACCTATTACTCCTTGTCCTATCACTGTGAAATGAAATGAATGTGATTGTCACTTAGGAGACATCTGTGTTGACATTCTGAATGCATGACAATAGCACTAAGTTAACTCTCAGTAAGTAACATTCAGTTGGATAAACTCCACTTTTTTGCTCTATTAATTTCCTTTATTAAGGAACTTGGTTTTTACTGACAAATATCTGATTTTAAAATGTGTCCAATTAGTTAAATTGAGTCTTAGTGAAAACGGAATATTTCCAATTTTTGTGGTGTTCCAGGACTGGAGGATCACCCTGCTGTTTTTTCACAGTGTGACAATGTAATGGTGGTAAACCAGTCTGGGAATTAGGTGACTATATTTTTTTTAAATCATAGTTTTTAATTGGTTGGGGCCATGTGATAATTTCTTGTCACATCCTCTTTATATCCTAGGCCATTATATTACTACCATCTTCTGGGCTAAGCCCAGTAATTTGGGTGTTGCTGAAAAGTATTCAACCTGATTCTAGGACATTAATACGTGTTTGGCTTCAGTTTCCCATATTTTATGGTGTCTGAATGGAGCTGGGCACAAAATTGTTGCGTCTAAATAACATGACACTGGGCCTGGTTAGAGATCGCTGGGCTAGGTTTGAGCAAGCTGGCCCGTGCTCACTCTGTCGGGCAGCCTTATGCTGAAGTACGAGCACAGGTTCTGGAAGCAATCAAGGAAGAGATGACACATGGAGCAAATAACCCTTGTCTTTCAGCTGGGCATGTTTGCACTGTGCTGCTGCAGTTGTATGATTTCCCACTGCTAGCCTGACAAACAAACACTGGCTAATGCCATGGCCAGGGCTGCAGCATGGCCACATTTTTCTGCTTGAGTATTTTCTCCAATCATGAATTATTTCTTTCACTTGCCTGCATTGGAAACAAGCACGCAATGCATACAAGCATGCACCAGAACTTTGTAACCATATTCTAACACCAGGTTTATTGCTACTGGATCCACTAGCCTGTATTCTCTTCTCAAAAATCTAGATGAATTTCTGAATTTAGTGTTACTCAGAGATATTTTTCGGATTCACTACTTTTCTGATTCATGTGTTTTGGCTAAATAGGTTGCCTTCATTGTTTCTAGATGTAAAAGACTACATTGTGCAAAGCTGAACTGTGATTTTGAGGTTTGGCTTCCACACAAACCCTGTCATGCCCCCTTGCCCATTTGTTAGCCCTTTCTTGATCTTTTTAATAAGCACCTTGTTGATACTGTGTAATACTAATTTCTAGTCATATTTTCTCATGTTGCAGTACATCAAATGCCTTATAGAGCTGTGTGGATTATATATGCTTAGTTATTTTTAATCATCAAAGCTTAGGCTCTTAAGAAATGCAATTAGATTTGTTTGACAAAGCTGATGTATTTCCCATATACTATGTTGACTGACTGACTGATTCCTGCAGTTCTTAATCAATTCAATCATGTACCATTTCCTCCTTGAATTTATCTAGGAGTGAGGTCATGCAAAATTATGCTCTTTTTTGAATCCTTTTCTTTTTCTGTTTTGCAAACACTTTTTGCCAAGAAAGCCATGATGGTCAGGATGTTTGTATACAGCAGCTGGGCAGTTGAAAATGCATTGATTAGTATATTATAGCAGTGACACCTATTATTTATTATGCTATCATCAGAGAACACAATTAAGTTATTGTAGAGTTGCTATGGTTTCCAGAGGAGATACAGTGCAGACTAATTACCTCGAGATGCCAGATGGTGCTGAATAATTCCTGAGCAAATGCCTCATCACCTCTGCCTCTCCATGTTTGTATAGTAAACAAAACATGAATAAAATGGAGGCTGAGAATGTAGTGATTTCCCTTTATAGGTCTCCACAGGTTTGTGTTTGCCCTGAGCATATTTACATTCTTCAGACTATATTGTTTAAATTTCTCCCATCTGTGCAAATATCCTAATGAATGAACAGCAAAAAAAAAAAAAGTAAGAAAACTCTGCTGCTGGACATCTTGACTCAAAATGTTCCATCTGCACTATACCTGCAGTTTCAGTATTGTCTGTCACATCTATCCCAGCAATAGGTCAGGTAGAAAGATAGTTTATCCTGTCCACAGGGCAAGTAAGCTCTAAGAGAGCTTTAAGCACAGTCTATACCCAGGATTTCCATTTAGCTTAAAAACTTTGCAGACCACGAGGACATCCTGCACTGCAGCAATGCAGATGAGCATCATTTGGACTGCAAGCTTGTAGGGTGCTCCACATAGCAGTGTACGTGCAGCCATTGGGAATCAAAAACATTGCAAAGCTTAAGGGTGTTGGTGTTTGAGGCCACACTCTCTTACAGACAAGATGTTTTGTAGATCTGTGCCTGATCTCATGACGGCTTTCTCTTATCTTTCAGTGATCACAGTTTAATTTGGTATCTGCAAAACCTTCCATTATACAACCTGAGAGGCAGATAACTAGTTGAGCTCCAGGCCTGCACATGTAGTAAGTATCAAATATAACTTTGCCATCAAGGGATGTGACAAAATACAAGGCCACAAAGAAAAGTCTTTGGGATTGTGTGTCAGAGAGACACATACCAGAGTCCAAAATTTCTGGCTGTCCGTAGTGTAGTGTGTATAACCTAAAGCATCAGGTCAATACAATAAACAGCTCAAGTTTTGGGCAAAGGCTTTTGTGCCCTGCTTCCGATACCAGTATCATAGGATTGCAAACACATGGCCACAAGAGACAGCCTTTTATTTTAGTATATTTAGTTTATATTACTACTTTAGAGTAGAGTTTAAATTCAGTTTAAATTCAGATTTGCAGTGTGGTTGGTCTAGGAAAACAGCCATAGTAAAACGTAACAGCATTCAGAACTTACCTATACAGAGATTGCTTAGGCTTTTCCAGATACTTCCAGTTATCTAACTGATATTTCACTTCTACAAAGCTTCATGGGGCGTGGTTTTCTCTGAGCTGGTCCAAGCTGTTGGGACTCTGTGTTCTTTTAGCTACTCTGCAGGGTTTCAGTGATTCCTGCTATGGGGACTCTCATGAGCACAGCTGACAGAGGCAGCTGCAGATGTGG
The DNA here is from genome assembly GCA_034509185.1 of Euphonia xanthogaster. NCBI lineage: Eukaryota > Metazoa > Chordata > Aves > Passeriformes > Fringillidae > Euphonia > Euphonia xanthogaster. The sequence goes on along the minus strand of JAYDZK010000202.1, from coordinate 47,650,025 downwards.
CAGTTCTGCTTAGGGAGCTTCTGGGCCTTCTGGGAACAAGATCCAGGATCAGTGATAATGGCTGTGTAACCTCTGAGAAACTTAAGGGGGCCTGCTGCTGTGAGGCGAGGATGAGGTAAGAGGAGATAAAAGGGTGCACAGTGTCCACACCTAGTCTTAAGGTAAGTGCAACCTCTGGAGAAGTGAAAGCATGGAAGCTGCTGACTTCTAGCACCAAGAGGAAGGATCCTACACTGTCTAGGGGCTTACAAGTGCCAGATAGGTCCACAACACTCAAAAGTGGAGAGGAGCCAGATATGCCTTCAAGCAAAAATCTGGTCCACCTCTGGCTCTTAAGGAAGAGTTTGGTCAAAGGAAAGGAGTTGCAAGAGTGGCAGAAAGGTGGTTCTGGAAATAGAATACATTGGAATAAGGAGTGATATCAGATAAGGAACACAGGAGGGGGTCAACCTTCTGATGCCAGGAGCAAATATATCTACAAACAGTGAAGCTGACTTGTAGACTGAGATCTTGGCCCATCTTCTGAGGTGATGGAGGGAGCTCTCTTAGAAAACCCACAGAGCTGTGCGTCACATCTATGCCTGAAAGACTTGTTGTGGGGTATGGTAAAGATAGATGGACTTGCAGCCATACTTGAGTGATGAAATAGCTTCAAAATTGTATGCAGTAATTATTAGCTTTAAAATTGTATGCAATAATTATTCAAAATTATGCAGCTAAATCAGTAATAGTGATATGCCTATTATTTAATTATATTAATAGGCAATTACTTGCTTAGCAGTGTATTGCTAAATAGTAAATGCCTAATTATTATTTCAATATTATATATTTCAATCCTGCAATTTAGAGAGTGTGAGTTAGAGCCATAAAGCAACAGTGTTCAAAGGAAAACATATGTAAACCAGCAAAGATGTAAATATCAATTCTTACTTTGCAGTGTTGGACTTCAAGTATAAAATTACTCTCTGCCTTGTCAGATTGTTTGAATACTTAAACAAGAAATTAGTTTAATCAGTGGGCATTTCAATCATTGCCTCAGTTCAAGCTACATTTGTAATTGTAATTTAATTTCTTATTCCTGCATAACTTTTGTTTTGTTCTTGATTTCAGCAAAGGAAACAATAATTGAAATGCCCAGATCAAATGAAATATTACACTTTTCCCCTTAAATTTCTAGGTTTTTAGGACCTCTGAAGACAGATAACTTTCTTAGGTCAAACTCTAAAAAAAAGCACTGTATCAGCCAATTCAATAGGAATATGTATGTTTCCCAAGATGGTACATGAAGCTCTACAGTTAGTTTGAGGATAATACATATAATTCTGGTGTAATAAAACTATTTTATTACAGGACCCAGAGAGGTATGAAATCACTTCTTGCATTACACCATCTATTGATCATGAAACAGCAAATTGCATAGTTTGAATATTTGGTGGGAAATGACTTGGCTGTGATCTATCTTGTTCCAGTCAGAGGAACTATCCATTTCTTTTATATAGTGATAAATCAGGATTTTCTGAAAATTAATATGTATATTGCTGAAAGTTTACAAGCTAGACATTCTAAATAACGATTTTATTTTACTGTAAAGAGATTCCAAGGAAGGATCAACAGAAGAGATCAGAAAGAAGCAGGGAAAGTGGCAAGGCTTGAGTGGGGGAGAGGCAGATGAGCAGGGGATCAGAGCAGTGAAGAAAAAAAGGGACTATGAAAATTTTGCTAAATATGCAAGTTTTCTACTTTGACTACTCCATTTGCCAGGATTTTTGAATTTGATTAAAAGGCTTTCAGAGAATTTGCCATAATAAAATATTTGCTTCTTATGAAACCATTGTATATGAAAATAATGGAAATTATTATGCCAATTAATATCTTTCTCACTCTGCTTTATTTTCTCATTAACAGTGCCTGAAAGTTAGAGGAAAAAATGCTGAGAGAAGTTTGGACAGAGGAAGGGAGGTAGAAGGGCTTCAAATTTGACACTGAAACACACATGCAAATAGTTTATTGTATTGAACAATACGTGGCAAAGAGGTTGTGATTCACATGAAATCCATCAATATGTGTTCGTTAAAATGAAAGAACATCAGCATTATTTATTTACTGTAAGGTGAAGTGAGACTCTTGGCTCTAGCTGATGGCACCAGATTCAATTACTGTGCACCAAGGAAACCTATTAGCTCTTGAAATCTGTCATATACGCTGGTTAGTGTAGTCTTATGAAGTAAAGGCTGCAACAATGCATCAACAGAGAGGAAACAATCTTAGTTTTCTTTCAAAAAGAAAAATAACAAGACACATTCATGCGTTTCATTCCAGTGAGTGTGTGTGTGTGTACATCTACTCCAGCCACAGTCACATAAAACCAAAACTGGGATTTAAACTTCATATTTATTCAAATAAATTATTTATCAATATAAAGAAGCATTTTACAGCACATATGTATTTTCAGTAATACAATAATGGTATTCTTGTAAGTTATATCATCACACTATATGCTTTTATCCCAGAATGAACATTTTTTCAGGCCTATGAATGATATCAAATGATAGGGTAATAAGCCCTAAGAAACAGAAATAGATGTAGTCAAAAGTGTACAAATTTCTAAGGTGTTCAGATCCAGTGTTTGATTAAAGCATTCCTTGCATAATTGGGGGCATAATGTGTATAAAAATTGACATCCTTGTCTATCAGGAAAGAAATCCATATTACATGAACAAATAATGGTGATACAGAGCTCATAAAAGCATGGAAAGGCATTCCGTGGGAATTTTTTTTCCCCTTCAGATTTGACAAATAGCATTTCTTAAAAAGCAGTATTTTAAAAAATCCTTTACATTGTTTAAACTGTAGCTGAGGCTCCAAAACTGAAGAACCCTTCCCTTAGAACCCTTCCCTTAGTTCCTGTCAGTGTTTCTGACGGGAACTTTATCCCATTTGCTCATGCAAATTATAACTTGATTCCCTGCTGTGCTCTGTGTTGCCCTCCGCTGTCAAGCTGCAGAAGGGAGAGGACACATAAAGCCCCCACTTAACCGCTTGACCCTCTCTTGGCTAAGTGAGGCTTTAACCCTGTGCCTTACTGGTTGCCTCTGACATTTTTAAAGGGAAGAGGGACTGAAACAACAAAAATTAAATTTGACAGGTGGTCTAGAGTTCAGCTTTTTCATCGAGAAGGACTGGTCCAGCCGTCTGAGCACTAATAGTGGGCTGGTTCAGGTAAAGGCCATACAGTACCACAGTAACTGTGTCGTCTTCGAGCTGCTCAGAAACTCCATCTCCTATTATGAGATTTAGGTCTGTCCAGGAAGACTGAAGTGCCTGAGTATCACTGAGGGCTGGGAGATGGCACAGTATCTATGTTCACTTCAATGATCAGAGTGCTTCTTCCATTAGCTGCTGGCATGCCTACTGTGTTCACACAACCTCCACAAGTCTCCCTTACCCCTGTAGTAGGCAATCAGAGCATCCCTCTGAGAAAGGTCTATGTTGACCTGAACTGTAATTAAATATTAAAATGCTATCACTAAAATGCCACGTAGGACAATAGAGGACATGTGAACTATAGACAGTTCTGTATCCAGCTTCTGTAAAGAACTTCACCCCTGAGGTCCCTCCATGTCTGGAGTCCTCCCATGGCCAGGGGTGGCAACTTGCTATCCAGTTATTCCCTGATTGAACAATGTGGATAGCTGATGAATGTTTTTGCGCATTGTGAAGATATTCTAAAATAAGGTTAGGTGCATATCCACTGTGGTAATGTGGACCTGGCAATAATTGCCTGTAGAAATCCATGTAAACAGGTGGCTGATGATTATCAGATGTGAAGAGTTGAGGTCTCACTGAAGGGAATAGCTTTTGCTGTGTGAGTTACTGGCTATATCTTTTGCTAGCCTATCCTTACACAATAGACTATATGAAAGAGGTCCAAGAGGGATGCAAGGTGCTGTATGCACCCTTTTGCAACTCACCCTAAGATACCAACTTTGGCAATTCTTGCAATTTTGTTGTATCACAATGTCTGTTGATCTTCAGCACAAGGTTGAAAAATATGATTACTCAAAACCTAACTGGACACGGTCATTGGCAGCTGTATAACTGCTGAAGTAAAAGGATTGCATGGAGATCTTGGCTGAAAAAATGTGATGGTTCTCCATGTGTTTGCAAGGAAAGGTCTGAAAATAACAAATGAGTTCAAGATCAAAGAAATATGCACATTTTAAAATTGCATATTTACCCAGTCTTCAGGTTTTAGGGGACTTGACTCAGTAGTTTGGAACATTTAGGAAGTGCCATTGATAATTTGTGTCATTCACTGGGTCATCCTTAAATCTGATCTCTGCACTAGAGATAAACCACCAAAATGTTTCACTTTTTGAAAAGGAGTCTTCACCTGCCCAGTGGATTTAGTTTTCATCTGGGCTGTTTTTGTTGAAAATAAACAAAGCCTGCTGCAGGAAAATGAGAAACTCTCCCTCAAAGTGTAAGATACAGAAAGATTTGTGAGGGTAAATCTCACAAATTACTTGGCCTGGAATTGAAGTCCCAGTGAAAGGAGATTTTTGGATCCAATAAATGCCTTTGGAGACCACAGTAAAGTCATTCTAGTGGCAGAGCATGTCCATGAAAATTCACTGCAGTATCAGACATCTCAGGTGCCTATTTTATCAGGAATCATTATGCTGCTCAGTGTTCCAGGGACAGTTCTGGACAATGAAATAGCTTTTGCATTTAAAGAGGTGACATTTAGTCACCAGGCATTTAACTGCCAGGCATAAAGGCCACTGCCTGTGAACAGGGTTTGTTTGAGGCGTGTGTGGTTAACTGGAGACTAAGGGTAAACTTTAAAATTAAATGTGCTGCAGCTCAGTCAATATCTTGAGCTCAACATCATTGATGGGGGTGGGGGGGTGAGGAGGCAGTTTGAGTTCCTGCTAAGCTTACATAGAATTAGGACTGCCACAAAACCTCACTAAAAATTTGGTTTGAAATTGTGTGCCTTTGAGAATGGTTACTTCAAATGTAAAAACCCAGTAAAATGAGAGTGTGCATTTGAATTTGTCTCTGATGAATACACATGACAAAAGAAATAGTCATTTTTATATGTGTATTCTGCTGAAGGCTGCATGCTTTGGGAACTGATATAATTCAGCTCCATGGAGCAAAGAAATTAGAAATAGCAAGTTGACAGTTAGACTGAAACTAATAAAACCAAAACAATTCAATACAAAACAAAAAGCCTCTCCAAAAGGTATTCTAACCAGAAAGCCACTAATAAATGAAGGAATCTCACACTCACAGAAAGACTCTCATAACTAAGTGGTGGAATAGCAATGTGATCAGAATAATGCTGTGTGGGTGGCTACATTGAAAGAGCTTGTACAGACTCAGGATACAGCCCTCAGACAAGCCTTCAGGAAACAGTGCTGAATGCTGTCACTGTCTCCCAGCAGTGACAAATCAAGGTAGAGCTAGAAATACAAAGATTAAGAGAGAAAAATAATTTCTTTTGTTTTGAAACAGCTTTAAGATAAATCAGAAAAAAAAATAAAAAAGAGATTCAGCATACAAGCCTTTTGGCAAGTCAGTCATTATTTGTAAAGATTTGACCAGGAAGCCTAAAGAGAAAATGACATGCAGCTTTGTATTTAGTGGAGGAAAAAGAATTACCATTTTGTTTCAGTTTTTTTGCCACTTTTTTCATCTGTTGGATCATATTTTGGTTTGCAAGTATATTAAATCAGAGTGATGCTGCACAAGAAGCTCCTGAGATTTTAAGACCCAGAGACCATCCTGACATTGAGAATTCCTGTGGAGATACACTGTCTTCCCCTTTCATTTGCAGTCTGGTTAATGAGCCTGTAAATTGAATTAACTCAGCTGAAGTGTCCAAAACCCAGGCTACAATGAAAAGAAAACAAGATAAGAGTGGAGTATGGTGGCTATACTTGGTAAGTAAGACTGAAATAATAATAGTAGCAGTAACAACAATAATAATAATAACAACAAAAGAATATATGACTGGAGACATATGATTCATTACATTGTACAAAGTAACCCATTAAACAGTGTTCAAATATCAGAGTGCTGGGTACTCAGTGCATCAGTGTTTCCCACTTCTAAAGAGCAGTCTCTAAAGAGATTAGGAGTAGCTAAGGGGGAAGGCTTCATATTTTAATTTTTTCCCTGGTGCTATATCATGTGCATATCCTTTTGGACAGTGTTTGTCATCTCTTTTTTTAAATAGCAAATGAATGGCCCAGGGAAGTGACTGCAAATTGGAATCATAGATAAGTAGATTTATGATAGCAACAGTGCACTCAAGTGTGGGGAAAAAGCTGCCTCTCATTGCATCATTTGTTCCCAATGGTTTCAAAACAATCAGTGCCAGAAGAAAAGAAAAAAATATAATCTGTCCTTCCTAGCTTTTCCTTCCTCTAGATCAAAAAGTACCTGTTTCTCTGCTGGCAGTTTGAAAAGGAAGGCTCCCCCCTCTGCTGCCGGTGCCTCTGCAGCCTTCCTGCACCTGCCTGGGGCTGCCAGCGTCACCCAGAGCCTGGCTCTGACAGAGCCTGACATCCCTGCGCCAGTGGGTGAATCACTGCCCAGGCTGCTCATTTGCACTGACTGTGCTCTGAATTTCTGTTGGTGTAAGGCAGTGATTTCACCCAGCTTCAGAGTGGTTTCATCAGTCAGTCTGGACAAGCATTTGCTGACATTGTTTCCCTGCTCACAGTAAGGGTTTCTCTGATTCAGACTGAGTGAGGTGATTCCCCATTTGTTTGCTGAGAAAACAGAGCCTAAGTGACTTAATGATTCATCCCTCTTGCAATTACCTCAGCCATTAAACAGACCACTACCCTCTCTCTGGTCTTCCTCTGTTTGTCTCTAGACTCAGCTATGGTTCACTTTCAGGTGGAAAATTCAAACCAGTCTCACCTCTTCTGTGTCCATGAATGGTTCTCCTGCCTCCAGATGTCAGAATGATTTATCTTTGGTAAGTCATGGCTATTAAACTCTCCCCAGAGGCACATAAGAGAAGGCTGATATGTTTCTGATATCCTGAAGGCTGTATGAAACACCATCTAGCATTGAATATATTGTATATATATGTATACACGGAAATATTTCTATCACAAAAATTGATATCCACCTTAAATTAAAAACAGCATAGCAATTCAGGGATTGGATGACATTTCTTATCAGCTGATGGCTCTATGGGGGATCACGCTGTATGCAAATCATCTTCTCTATATAGGAGTCAGTGTGATATCATGTTCAACAGCATTTGGAAAAAACCCAACTTCACAAAATTTTTTCATGCCTCAGCTGAAAAAACTGAAGACCTGGAGAACAAACATATAGAGATTTACCAAGTTTTGAATGAAAGAAACCTGCAGAAAGAATACTAGAGGTGACATCAGCTAGTAAATGAAAGTCCTTGATCTTATTTTCATCACTTTTATTTCTGGGTATGAAATGAGACCTACACTGCATTATTAGATATTATTATTGCTAGAGTATCTGCTGTCTACTATCACAATAATGATGTGGTCTTCTGGGGAGAAGAAAATGATAAGAAGAAAGCACTGAATATTTTTTTTTCTCCTGTGAAAGCCATAACTGACTAGTAGTCATGTTTTTGGCTCAAAAATAAATGTCAGAAGTAGTACATAGTGGAATGCTTGAGGGAGGCATGCAAGATACGTGCTTCAAGTCAGATCAAGGATTATGGTAGATATTTGCATGCTCGGCAGCAGAATTTTCCACCTTGTTAAGAACCAGTTATTAAAATTATTAGAGAGATGTCTCTGCCCAAATTAAGGTGCAAATGAAACCATGTACCAAAGTCAATAGCATGGATTTTAGTTTAACAGTAAATGTGAGATAGAGACGGAGAAGGAGAAAGAAATAGGAAAAGAAAGACGCTGTGAATCCTGTGGATCCTGTTTGTCCCCTTCTTCTGGTCTTAGTGGTGAGCATCCCAGTATTGTCAAAATGCTGGTCTCTGTCTTAATGGGGTGGGGGAAGCTGAAGAAACACAGAGTCCACTGGGTTTGTATTCACTCAGGTTCAGGTGGGAATGCCCAGGTACCTCCCCTGAGGTGGGGAGTTTCACACTGGGTGTTACTTTGGATCACGAGACACTTCAGGAGTCTTTGATGGTTTAGGGCACCTTCTAAAACATTACAGCTGCCTCTCCTCTCCCATCAGTGAAATTAGGTCAGTCATGGCCCATTTTGGCCCATCAGCAGGGATGAATACCTTTGGGCACTCTCCTCAAGGGGAGTTTCCACACAGTATGTGTGTGTGTATGTGTGTGTGTATGTATGTATGTATGTATGTATGTATGTATATATGTACGTATGTATGTATATATGTATGTATGTATGTATTTATCTATCTATCTATCTCTCTATCTATCATCTATCTATCTTATCTATGGGAGTTTTCAGCCATTATGTAAAGGAGGACACTGGCATGATGAAAAGTGCTATCCTACCTCATAGGATTTGCCTCTTGTCAGACTTTTCCCTTACCTTGTTCAAAATCAGCTGTAGCCTCCAACTAAGGTGTGCACTCCCTCTGCTTCTGAGCTGTTAAATGGTCCATTGTTTGAGTCACTAAACATTAACAGTCCAGTCTCTCCAAGTCTGCAAGCAATAACTACCACAAAAGAATAAATCCGACCCAAAAAAGGGCTATTTGCATGTTGGTTGCATGGATTCGCTCAGCGTGAGAGCCCCAAAATAACTTTTGCCCATCCAAAAGATCTGGTTGGATATAAGCCAACCCAAAACAATTCTATAACCTAAGAATAAGATTTAAGAAAACATAAGCCTACTCACAGTAATTATAAGTCCTCTTAATTTCTCTATAAGAATCTCTGATGAATTAAATTAAAACTTTATAATTAAACTTTTCTTGCACCCAAGGAATATTTGAGACATTCATTTAAATAAGGCTACTCAATAATGAAGTTTAGAGCTCAGCAATAGAACTCAGAAGCTGTTTAACAGAACAAAACAATGTGCGTGGGGAAGATCACCACCATCAAAATTTAGCAGTTTAAGTTAAATTTAACAGTTTAAATTTAGCAGCATTCAATTACCTACTTGGAATTTGTCCAAAATATTGAAAGCAACATGTAGGCCTAACATACCTACCTTATAAAAACAGCTATAAGGATTTTGTGTCTGAAATGTGCATGTATATATGAGTCAAAAGATGACAGAAGTTTGACAGAATTTGAAATTTTATTTAGATGATACTACCCAGACAAGCTATCCATAAACATGGATAACCTGGAAAGCATACTTGTGGTACTTAATAAATGGTTATGAATCACATGAGAAAGAGCAGCACTAAGCTGAATTTCCCTAGAGTGTTAGTTCTTTTCAATGTAACAGGGTGCCAGGTCCTTTTATTCCTTATACTTGTCTTATTTGTATTTTTAAACCAGCCAAACACAGAAAGATGATCTCTATCTCTAGTGGGAGCTAGGAGAAATAGATGTATGAGGAATTTCAGGACAGGGTTCAGGAATCTCTGCTGCTGCTGAAACTGTTTCATGTGGAGCTCTGAGAATGGAAATGTCTCTCTGAAGCTTTCATGCTGACTTTTTTCATCTTTGTTTGCAATGAAGAAGGACCGATTGCAATACTTGAAAACAAACGTTGAAAACTCTCATTAGTCTTTTTTCTTTACAAGCGAAGAGTGTATCTCTTTTTAAAGTTCCTGGCTGTTCCTTAGTCATTGAAACATTGATAAATGCATTATGGATACAGGGGGGGATATTATTTCTAGTGAATCAGGGCTTCCTGTGTAGGTTCTTCTTCCAAAGCTTTGGTATTTGGATTGGGACATGCGATGGAGAAGTGGTAACAGATTTTAGGTCAGATTTCAAACAAAAATTATGGGAAGATATTTTCACATTTAGGAAATTTAAGCAGAAATTACAAGGACTGTGTACAGATATTTTGCTCTGCTATTATCTTCTAATCTCAATTTTTTTTCTTTCTCAACACAGCCCTACCTATAGTTTCCAGTGTAAATCACAGTGAATCCAAGCTCAGCGGAGCTCGGGCAGAGCCACTGGAATCATCAGACAGAAAACAACATTTTTCTCCTTTTTTTTTTTTTAGTAGTTGCTCCACAGCCTAGCAAACCTTTAGTGACCCTCAGATGTGTTCTGTGCTGGATTCTGGCATCCAGATCTCCTTCCCTGGGACTTGCCTGTCAGTAAGGAAGTGGGTTGGTGGAGAGGTACATTCTCTGTACTTAATCCTACCCCCAAGTAGGATGTCTTGACTGCTTATGTGGCCCTAGAAACTGGTGATGTTACTTGGGTGGGTGGAACTAAATGTCTGTTTTAACATCTGGCCCGTGCATCACGTGAAGGAGCAGTCTAACTGAGTCCATCTTATAACATGTCTTTTTTGTTCTCTGCTGAATTGAAGATTTTTCTCTCTGATGCTTCTTATTTAGACAACTTTTTTTTTCACAACAAAGTTTTTCTTTCCTCTACAAATTGCTGCTCTACTGTAACTATTTTTCTGTCATTATTTTTTCCTGTTCAAATAGAACACAGGAAAAGATATAACAGAGCTCTTAATGGAGCTCAGCATAGGAGCTCATTCAGTTCTAATCTAGACTGTGAAATTTGTGTCCACCAAAAACTTTGGCATCTAGCTACAAGCTAGAGCTTCTGGAGAAACAGCTAACATTTACACATATGTTGTGGTGACCACTTATATGACTAGAAAAAGAAAGAGCTACAAACAATACATTTTTATACCAGCTAGGTAAGAGAAGTAACAAAAAATAGTGCTTGTTACCAGCTATCTGTCATGAATCCAAATTTACAGCCACTGTTCTTACTACTACACTGAGTAGGCTATAAGTGTTTTCCAGGCCTTCTTGAAGGAAAACTGGTCTTTGCTTTGCATGACTCATATAAAATATAAGATATTTAATAGCTGACCTTTTACTTTAGCCAGAATAAATAAACTAATTAAGTCTGGAAGTACCACGTAATGACAGAAGCTTTTAATGTACTGCTGCTTCTGTGTTTAGCTCAGCAGCTTGATTTCTGTGAAAACCTACTATGGGAAAAATAGAAATTAATGAACTGTTCAACTGGCTGTGAATTTCAAGTTCAGGATACTAATTGATTGCATTTCCAAATGCAATGTAGAGAATTCCTCTCTAAAGATTTTGGAAATGGATGCTTTCTGCTTGCCCTAGCGAAAAGGATAGCAGAAAGTTCCCCTATGTCTCTGAAGGTCCTTGTGCACTCGTGTGCATGGCCTAGACACAGGTCTTGATTTCCTCATTCATTTAATTCCTTCATTATGTAAATTGAACAAAAATTGCACCCAATTCACTAATGTAAACAGAAATAAAAGCACAAAACCCTTGACATTCTGTCTAACAATTGTTTAACAGAAGTTAAATGAAATCTACAAATAAAATGAAATGACAGTGTAAAGCACTTACCATATGAATAATTAGGCATTACAATAGCAACAGTATGCTTGGTTTGTTCTTGTCTGTATTATTTCCATTTAGCAGCTGCTAAACCTGACAAACAATTGCCAGATGCAAGAGTTCCCTGATGGGGACCTGAACGTGCTCTGAGTGTCCTCATGAACTTTACTGCAGTCAAAAAGTGATTCTGGACATGCAGAAAAGTAGACAGATGTTTTGCTGACTTAGCAAATGGGAATATTCCTTCTCTGAACAAGTGGGAAATGCCCTAAATCTGTCTCAGATAGAAACAATTTGGTTAGCATTCACTGTTCAAATTATCTGCTTTTGTAATCTCTAAAGTGTAGAACATGTTGTTCACAAACTTTACTTTCTTGTAGCAAAATGAACAAACTCAGCTTACCACACATGCTTTTACAAACCAAAACACCTGCTCCCCAACAACAGGAGGGAAATCCAGGTCCTTTGAATATCTGTGTCCTGATGATTACTCTGCTACTTTTGTATTAAGAATTAGAGATTACAGAATGTGCTTCTGATTACTGCCAGTGTAATCGAGTTGGAGGCAGTTGCAAACAGTTCTTTGTAGAGTGAAAAAAAAAATTAGTATCACAAGACATGTCACTGTGAATTCATACCATCTGTCTAATGATGAATGGCACCAGTGTGGTTGGTATCAAGTCAGCCTACAGAATGGTTATATATACTTAGTAACCTGCAAATACATCACACAAAATGGCCCTGCAAACACTGTGCATCAAAGCAGAGCATATAATGCTTTGTCACAGGGTAAACAGGTCTATTGAAATGGTCACATGTTCAGAAATGAAGAAGGGAGTTGCTGATTTCAGCCCATTTTATTCTTTTTTTTTTACATATTCTCTCCTGAAATCTCATTTCATGATTCAGGTTCCATTTTGCAGCTATTTGAATGCCAGAAATTCTATTATTTTTTATGCCTTTTATTCTCTGATGGATGGGAATATCACAAGGTGCATTTTATATAGGAATTTCAAACAGCTTGCTCTAAACTTCTTCAGCAAAGTGCAAACAATCTTTGCTTCTTAACACATGTCTGGATACTCTTTCAAACATTTTGCTAGAGTTTAATGTTATTGATTTGTGGTTCTTTCCAGAGTTGAAGCTGGTAGTGCTCCAAATTTAGTGAAATGGAGCACCTAGGGGAGATTCTCTGCTTTTGTAAGCTGTAGAAATTGAAGTATGTATATGTATGATGAACTCTGACAGCAAGATTTACCTATATATTAAAGAAAATACATCAGAATTATAAATGAGATTACAGTTTCCTTCTAGTCTCTTCTGTTTTTTTTTTTCCTTCCTGGTACAGCAATAACAGTCTCACTTGGCATAATGTGATTGCTACTTTAGCTTAGTTTTTCATTATAAAATTATTAAAGGCTTTGCCTCACTTGACCTAATACGAGTGATTTAAAAGTTGAATATTGAGAATAAGTTTATTATCTAGACTTCCCTGCTTTGTCGTGGATGAAGGTTGTAATTAGCTGTGTCTGCAGGTGCCTTCTTTCATGGACCCTGAATTCTCAGATGTCAGTCTCAGAGTAGCCATTTGTCTTTCAGTTTTCCACATGCAGCATCTGTCCCCTGGTCTTCATCTAGTACTGGTATCTTAGTTGTATTTCAAGCAGAAGCAGCAGAAGTCAACAACTAGAAGAAGCATCATCTTTGTTTCTTTCAACTTAGTGATATATTAAACATGATAAATCTGTGGATTTTATTGGTAGCCATATTATTTATCACAGCATCAGGGTAATGTGTTGGTCCAGTTCCTTGTGAAATGAAACAGTCACATAAAAAATAATGGATGAAATAGCTTCTTTACAAGTGTTTGCCCTTTTTTTTACAGAGTGCTTCTCTATTCAGGCATAATCTCTCTAGAGACACTTAATTTCCTGTGTGCTTTGACTTTATGGTAGCTGGAACCCCTGTCCTTGAATTAATCAGTGGCAGAACATTAGAACCAAGCTAAGCAGAAACAAAATCCAACAATAGCCAAATGATTCAGGAAGACCAACAATTATGACAAGAAATATCTCACTACTGCAAAACTCCTGAGTTTTTAACAGATACTGCTCATTAAATGAGATTAGCCTTTGAATGAACAGAAGTGTGTGTAGGAAAGCTAAAAATGGTAAACAGAAATAAAACAGTTGGCAGGGTGCAGCATCAAACTGCACAAATTGAGTTAGTTTAGGCATTTAATACAGTTTTAGTCTACAGGAGGAACAGAGATGCTTAGTCAAGTTTTATACTTTCTGTTGTTGCTGAGAACATGCACCCAGGCATGGTACAAATATGTGCATCTCAGGTTTTTGAACTCTCAAATGTCTTATGTCACATATACAACATGTTTAGAGTCTTAATCTGTTTACTACTGGGTGTGTGCACTTAGCCCCAAAGTCACAAATTTGCTCACAGAAGGTCCACAGCTGGAACACCAGGATGAAATCTTATGCATGTAAATGCTTCTGTCAAGAGGCATGCTCCACTTTGCTTAATTTTTTTTTTTTTCAGAGAAAACTGTGCATACAGTTTCTTATCTGTCATAACCAGACATAAAAATATTTCCCAGTGAATAATGGAATTGCCATGAAACTAAACAACAAGCTAATTTCCTACCAACAGAGTGCAAGATGTGAACAGTATTTGGAGTGTTTTTAAAATGTGGTACTGATTAATTCTGCATTTATTCAATGCTACATTAGCTTTCTAAGTCACTCAGGTATCATCAAGATATTTGTGCTCCAGACAGTACAGGCTTACTCATTGCCTGCAACAGTAGTAAAATGGTTTCTGTTAAAGGATATATAGTGCCAATTGGAGAAGATAAAAATATTACAATTTTTTATGCAAAATATATGTGTTATAGAGGATCTGATTTTTTAAATGTGTGGCAATTAATTTAAAGACAGTTGCTTTGTGTTGTTTAAATAAAAATGAACATGAACAAAGTAAATTACTGCAGGTTTCCAAGCCACTCAGATAACCATGGAAATGCTATGATACAGTTAACTTCAGCATAGGTATCAGGCTAAGTAATTTCTCCACGTATCTTGCAGCCCTGTTTGGATAACTCCATAAAAGATGCTTTGAACTATTAATTCTTCTACAGAATGTTCTTTGTTCTGAGTCACATTTTAGTACTAATGAAGTATATTTCTTGTCAAAACTCCTGTGGGCAAGTGGCTATGACACAATCAGTGGGATTCAGCATCCTCCTCCTCAAATGAAATTCACAAATATTCTTATAACTGTATTCAATATTAGTACAGACTTTGATACTAGATGTTTCTATTTGAAAGATAAGTAACAATGTATTTTAACTCTTGTAACTTATTATTTTTACCTATTTTAATGCATTAATTATAGTACTTAATAATACAGTGAATTGTCTTATGTAGAAAGAAGTGTGGCAAACACAAGTGCTATGAAATGCCACTAATCATCGTGTTTCCATTCTGTGGATGGGAAGTAAGTAATTTTAGATTTCAGCCTTGAAAAATCATGATTTTATTCGGGCTGAAGAGCAATATTTTCATGCTTCTTGTTCTAAATAAAGTCAAAATAACCCCCACATAATTGTTGAAAGATTTGAACCTGCATTTTTAAAATCTTGACCAGAAAGTCTCAGATGCTTGAAGCTCTGCAGCTTCTTGTGAGTGCAGGCATTACCATTCTGGGTTGGCGGAGCATCTAGGGACTCATTTCATGCCTACACCTGTCAGGGGGTCACAGCCTTCTGGAAGCAATTCAGTATGAGTCTAGAGAGAAAATGAAGCTGTGGAGAGTGTCTAGAGAATGTTCGTCAGGAAAGTGAGAAGGGGTTTGAGGTCTTAATGCTGCATTTTTCTTTAAATGAAGAAAACACAGAAATAGCACTGTAAGTAGGAATCCTCGTGCAAACTCAGAAGCAGCTTGGGTGTTTAAGGTGCTACTACATGATATTGAGTAGACATAGCTAGAAACCTCAAGTGTGGGTTGGTTATTTTTACATCTAGAGCTGGGTGCTGAACACTGTGGCAACCACTACTTGTGATGTGCTATGATAGGGCAGTGTGATTCCCTGTGGATGAGTTCATGTTATCCTGCTTCCTATTGTTGATCCTGTTGCCTCAATTAATTAGCTTTCTCCTACTCCTTGTTCAGATTCCCTTGCCCAGTCCCTGACAAAGCAGAACATACGCTGTCGTTGCTGTGTGGTGCTAGCTACAACTCAGTTTTATTTAATAACATTGTGTTATTAGGTAAATTGCAACAAATTCTGACTAATTGCTTCTCCACTGCTCTGCCAGTCTGTGAAAAGGTCAGCACTGAAAGCTGTCAAGTAGCAGCTCCTTGCTGAATCTCCCTAGGGTTGTGTAAAAAGCAGACTTTGGTGAATGAGGTTTGACTGGTAGGGAAGTTAAATGTTTTGTGAAAGAAATGTACTCATCATTGATTCAGGTGCTGAAGTTTTTCATTTTCCCCCCAGGTGCAATGAACATAAATAGTTTTGACTTTGTAGATCTTGTGAAAAACTCTTCCTCTTTGCCTTTTTTAGCAAATCAAACTGCTTTCATATAAACTTGTGTAATTGCTATTATTTGGTTTATTACAGAATCACAGAATCAGAGAATATTATGAGTTCAAAGGGACCTATAAAGATTATCAAAGTCAGACTCCTGCCCCTGTGCAGAACACCCCAAAGGTCACACCTTGGAACCTTCCCTTCCCTTCCCTTCCCTTCCCTTCCCTTCCCTTCCCTTCCCTTCCCTTCCCTTCCCTTCCCTTCCCT
>JAYDZK010000202.1:47623294-47633622 GCA_034509185.1 Euphonia xanthogaster | reverse complement strand
GAGGGTGTCCCCGGCACCGGCGAGGCGGCGCGTCCCGATTCCCTGGCGGCTCCTCGGCGGGGACGGGCAGGGGCGGGCTCGGCCGTCGCTCAGCAGCCCCGGCGACCCATGCCGGTGCCGCTGTTGCTGCCGCTGCTCCGGGGACCCGGTCGTCCGCACCGCGCTCAGCACATCCAGCCGCGGCGCGGCTCCGTGCCCTATGTTGCCCGCTCGGCTCGGCGTGGTGCGGTGCAGCCAGGCCCGGCCCGGTTCGGCGCGGTGTCGCCGGTGTCGCAGCGTCCCACCCGCCGCCGCCTCCCGCCCGCCGCGCTCTGCCGCGCCGCCGCTGCCGCCCAAGTTAAATACGCGCCCGGCGCGGCCGCCCCGCCCCCCTGTCACTTTCTCCGCGCGCTGAGTGACAGCCGGGTCCTGCCGCCACCCCCCGGAGCCGCCCACCTTCCTCCGGAGCCGCGTCCCACCTGCGCTCCCGGCCCCGGGCTCGCCGGGAGCTGTCACCCCAGCAGCACGGTGCTGGAGACGATGGCCCCGGAGCAGCGGGGCACTGCACCAGCCCGGGGTCCGGGCACCGCACGGACCCCCGGGTAGTGAGACTCTCACTCTGCCTGTGTCCTCTACAGCTGCTTTGCTGCCCCATGTCTGCTTCTCCACAAGAGCCCAGCCGCCATCAAACCACCTTCCAGCTTTACGCAGAGCTTTAGTAGAATAGGGTGCCATGTCCTTAGAGGCCCTCTGGGACAGCACGCCAGAGTGGGACCACTCCAGCATCAGCATCTCAGCACCCTCTGCAAGGGAGCTTGCAGCCTTCCAGGAGCATCACTCTCACTCGGGAGAAAGCATCCCTGCATCCCTCAGTGCTACATGGTGTGATAACCAGCCAGGTTAAAGCACTGGCTCTTCCTTCACCTCCTTCTCAGCTGTGTGGGGCTACATCTTTTTTTTTTTTTTGGAGAAGAGCTGGACCTGCAGCCTTTGAGGCACAGAGACTGCCAGCCTGGTGTGTGTCAACAGTGTGAAACGCCAAACCCTCCTCACCTCCTTTACCTCCACATTGCTGATCACTGAGCTCACACTTGAACCATATCCAGAAATTGGACACACAGCTGGTTCCTCCAGGCTGACAGTGTGTAAGAGCATTCCTGCCCGTGCCAGTCACTCTCTCCCAAAGCCATGAGATAGCTGGTTACCCACTGGAGCCAAGGCAGGGTGCAGAGGGACTGAGGTGGATCATGGGGCCAGTTTCTGACCCCAATGTGCTTCTGACCTAGCAAAGTGAGGGGCTGCAGCGACAGGTCATCCCAGAGCATCCCTCTGGCACATGCTTGGGGTTGTACAGAGCTGGCTCCACTCACTAGGCTAACTAACAGAGCGTCTCCCCTGGCTTCTGTCTCTTTATCATTCCAGAAATACCAAATGTTGGGTTCAGACAGGAAACATAAACAAATCCCCCTAAAACAGAGGCTGGACATCCAGCCCTGAGTCTGAATAGAGTCAGAGCATCTGCTGGACATTGGGGAGACAAAGCTGCTGCGCCGGTGTGGGAGATGATCCCAGTGCATCCCAGTAATGTACTGTGTGCCAGAGTTTAAATGTATCTGGCCTTTCTTCCTCACTCTGTATTTCTGCTTTCATGACCCAGCTTGGTTTGCTGAACTTGGAGCTTTTCTTCACTCATTTGGCTCACACATACTCTGCAATTAGACCCATGAAACTGTACCATTTCCCAGCTTTTTCAGCATTAGCTCTCAACGATTTGCAAAAAAGATGGGTATTGCTATCCCCTGAAGCTGAATATTATCTGTGAAATGTTCTCGTTATCTATTTTCTGACCCCAATGCACATCCAGTGGTTGAAGTGAAGGCAACCTGAATGTGCAAGATGTGCTCTGCCATCTCTTGCTGCTGGGTGGGAAAATGCAGCGTTCTCAGCAGTGTCAGAACTAAAGCAAACACAGAAATGAGAAGCAGCTCAGGGCAGAGATACCCAAGAGTCAGGAAGGGGGCAATTACTCAGCAAGATGTACTGCTGTTGGCACTGCTGCCTGAGTAAATCCTGGTGGAGTGATTAACATCTGACTGTAATTGTAATAATAAAATCCGACATGTATACAGCATTTTTCATCCTGAAGGATCCCAAAGCACTCAAGTAACTTAACTCCTTCAGCTGTCTTCTGGACTTTATAAACATTCTTCTTAATCATCCTGCCCCTGGCAAAGATGTCTTTGCTCTGGCCACCCTCACCTTGCTTCGACAGGTCCCCCATGGGAGAGGAGAGCCTCTCCAGGGTGGGCTGGAGAAGATTTCCCCTTCTGGAGTCAAGATTCCTGGAAAATGGTGCTTGGCATGTTCCAGGGTTAGCAAGGGGGAAGGCATCAATATCTCCAGGGGGCTTCAAAGACTGCAGTGGGCTAAGTGCTCTGCTTTTGTGCTAGCCACTGTGAAGCATTTCACTTGGTCTGCTTCTGAGGTTCCCAAGGGGGAAAGGGGAAATGAAGACAACTCCTAGGCAAGAAATTTAAGGCTTCATTCTGTCTGCAAGGTCTACCATGAGAGTCAAAGGCCCCTTCCCTTCCCTTCCCTTCCCTTCCCTTCCCTTTTAATCAATGAATATAATTTCTCCCTTTCTTGCTTTCTTCCTTAGTGCTAAAAAGTACACAATGTCTTTTTAATATTTAATTAATGAGATCACTTTACAGGTTTTAGTTTAAAGGTAACCATAGCACAAATGCATCCATTATTAACTGCAGAGCAGCAGTGGCTTCTTGGGAACCCTCTAGTTTAATATGAGAACCCCTGTCAGCAGAAAACAGCGCTGATATTGTTGTTAAGTGTGACAAACTGGCAAATGCAATGGGCACCACGCTGGAACAATGCAAGCTGCTGATATCCATGGAGGAGGCGATGTTCAAAGGCGAGGGCAAGGCGGACAGCGAGCGGCTGCTGAGGAAGGTTCGGTTCCGCGTGGCGTCCTCGCACAGCGGGCGGGTGCTGAAGGAGGTGTATGCCGATGGCGAGGCCGCCGACTCGCTGGACTCCGAGTATGCCAGCAGCTCAGAGACCGACCACACCAGCCGGCTGAGCGAGGTGGACGGGCAGCAGAATGGGCACGCGGGGTCGGAGTGCGACGAGAATGACAATGAGCAGGATGACTTGCTCATTTTAGTCAGAGCCGCTAAAGAGAAGGGGTTTGGTACAAAGCGAGTCAACATCCTCAGCAAAAATGGCACAGTCAGGGGAGTCAAGCATAAAGTCAGCGCTGGTCAAACCCTTTTTGACAATTTGGCAAAAGTATTTCAGGTAGGTGGTGCAGATCTGCTGGCTGCCTGTAAGCTGTCTCTCTGTCCCTTTTAACTCCACACATTATTCTTCCCTTTGTTCAAACTGCTCTCATTTAGGATTTCTCAATATTCTGTCTCATTCCCATTGCTATCTACTTGCACAAGAGTGGCTCATTGGTCCTTCTAGTATCAAACAGCTCCACACTCCATATTGGCTGTGAACTTTGCTTTCAAAATTGACCTAATATTTGCTGAGTAGAAATATGAATGTTGTGCTTTCCATGTCTGGATGAGGAAAGAAATGTGCCAGAGGATTTAACTGGGGCTTTGCTGGAGATCTATTCAGGTCTCCTGTACAGGAACGTGTCATGTTTCCACTCCTATTATATTAATTCTAATGAGGTTACGATGTTATCTACTGTCCCTACATGTAAATATGTATACTTGCAAATTCCATTCTGTTTAATCTGCAAAGTAGATCAAAGTAGGTGCAGGGTGGCAGCAATGACGGTTTTCCCACATGAAAATTTCAGGGGAATGAAATCTTAGTCAGAGATCTCTTTTATTAATGTTTGTTTTCTGTCTATTTTGTAGAAGGAGCAGAATATCTGTATTTGAAACAGTATATGCCACACTAATGCCTTAGCCAGAGAAACAAAGGCCTTCAGAAAAATCAAGATAAAAGTTCTAAAATATTTATCTCATATATATAATTTATCTGTATATGCTATTCAAGCCTTTCAATCATTAATATTCACACAGACAGCAACAAATGTGCAACCAGACTCTTTCTGAAGTTCTTAAAATCCAGAATTATGCTTTTCAATTAAATTATCCAGTGATGGTTTCAGGGCATTATTTTAAATCATGGGGAATTTGATTTTAATAATGACTCTTTTTGCATTTTGAAATTACATTGAAATGAGGTAATTTTATATTACATTAATAAATGGCAATAGATTAACATTCTTTTGCTTCTGGATAGGAATTTATCCTCTATGTCATAGCTAAATTAACAATCTTTTTGTCAATATGAATGTTTCTGTAGAAGTTGACGTTTCAGAGAATAATTTCCTGTTCATTTTCATTCTTTACATTACATCACATCACATAGCACTCAAGTAGTTTGCTTTCTTTCAAGCTACTCATGGAAGAGTTTGTCTTTAATTCCTTATTATGATAAAATTTGTAACAAACTGACTTTTTAGAAGTAGACTTGAATTAGTAAGTATTAACTGAGGCATGTTTGGGGTTCTTCTCCGACTTCAATTCCATTGTCCTGTGCTATTTCACTACACAGAGTACCCAATTTCACCCCAGTAGCCTCATGCCCTTCTAAAATCTGTCTTCTACTACATCAGTAACACTAAGCTAAGAAATTTGAATCAGCTAAATAAACAGACCCATTTGAAGACATATGCACTTTAATTAGTGTCCCTGCCTTATCCCTGCTTTTTCTATCCCCAGTTTTAGGTTGGAAGTTCTTCAGGAAAGACCCATGGATTGAGATGAATGTACTTTGATTGCAAAGTTTCTTGTATTCCTAGCAGAGTTAATGGTAGGACCAGTGCTGTTTCCATGAGGTGTTTCACTAGAAGAAAATATTTTCTTGAAAGGAGGCATATCCATCTCATATATAACTTCAGAAAAGTACATATATCCAAGTCTGCCACAGAATTCCTTAATTAAAACCTGTAAAATAATGACTGGCTTAAAAGGTGGTAAGGAAGGATTTTTTTTCAATTGATAATATTTTACTGTGGAAGGAAGGGGAAAAATTAAATAATCAGATGAAAACAGTTTTTCATACGGCGTGTAATTTCAATGAAGAACTCTGCTACAGGCATTGCAAAGTCCAAAAGAAAAGGCTGGTTTTCAAAGTGGTTGAGGAAAATACATGTGGAACTGAGAAGCTTCTTCCTAGGCAGGTCTAGATGAGTGATGTCCAGAAAAAACTGTCTATACTTACATTAAGACATATATTGAACAGTACTGAGAATAGAATGATTTGAGGTTTCTACACAAGTTCAGATTTCCACAGAGATAAAGCCCTAAGTCTAGTGAAAAAGAATGATGGTTTGCATATCTTTTATGTCATACTCTGAGCCAATTTTTTATGCCACATGCCGAGCACAGAGGAGAGCAAAACACAAAGGTTAGCTTTGAGATGGTTTTGAAACTGCTTGATCCTAATGAGAAGTATGTGTGAAATCCATCCAATTACAAATGAAATAATGGCCTTTAGAATGAGATTAGAGGATGACTTCTGTAAGCATGTTCCAGACAATTAATTGAGCTGTAATACCAGTTAGAGAACAGCAAGAGTTCTTTTGAAGGCTAAGTAAGGTAGAAACATGTCCTTGTTAGCAGGTACAACACAAAATCTCTCGATCTGGGCATTTTTCTAAGTTGCCCTCTTGATTATGCAAGATCATCTCCAGTTACATGTTTCTCTCAGGTAAGTAGCAGCAATTGTATACCTATTAAGAGGAGAGTGCTCCTCCCTGAGGAGAGTCCATCTCTGCCCCTTGGATGATTCAACAGGAGGAACTCGTATGACATGAATGTGTTGTACATTTCTCAACATTGGTGTCAAGTCAGTATTTTTAATCTCAGAGTGTGCACATGAACTCATGACAATCCTGTTTTCTAAGCACTGATATATTCTTGTATGCAAACACTTCTTATTTAGTATTTACTATATCACTGCCTAACTAAAGTGTGCATGTAAGAAGCCAAATACTGAGTGTGTGTGAGTGTCCTGTGATCCTGAAACTAGGGCATCGCATTTTTTCTCCAATATCAGCATTCTGATTGTTCAGATTATCTGCAAACTCCTTTAATATACAATTTCCCCAAATGCCTAGAGGCTCCCTGTGATAGAGGAGAGATCCTTTAAAGCAAATCACTTCATTCAGATATTCTAGGGATAAACAGCAATTCATTAACTGGGCTTCATTATGTTGTGAAGTCAAGACCTTTGATTTTCTCTGTTCAAATACTTGTGCTAAAAGCACTTGTGTATTTTAATGTCCCATGGAAATATTTGGATTTGTGAATATTTTTTTTACACTTCCTTACTACAGCCTTTCTACAGAATTGGTTCAGACACTTTCTTCCCACAACAAACTTATCTGAAAAAAATCACACCTTCTGGAGCTTTTTTAAATTTTAAGACAGTGATGTAAGGCAGGAAGTATTTTTAGATGAAAAGGTCTTTTGGTTGTTGTTGCTATATGATACAAGCCTGATCTGAGAATGTAGATCTAGATGTGTGTCCCCTGCTGCATCTTCCCACAGTCACGCCCTTAGCACTTCCTTCACCCATTCAGTCCCTGATCTCTCATTTCCACTGTTCCCTGGGAAGCTGAGTCCTTCCCATTACTCTGTTTGAGGACTGTGACAGTGAAAGGTCTCCCTCTACGTCACCCTTGCACACCAGGTCATCACCTGGTGAAGCTGCTGCCAGGTGAGAGTGAGCGGCTGTGGGAGCTGGGGCCAACACAGCCGTGGGGAAGGAATGTGAGACAGAGCAGGACATGTCCAGGGGTTTCCTCAGCTTCAAGGCAGAACATTCTGCAGGAAGAAAGGTTGGGAAGAGACCAGCTCTATTGATGCTTCAGGACAGCATGGTTTCCATGGCAACACCTCCAGCCTTTCCTCCTTGGGGTGGATGCCGCAAGCAGGCTGTTGACATGGCAACCACATCCTGGCAGGGTGAGGGAGTGGTGGGTGGGGTGGTGATGGGTGTTGACATAACAACCACTCTGGGTCGGGAATGTGGGAGGGAGGTCACTGGTGGTCATCTGTGGTGGGCAGGGACAGTCACACGTGTCACCCAGCCTCCACTAGCACCCAACCTGGGCCTGGGGATAGCCTCCCACAATGCTGGAAATGCAGGCGGCAGACAGCTGGAACAGTTTATTTGTGAGAAACACACACCACTGAAAATCCTGAAAAGCAGGAGGGATCTGGAGCTCCCACTCTCCCTGTTCATGCACCTCCTTGGTGTAGATTTTCTCCTGCTGAGACTCTAAAGCTGACAGCATTGGCAGCTGTGAAGCCGGGGACATGACTTGCCAATTGTGTCAGAAACATAAGCCCCTTCTCTGCATATCTGAAGTAATTGTGGTTTTATTTCAGTATACTACCAAAAATTCCGTATTCTAATATTACCATATTGTTTAAATGCAAATGGATATGAACATTCCCTGTAATTTTCTGTAAAAAGCAGTAGAAAAATAGTTCTTTTTTCCTTGAAATAAATATAATTCTCTTCACAACCAATTTTTATGACTAAGCCATGCCTATGGCTATGGCCAAGTCATATAGATCAAAAATCTTTGGGTTGTCTCATATATTACTATGTAGTACAATGATCATTTTTATGCCAAACTGGGTTTCCATCCCAATGTGCAATGTAATAGAGCTCAGCTGAAGGTTTTACACAGGTCTCTCCTCATTTTCCATGTTTCACCCAGCATGGGTGTTTTTCCTCCATTCCCATACTTACACACTCCACTGGCCTTCCAGCCTCCTCTGAAAGGTCAGGTTCTGCTAAATTAGCCACAGAACTCATTCTCAGGCAGGGCTTCCTGACATCTTTTGCAAAAGGGCAGGTCTGGTTAACAAAGCTGATGAATGCCTTGGTGAGCATTGCGTCAGAGAGGATACGGGTGAGGAGTCAGACATAACACACACAGTCTACAAAATTTCCAAGCACAGTTCCTCAGGTAGAGCTCAAATGTAAGGTTGTCAAATGCAAGTCACTATTCAGCCTGATGAAGAATGAGCTTATTAATATTTAGAGAGAAAGATGGGAAAGGATAAAGAATTATGTGGAAGTTTGATAAGAGGAGAGCTTTTGGAGTGGTTAAGAGCACTTTCATCTTTCTTTACTTGTAGGTGACCTGGAAAAGTGAATATACAGCAGGACATGCAGAGCTTACAAACTGATAGGGCTAGCTATTACCACAAACAAAATGAAGTGAAATACAGCAGAAAAACTAACCATCTTCCAAAGAAGTCAGAGGCTGCAAAGTTATGTTAAGGTTCTTGGGTAGTAGTACAAGCAAAGGTTCTTAGGGTGGGCGGCATGTTGTATACCACTGCAGCCTCTGGAGCATATATCACTACAATCCCCAAAAGTCGGGAGACAAGAAAGAGAGATCTGCACTTTCACTGGAGAAGTCTTGATAAGAGTTGAAGAGACTTCTCTTGATAAAGAGAAGTCTCTTTCTCGCTGATCAGCTGATGATCAGTGCTGACACTCCAGAAATCACTGGACTATTTGAATTCAAAATCCTCTTCTAGGACTGGGCAAAGACTGTAAAAACTCTCCTGATCTTTACCTTCATATTCTCCTCCATACACAGTACTCTGACTCCCAAATGGACATAGCTTACAAAAGAAAACAATGGATTGCTTGTAAAGAGTATTTGATGTAGTAATGTCTCTTATATGGATAGAGATAAATACCAGTGAGATGCAGTGTCTGAGTTACAAGCTTCCAGTGTATTTTCCTAGTGTTATTCAGTCTGGAAAACTAAATATCGAACAGCGTTGCACTGAAATCCAGTGGAGAACAGGAAAATTGTAATAACACGGAGAATCAGGTGATTATGAAAAGCAGGTTTTTGCTTGTTACAGAAAATTCAGAGTTAGAAGGAAAACTGGATCACTACTGGAATGGGCATAGAGTTGTTTCACCACTTGCTTTGTGGCTTCAGAAGGGCTTTGATCTGTGACCACACTGCATTGGACAGTGATTCTGCTGTTGCTGTTAATCATGTTCTAGTTATTAGAAGTGGTTTCCAGAGTGGATGTCTAAACAGACACACTGAATTAAAAAGGGAGATGATCAGGTCTGTGAGCTTTCATCTGGAACATAGATTTGGTCAGTTCTTAAGATATTGGTTTTTATTGTTGGAGAAATCAATTGTAAAGCACTGAGGTCAGACAAGTCTATTACTAGACTATTCAGGGTATTTTAGGATTTGTTTCTGTTGGAATTGAAATACATATTTGACATATACTTGATAGGAGCAGTAAATACATTTTTAACTGTCTAAACCTCTGAAAGTGATATACAAGTTTTGAGTTAAAAAAGACTCGGCCGTCTCATTTTTGGGAAGTATAGATATGGGATATCTTAACTTCTCGATACACTCAACATTGGGTGGCTTACCAACAAAACTATGGTTAAATATATCACTTTTTAAAGACTGAATCAATAATTGAATAAAAAAAATTTATAGGCTTTACTGCTGGCAGTCTGACCAGCATGTACTGGACATCTGTCTAATGCTCCAGTGCACTGCGTGGCCTCAAAATTATTCTTACCCTGATGAGTCTTGATCCTTGTAAAGGATCCATAAATGAGGTCAGTGTTCTTGAGACACTTGTCCCTTGCATGGGAAAGAGCATAGCAAAGAAGGAGTGGTGTTACTGCAGGAAATATATATATACAGAATATGTAGTACTAGAGTGAATCAAGACTTTAGGTATAGATTCAAAAAACTAACAGGCCTCTGAGGAAGGACTTAGACATCAAGCTCAAAAACTAAGATTCTCCAAATCTCTCTTGGTGCCACCTAGCCTCAACAGCACCAAAAGCTGTTCCTTAATGACAATTTCACTAGTGCTCTGCCTTGGCCACGTGTCTCAGCATGTCAGGATTGACAGCACCTGACAGTTACTTCCTACTTGTGTCCTATGGGATCCATAAAATAAGGGTTCCATTGCCTGTCCCAGCTGCATGGCCTCATGAGTATTCCTGGTGGATCACCTGATATACAAACTGCATGTAAGCAGATGCTGCTTTGTCACAAATTGCATCTGCAGGAGGCAGTGGTGGGAGATGTACTTTGAAATAGACAGTCACAAGATAGCAAGAATAAATTGTTGGAGTTGTGGAGTAGAACACAGGATTTCTGATTCTCAACTTGCCATACCAAATAGTACTGCAGTCTTCACCATCATGCTTGACTTCCATTTCCTCCCTTCCTTCCTTCCTTCCTTCCTTCCTTCCTTCCTTCCTTCCTTCCTTCCTTC
>JAYDZK010000202.1:47590520-47614364 GCA_034509185.1 Euphonia xanthogaster | reverse complement strand
TGAGATAGAAAACGATGATGAGTGGATATTGGGGTTTTATGGGTAAAACACAATAGGTTATTGCTGGTGGAAGCAAAGGTCCTCTCCTGATACTGTACGCTGATATTGTAGAGGGAATTCGGGAGATAAATGCTTGTAGAGAAAATTGAGTTTGCCTGTGAGATGCTGGAGAAAGCTCTCTGGTATCTGCATTCATAGAGATATCTTGGAGGGAAAGAAGAAGAGGGGAAGAGCTGTGATTCCAGTTTTAGAAATGTAGTTTTGGAGCCTGAAAAGCTGATGTGTTGGCTGTGGAGAGACTAAAATAATTTTAAGTGCTCTGTATTTTCATTGTCAAGATGATTAGGTAATTGTGTTCACTTGGATTCAGAGAATTCCTCAACAAACCTACCAGAGAGGGAAGCAATCCTTTGAATTCAACACATTTCAGACATAAACTGCAACTAACAGAATGTGCCAGAAGGGCAGAGTTTATTTGAAATGATGGCACTGTACATGCTCCATGACAATGCACAAAAAAAAAAAAATTGTGACAGTTTCAGTGAGTATAGTTGTGCAGAAACCAGGAAGCTGTGCTCACCACAAATGCCCCAGGTTCCATCTGGGGACATCTCTCTGCTTAGTGGTGTGAGACCTCTGGTGGGCTTCTGTCCCATTTTAGTTGATTGATTACATGCTCAGCCCTACTGAGACATAACAAGGTGATGCCAAATACTTCTGAGCTGGCACCATGGAAATCAGCTCCCAGCCACCCCCACAGCCCAGCTGAACACAGGTTTGTAATTTTGACCTTATGTAAATCTCATGAAAAGGTAAGGGCCTCACTTAAATCAGTTCCTTAATAGCTGTCAGAAACCTCAACTGTGGCAGTGAAGTACTCTGTCTTAAGAAAATGAAGCCAAAAGTGAGAGGCAGTAGAAAAAAGGGGTTCCACATTTTGGCAGTGTTAGAGGAAATGAAATCACTCCTGGAGGCCTGGCAAAATTGGGTGTTCATTTAGAGACTTATTTAAAAATTAATCACTTTGACATGGAAGAGAGATGAAGAGCAATCAGGCTTTCTGGGGGGAAAGGGAAGCTTACTCTGCAATCTGGTCAGACCTTTGAAGTAAAGAAAGGGATGAGGGGAACCTGAGTTTTCAGTTACAGCTTGAATTCAGAAGTTTTGGCAAAGACAGATGAATGGGAGTACTTAGGAGGTTATTTTAGCACTGTACTTCAACCACGTTTGCTGGTGACCAACACTGAGTTTAATGCTTTTGTTCATTCTTTTGATTACAGCTTTAAAATACCTATATTTTAACTGCATCTTATGGTGAATTGTCCTTGTAACTTTTTTTAGCTAAAAGAACAAACCTTAGTGCAATTTTCACCAGAAATTCAGTTCTGACCACAAGGTAATTTGAAATTTTGCAAAATTTGTGCTGTTTTTATCATTTAATTTTCCTGAATTTCACTGTTTATCTGTACCTGACCCACCACAGTCTAGTTCTTAAGAGGTGGTAATAAAATTTAATAAGCGCTTCCAAAAAGCCTTTATTTTATGCAAAGACCCAAGAAGCAAATGAGAGGGCTAATATATCCTGTAACACTGTTACACAATTGTGCAGAAGTATGGGTTTCAATTTCCTGATCCAATGATTACATCAAACAAAGAAAAAATGTTTGCATTGCCACTCGGATTGTTCAGCTGAAAGCCATTTATCAAACATAGCAGATAATCAAACATCAGGAACACTAGCTTATAAATCTCCTGCTAGCACTGCACCTGTGGAAAACAAATGTTTCCCTGGTTGGATGCCAGGTTACAGCACACTACAATCAGCCTTGCAATACAGAGGAGGCACAGAGGGGAAATATGGCATAAGCCAATGCCAAAGAAAGTTCATCTTTAGGACAGGTGTTGCCTGGAGTTTGCACAATGTGGAATCACAGAATCATAGAATGGTTTGAATTGGAAGTGATCTTAGAGATTATCTAGTTCCAACCCCCTTGCCATGGGCAGGGATGCCACTTGCTGGACGAGGCTGCCCAGAGTCCCATATTCACAACTTCTCTGGGTGATGTCATGTTTTATACAGGTAAAGGTAGATATTAAGCCTGTTCATATTAAATATACTGTAAAACAGCTATGAAAAGCAAAAAGTACTTATCAGAAACAGCAGCATTTTCCCACTGAAAAACTACAGTATTTCTTCCCTGGAGAAGTGCAGACTAGGTTAGAGTTAATCACAGTTTTTCTTCTGATTTTCAAATATTTCATTTTGTCCTATCATATGCTGAATGGCATAAATACGTTAATAAGAAAATACTGATAGAACTTTCAGCACTTGATAAATAATATCTGATCAGGCATGGAGAGATAGTGATCTTCTTTCAACTAACTTGAACATATTTTTCATTTATTTGAAATAAATGTTGCCCTGTCTGACTTGGCAGCATTGCTGTGCCCTGTTGAAAGGAGCTGCTTTTACCCCAGAGTCAGAGCTAGATGTGTATCACACGGTGTGACCCCAGAGGCTACAAGGCAGAGACCATGAGCCCTGGGGAGATAACCTGCCCTCTTATCAGAGCTCAGGTCACCTGGGAGCAGGCTGTAGCCTGGTTGTGTCAGTGTGTGCTGGAAGAGCAGCAGTAAGGACACTGAGGGTGAGCTCAGCTGTAGCCCTTGTACCTTCTGAGCCTGCCCACAGCTGGAGCACTACAAAGAGCAGGGAGAGGCCAGGTCATGCCCTCTACTCCTTTGCTGTGGTATTAGAAGTATTTTTTCTGCTTTGAAATGAAAACACTTTGATATCCCTTGAAAAGCAGTGCTGTGCTGAGGATATGTGGAAAAGCCTGCAGTGGCAGGAAAAGAGAGATGATGTTATATTGTACCATTTGAGGAATAGAAAGGGTAACAACACACATACACATGATGTCAGAGGATGGAAAGACTTCCTTTTGGTTTTTCATATTTTAGTATACTGCCAAGTGATTTTAGGATAAAAGGAACAGTATAAATATCTTTCTCTGACATCCCCATAATTGATGTACAGTCTGAGAAGTACAAATGAATTACAAACATATATAAATATGCTATACCAATATCTGAGATATAATTGCATTGTGTATGTATTTTACACTACAGCTGAGCAATTTTGAGGATGTCAGCCTTCAGTAGGTAAAACTGTACTATTTTACAATCAGCAGAATATGTTGTGTTTGTAGATTAGGGACACAAGAATAGCCCAGGAGTTAGAAGATCAAAGAATTCCAATTGTTGCTGGATCACAGCCCTTCCCTGTAACTCTGCCCAGCTCCTCAGAGTTATCTAGCCCTATGAAATGCAGACAGGAACAAAAGAGATGTTTCATATCCTGTGTTAAGACAGATGGAGGAGCCTGGGCTCCTGCACAGCTTTTGGAAACCGAGGTATTCCTGGGGCTGCTGTTTGTGTGTGAGGTGAGTAAAGCACACAGCCCACAAAGCCACACAAAAATCGGTGCTATTTTAAAAGCTGAGAAAAGCAGTGACCTGGCCCCTTTTTTTGGAGAAAGCCAAGCTAGTATCTGTTTGGGAATGTCCCAGACTCTCTGGCTACCTTGTTTAGGAGTGCAGATCTTGATGGCCTCACTTATAAATTGGTCTTCGTGGTCCTTCCCAGCTTGCTGGTAGTCATGAGGATGGCTCCCGGTGATATCATTCCGCTGCCCTGAGGGGTCAGGGGTGGCAAGTCCTACAGTTCATAGTCCCTTTACCTGCCAAAACTGCGTAAGGAAAAGTATAGTGTTATTTTAAGAGAAGGCCAGTACATGCTTTCACTTGAGTGATTGAGTGCTGTGTTGCAGAACTCAGACTTCATTCTATTGAGCTTTTGTAATATGCTGAATTTAATAAAGTTCTGAATTTTACCAAATATTGATGTAGTGCTGGGTTTTTGAAGGCAATGCAAACAGGACTGCAGTCTTAATGCATTAAAGTGCTCAAGAGACAGTGTAGATCCAAATTTACATGTGCACTCTGCTTTGCTGTGTGAGAGCCCATAAAGGGTTGGACTGCAAACAGTGAAGTGGAAGGGAATGTGGTTTCATATGAAGAATTCACACCTTGGCTGGGGACTGCTTGCAACAGCTTCAGTATGTGTAAACAGATCTTACCCAAGAAAAACATTTTATTTTGGTAGATGAAATCTGTGTGTTGGAAGAGGCCTTCTGACCAGCAAATCAATTTTTCCTGAAAAATGCCATTAAAACTTTAATTTGAACCAGGCAACCAACAAACAGAATGGACTGGTTCACAACACCATTAGCATTGTTCTGTGTGGTTATGATGGCAAATATTGTGGTATTTGCTTGAATATAGACCCTAAATCTTCAGCCATCTCATTCAAATGTTGCATGTTTTCATATAAATAGCGACTTGATGAAAAGTATGTTTTTCATAAAACACTGTACATTTTTGAAAACATGTATGTTCTCATGGATTACCATGTAGAAAAAAATTGAAACATTTTGGTCAGCTTTAGACTTTCAAATTATCTTTCAGAATAACTACTAACTACTAACTACTTTTAGTATATATATTAGAAGTCTTTTAAACTGCAAAATCTAGTAAAAGGTTTTAAATATTGCAGAAATTAAATGCTTAAATTTTGGTGATTTTTTTTTTCCCTGCAGATCTTCTTCAACGAGAAACTCATAGCTATATCCTTCCCTTCATTTTTCTGAGTGTAAAATAAAACCAGAAAGTTCAGACCAGATTGTGATCAGTTTATTGTTAAATCACAATTCTTCTTGCCACTCTGTTATTGATATAAATTCAAGCTATAAATGATGTAATGCCAATTATGAAGTAAGCAGCTTAAAGCAAAGTTTTTAGATATTCAAGGATACATACAAAATAGGCATGCATGTATATTTATGTATAACTAGTTTTCTTCTGCTCAACATTTTTGTTGGATCATGAGTGTTGCATTTACTCACTGAAGCATCTCTGGCACAAGGTTTGTAATGTGCTCTAGATTCCTGCCTCAGCCTACTTAGGGAAGCAGATACTTCTGCCAGTCTGATAGTATCTAATTACAGAGCCAAGGGGTGCATAATTCAGCAGAACTCTCTGAGATGTCGAAAGATGATATTGTGAGACAGAGAAGGGTATATCAGCCCTTGATTTAGGTCACACAAGCAATCCAGTACTGCATAAATAACATGTTGAGTGTTATACCTGAACATAGTAAAAGCCTTTGAAAATGTCATATGTGATAAGGCATTTCAGCTTGTACTGAGTACAAGGTACTATAACAGCTAATTTTTTTTTTCATTTATTATTTTGTTCTTCAAAAGAATCAAATGTAGATTTGTGGGTGATTCTTCCATTGAAATTAATGATCTATGTATGTAGCTGTTCTTTTCAACCAATGGGGTTAAAGCACATGTTTATATTTTCTTTCTAGATAAAGGATTAAAAAAATGGAATGAATATTTGCTTTCATGGTTTTCATTTGCAACCAAATAAAAATGAGGCTAACAGCATGAGTACAGTATTCCTCTTACTGATGGACTTGTCTGTTTAGTTGTTTACAGACATGGTCATAAAAAAAGGTTTTGAAAAAGCAAATTTCACCACTGTTTTAGGAGCAACCACTTTATGCCTCAAGGGATACAGTGGTTCTTATGCTACAGGCAAAAAAGCATTGGCTTGGACCACTAATAGCTATTAGTTATGCTGCAAAAATATCCATCTTAAGGGTTTTGGTCCAAAGATAAAAAGCCACTCAAAGTCACCAAACAGACAAAAATGCTGTAAAATATATTAAATAAAATCTATAGTGTTTAGAGAGTGATTCATGGCAAATACGCTGAAGAATTAATTTGGTATTGTTATTCAATTGTTAATTTTATAAATTCCCCTCCCCAAAAGAAGTATCTGCTCAGACTGGTGGAACAGGTCAGGGCCAAGGTAACTACGAGACCAATAGAAAAACATGGATACTTCTGCTGCTGCTTCAGTTGCAGCTGGACCCAAAAATCAGGGATGAGACATAGTGGGGAAAGTCTGAACCCAAAAATATGAATGAGATTAATGGCATTTATTTGGCTTTCAGAAGCACCATGGAAACACCTGACTGTTGTACTGTTTTTTCAAAGCTACTGAGAAGTCTATTATTATTGTTGAGGCAAGTGTTATAGGAAAAAGGTAGATTCTCAAAGACAAGTTTTAGGAGTATAATTCTCAAATATTTCATATTTCTGAAGCTCTAGTAATACAAACCATTTTTTTTAAGATACTCCAAAATTTTTAAACAACTTGGAGATTCATGTATTCTGTAATGTATTTGTTGTAGAGTTACATTGACTACTGAGATTTCTTTTTAAAAAGGTTCAGGATTTCAGTGAACTTCTCTCTGTTTTATAATTTACTTTGTTTTGTTTTACTGCCTGTTTTTTTTTTTTTTTTTTGTCATATTTTTTTTTCTACATTTAGTGTTTACTACTCTTGCTCTCTCAGTCCTGATATTTTAGGTTTTGGTTTATCATTTGGTTTTAGTTCTGTATTTTCAGCCCTTTTTCAGTCCCAGAATCCCTTCATTTTGTTCCTCATCTGCTTGCTCTATTAATCCTTCTCTTTTTAATCAGCAATTTCTTCCTTTCTTTTGTGGTGCCACTTGATAATGAGCTCAAAAGTTTAGCCTCATGAATGACATCCCTCAGTTAAGGATTATATTTCGTCAACCATGTCAGATGGATGCCAGTGGGATGGCAGAGGGATAGATTTCCCCCAGCACTACATCATGAAAGGGCTTTGAACAAACTGGTCTAGTGGGAGGTGTCCCTGCTCCCGGCAGAGCTGTTGGAAGTAGGTGATCCTGAAGGTCCCTTACAACTCAAACCATTCAATGGTGCTATGATTCTATGATTTGCAAAAGCCCTGACTGACCTGATAAAGAAGTCTGGAAAAGACTGAGTCATGAACAAAGTAAGTAACATTGTGGTTTTTTCACATTCAATCATGAACAGGATTGAACTGTTGAAGCAATTACTTTTTCTCTCTAGACAGAAGAAAAGGGCAGCTGTTTCTCAGGCTGGAAGTGGCAGCTCTGCTGTGAAGTGATGCAGGTCATGCTGCTGCTTTTGTTGGCTGCTTAATTCTCCCAAGGAAAATGCAAGCTCTTCAGGCTGAGGCAGTAAAGCAGAATTTGCCCTTACACTCTTGGGTAGATGCTAACATTGGGCTGCTAAACTAAGAGCTGTAAATGATGTAGAGGACTACTACTAAAGCAACTTTGTTTCCTTCTGAAAACTTAAATTTCTTCCTTGGCAATCTTTTCATACAGACACTTTCTCTGAAGCACAACCCTGGCCCATGTGCACAGGACTTTCCAGAATATGATGCAGTAGTTGCCACCTTAGGTCAAATGGTATCCATAAGTGTTGCTTATAATCAAAAGAGAAAGAAGCCTTGCAACAGAGTTAAAATAGTAAAGTAAAAAGCAGACCTTTATTTGGAAGCTTCCAGGTGTCCCATAGGCACACCTGGCTGGATTTCTACAATTTTTACAGAGTTGATCAATTAGGATATCTAATGGATATGCCCAATAGGAGAGTCAGTTGCCCCAGCAACCCAGCCCTAGGTCAACCTCTTGGCATTGGTCCAAGGGCTTCTTTGCCCCATTTCTTGTTATGATGTATCAGATTCTGGTTGGAAAGAAAAATGTTCTTCTTGTAGGCCATCTTCCTGACAATAAGACTAAACACTATTTCAGGAATGTATTACAAGGTTAGCTTATTGTTCTAATATCCAGGGGAAAAGGGTGGGAAAGGTACTGGAGCTACAGCCATGCATTAGCTATTTTAAAAAGCTACAAATATATGAAAAATATATAGAAAGCTTAGGGATCATAAGCTTCTTGCTTC
Source organism: Euphonia xanthogaster (assembly GCA_034509185.1). Classification (NCBI taxonomy): domain Eukaryota; kingdom Metazoa; phylum Chordata; class Aves; order Passeriformes; family Fringillidae; genus Euphonia; species Euphonia xanthogaster. Next base: position 47,606,470 of record JAYDZK010000202.1, on the reverse strand, counting down.
AATGAGAATTCCACCTACAAGAAGTGCAAATAAGAGGTTAATATAAGTTCCTCCAAATCTTTTGATATATTAATCCGTCCGACTTCCAGAGCTTTATTAAAGTTTTGTCATGTCCATTAACCAGAGAATAGCCTTCTGTTTAATTTCACCTAGAGTTTTATGTGCATTTGTGAGTTACATGAGGTGATTTGAATTTCAAATTTGCAAAGCAATATTATAAAACTTTATTTCGAAAGTGTCTTTTCATTTGTTTACATTGCTTGTTGTTTATTATGGTTTTGCCACAGTTCCAACCTAGGAAGGAGAAGCACAGAATTTACTGGTTTACTTCAAGAGTGCATTCTGGTAATTAAATATGATAGTTTTCAGGCTCTATATTGCTTAGAAAAATAGGAATTAATATAGATTGTTGTTCATTACCAATGTTGCTTTCAGACAGGTGGCAAGAAGGATACCTTTCCATGGCAAAAGTCCTTGCAAGGACAAGTTGTGTACATTCGTAGCATAGAAAAAAAGGATTCTATGAAAATTTCCCTGAAGAATTGTTTAAGCAATGTTCTTGATACTTCTTTGCAGGGCAAACAATGGTATTTCTTCACTGCCACGTTAGGAAAAAAGAAAGGAATAAACATAAAAGTAACTCTTTGTACACCCCTTACACTTGATATCTTTCCAGATCACTTTACAACTTTCCATTTTTCCATCTCTTCAGCTGCTTATTTGTATGCTGCAGGGACACCACAGTCCTGATGCTTCACCAGATAATGACTGTCTGTACTCGTGGTGACAGCCTCTGGTGTCTGGGAACAAGCAGCATTAGAGATTAGAGCTATGAAGGAACAAGAGCTTCCCTCCTGTTGAATAGTTTTGCACTTCAAAATGTATTGTCACTCCAAAGAGGAAGAAATGAGGAATACGTGAAATTTTCTATTTAAGTAATATTTTGAGAACTTGTTTTGGTTACTTATGAAAACAACAAACTCCTCTTCCTTCAAGCAACCCATGTGTTGTTACTAAAATATTTTGCAGTATTTATGTAGAGTACTTGTCTTTTATGGAGAGAACAAGCTAATTCTCTCATTTGGAATGTGTGAACGATATGCTGGAGGAGAGTCATACTGCAGTAGCAGTGCAACAGATTTTCAGCCTGAAAACGGGCTGCAGAAAAGTAGCCCATTTTTATAAAACTTATTCTTAAAACTGAATTTCTGACATCCATTCTAAGAGAAAAAATATTGACCTGTCACAACATGGCTCCTTTCCTGAGTGGGAGATGAAAGCCGTGGCTACATATGTTGGCAATTACACCTCCGGTGTTCTGTAAGTGATCTGTGAAATGCAAATATTTTTCCTGAGAACTCTTTACTATATGAAGAACCTTGTAAACACCTCTCTAAGCAGAATATACTTTTTCAAGGACTTTTTTTGGTATTCAAGTAGTAAGTTAAATCATGACTGGGTATATCTCAAAATCCGCAATAACATCTGCCCAATTTAACAGCTATGTTTTTATAGTTAATTCATGAGATAGGTAAAAAATCATCTATTCACCCATCAAGGTTCATTTTCCATACAGTGCTACAGTACAGTAGAGGTATCCTTGCTTTTTGTTTTCTAATTTGTGTTTTGACTCCTGGAATACTGATGAAATAATTAAATATAATTTACTGAATCCAAAGGATAATTTGGAAAGCTTGGAAATGCATTACCACCCTTTTTAAAAGATGGGATTTTAGTTATATATTTATAGTATCATAGTATATATTTATATATATAGTATAGTATCATCATATATAGTATATAGTATCATAGTATATATTATATATATATAGTATAGTATCATCATATATATTTATAGAACATAGTATCTTTATTTAGAAGAATGATTCTCAGGCTTCTTGAAAATCTATCACACTCTCTTGAGGAAATTAATCCCTGTAGTATTTACGCTATCTAATTGTTGTCATCCTAGAAAGGAAAGAAACAGCATAAACTTTTACATATTGAAAAGTAGGGTAAAAAGTAAAGTCTGAATTGTAGTGTGAAACTTTTTTCCAGCCAACTGCAGCAGGTTTTTGATTGGACATTGAATACACAGAAAATATATTTTTTTACAGTTGTTTGGATGTTAGAGTAATTTGTTGAGGAACTACATTAAAAATTCGGGATACATCTGTACCTTCTGCAGTCATAATCTAGTTCAGCATGGAGACCTAAAGTATTCTAAATTAGTCTTTGGTCATGGACGTGTTAAGGCTTAGCTTAGGCTCTTGTCTTGAAGCAGATTGTCAATAACATCTAAGCTAGTAAATTTAGTCTTAGTCTGGGTACTATCAAACTCTGTGCAAACACAAGTGACTGTATTAACAGAATCAGACATCAGCAGAACAGGATCAATTTATTCCCATTTGGAAGTCCATCAGGATCTAAAATATATCTGTTTCTTGAAAATATTTGTTGACTTACCATCTCTGAGACTTTCCAAAAAAGTCAAGTTGCACCTTACTTTAAGAACTTAAATTGCGTTAAATTGCTGTTTTCAAGAACTTCCTTCTTCCTGTTCCATCTTCACATTTGAATAAAAGTTGAAAGTTGGATTGTGTTTTTAAGATGCTGCTTTTTTTTTTCTTAATAATATTTAAAATAAAATTAATCAATATTTGGAAGATATTAACCCTTTGCTTAATGTAATGGGAATTACTTTTTTTCCAGGTCTCATCAGTCCCAGAGTTTGGCCGCATAGTAATTTATACTACCAGTCTTCGTGTGGTGAGAACCACTTTTGAAAGATGCGAACTGGTTAGAAAGATATTTCAAAATCACAGAGTTAAGTTTGAAGAAAAAAACATTGCTCTGAACAGTGATTATGGAAAAGAACTAGATGAAAGATGCAGAAGTGTCTGTGAGGTTCCCTCACTCCCTGTTGTGTTCATTGATGGCCATTATCTTGGGGTAAGTAAAGCTTGAACCTATTGTACAGTTGGGAGGAGCAGATGAAAATCTTGATGAAAGTGAAGCTGGATTTTTAGAAAATTGCCTATGATGCTGCAGTGATGGTAACAAGCTAAGACAGAAATCCTTTTGTAGTATGCACTGCACAAATCCTCACTGATAAGTTTGATGTGAAGATGCAAAAGATAACCAGGGAGTAAGAGGCAATAATACATCTAAGATATCATCTGCTTCTTAAAAAAAATCTTGTTTTGTAGTTGAAACCATGAAAATCTAGAGAAATTGATTTTTTTCCTTATGAGAACCTGTATGTATGATTGACTGAGGAAGATGGATACACATAGCATAAACCTGTCATTTATTAATATCTGTGTTGAATAAAAGACTAACACTTCAGAGTGTCAGACTTTAAATATACATTGAATTTTAGATGATGCAATCTGTATCAGGATCTATAATCAACTGAACATATTTTAGATACAAAATTGATTAATACTTACTTTTAAAAAGCCTAGCTGTAGAAGAGAGAGGAGAGCCCAACACTGCCCTACTGTAAAACATAAACTCCAAATGAAAAATCCCAATTTGTACACTACTATTCTAGGTCTAGAGCCTACTGACATTCTAAATTACCTTTTCATTGAGCCTGTATATTTGAAATGTATTTCTCATAAACAGAAAAAAAAAAATCAAAATAAAAAGATTCTGGAAAGTGGCACAAAGAAAACTGTTGAGAAACTCAGAGAAGGTACTTGTCTTGAGTGGTGAAAAGCTAGCAATTAGCATCAACTGTGAGGCTTTGATGTGTGGAGGCAAACTATATTTAAACACAGTGAGGTTACTGTGTTTGCATCACTTAAAGCTTTCATTTTCACAAAACATTTAAGTAACAAAATGCAGAGTAACCAACGATCAGGGATAATAAATATTGGGGCTGTATGAACACTTTCTCCTCTTTTTCCCCATCTCTCCCAAGATTTCCATGTGTTCTGCATGAGTTAGGCTTCCCTGAGCATTATAACAAATGCATTTGCAGTCGAAGGCCTTGCCAGACCACTAGAGCAGCTGTAAAACCAGCTGTGTGCAGAATATTACCAGACACTGATTTTTAATTCATTGTAGAATATGTTTTTATCAAAACTCTGATTTGGAGATTTCTCCAGCCAGCCATGAGTAAAACTGCTACATTCAAGAGCAGTTTAAACTTCAACAGGATCCAGATGAAGATTTGTTCATCTAATTATTATGTTGAAAGTGTAAGTAGTCAGTTATGATTGTCTCCAAGAAAATCTCAGTCCACATATGACCAATTTGTCAAAAGAATTCAGATAAGATACTGAAACTGATTAAATAAATTATTTGCTTAACTGGATGAAATGCCTGGGTACGGTCATTTTGGTACGATGGATGGCCCATTAAGTCACTGCCAGCTGGGGGATTTTTTGTTTCTTTGTGTGTTTTCAAAGACTGTGAGAAACTTGTTTTCTGAAAGAGGAGTGACTGTGTAAAACCCAATAAAATCTCATTAAAACTTTCTAAGTACTGTATGAGATTCCTTAGAGAGCTGTGGAAAAGAAGGCAAGTGAATTAGGAAGATAGCTTACTATGGAAGAGACAAATCTACCTTCTATAGGTAAAGAAAAATGAAATAATTTAGTGCTCTGATCTAGACACATTTATTGCAGCAAGGAAACTACACTTACATTGTTTAGCACAAGAAAACTAAAAGCATTGGGCTGCTAAAAACCAGGAAAACCCCCAGATATGGGTGTGTTATCCTGCTTCTTTTCCTCTTTTTTTTTCCTTAACTTGATGTACACTGTAGTTAGCTGGAAAAAAACTTTAGTTTAATGAGTTAATTAGAGTTATTCCATGTAAGAGTGACATTATTTATGGAAAAGCAGCTTTGCAGGCAGGGAACAATGCATGAGACAGCTCCTCTGCTCACAGAGAGCTCATGGCAGCTTCTGCCTCACCCCTCCTCCTGCACAAGGTCTGTGCCCTCCATGCTCTCCACTAATTATCGTCATGGGAGGCGCTGCAGCACCACTCTGGGGCGCTTTAGCTGAGAGGAGATGTGCTTTAGCATGATGAGAAAGGCAGGTTCAGTGTGAGCAGGGCAGCAACTTGGGCAGCGCTCTGCGGCTGCTGTGCTGGGGAAGGAGAGCCCCAGGACGAGCCTGTCACCTGGACAGGCTCAAGGGACCTGTGTGCCCTCATTCTGTTTGGTAAATGTGGCAAGACCCACTATTTTATGGCAGTTATTTCTCTGTCTTTTATGTCTTAACAAGAGAATCTGAAATTCATGCTTTTAGAGAAATAAGGAGGGGTGTGTGTTGAGAAGGTCTGGCAATGAAGTATTCCCCCTCCCACCCCAGCTCTGTCAATTCACCTTCAGAAGACAGTGCACCATGACCCCAAAGGCTGTATGTTGGCTAGAACCTGTGCCAGGCTTGTGTTTCATTCAAATGCAATCAAGAATTAATTACAGAATTTGGTCTCATTGGTAATATGGATATTTCTATAGTGCTTTTTATAATAATTAACTTCTGATATGCAAATGAAACACAGAAATCCCAAAGCCTGGTGTGTCAGTAAATAAATCATGCATTATTTTCCTTTTTTTTCTCTCTCTCTTTTCTTTTTTTTAAATTTTGAATATTTGTTCCCTGAGAAATCCCTCCCTAAAGGAGATTGCATGGAGCAGTACATAGGAGAATCTATATTGAGCTATGCAGCTTTCAATGAGTCATAATGAGAAAAAACCCCAACCCTGAAATAAAATATGAACAGTTTTGAAAGGTGAAAGATTGTTCTTAATGAGATAAAGGTAGCAAAAGCACCAAACCCCAGCATATGCACATCTGATAGAGTATATTTTACCCAAGCTATTCAGAAGCACGGACAAAATTGTTTGAGCATTGCAGGCTGTGGGGATAAATATCCACAGTGCTGGGGAATTTATCATTGCCTGCACAGGGACAATGAAACAAATCCATGACTTGGGCAGAAGCAATAAAAAAAAATCATATTTAGCCCCTGTCAAGGAAAGTACTGCATGCTGTGGTACAGCAGGGCTTTTAATCTTCTCTTTTTTTTCAGGATTGAACCATTGTATTTCTTGACACACACTGTCTAAATATCAGTCTGTCAGGAAATTGCTGTTTCTTTCTGCTGCATGTTCTTTATTGGCTGATCTAATCCCTTCTTTTCACCTGAAGTTGTCTCCATCTGAAATGGAATTATGCCATCTGCTGGGATACCAATGCAGAATAAAAAATTTCTTCCAGGAAACAGAAAGCCACACAGAAAAAAATAATTTTTTTACTCTTATAGCATTTATTTACTCTTATAAATGCATTCGGAATAGTTAAAGGCTTGTGTTAGCCAAAGACCCATACTCTCAGAAAAGGGATGCAAATAAAACAGACAAATAAGTGATTCTTTGTAAATATGTTAACTCACAGCATAGTATTTTAAAAATACATGTCTTTTTTTTCCACTTGAAATATATGATTGAATTGCAGCGTTCACTTGCCATACATACCTCCTTGCTTTTTTCAGATATGTGAATTTAAGACTGTTTTTTCTGAAGAAAATATCTCCTGTTTGTTTTCCCAGCTAGAATGAATCCAAAGCAGTATGAGATTTATAGTAAAATTATTTTATTTGACACGTTGGTTATGATCCTTTCCAAAGAATAATGAGGATTTTTGTAACTGACTTTTAGAAAATATATGTGTATAATTTTTTTTTTTTTTGTGTGATACAGGAATTAACAGTTTCCTTTTATCTGATTTCCAGTGGCCATATGTATTTAATTGTTCTCTGTGTTTTGTTAAATACATTCTTCTGGTATTCACTTGATGGGAGGGTATGAATGGCTCTGTGACAGTAAAACTATTATTTAATTATTGCATTCAGTCACCTAGCCTTTTCCCACTTGTTTCCTCCATTTTGCAGTTTAACATGTCAGGAAACACAGGGTTCAATGGTTTTTTACACATCCACCTTTCCCATTCTTTCCATAGCAAATCTGGACTTTCTGGTGCTGGTGCTATATTGCAGTGTCAATTTTCTCAGTTAATGGGCAGATTTCCAGGCAGTTATTTGTACCCTCTGTGTCCCTGCTTCCAGGGGGCCCCTGGCTGTGAGAGGTGTGGGCAGAAGGGAGCGTGAGCTGTGGCAAAGACAGGACACACACAGCCCAGCTCCTCCTTCACTGGAATATCCTAATGAAGAACGTGGGCCAGTGATGGTGAAGTGTGTCAGTGCATTTTTGCTGCCTTAACAAGAGGCCTTGCTTATATGCTTAGCAAAATAGGAAACTGGGCATGGAATTTATCTGCACTGCAAATGTGTCCACAAGAGGGATGGTGTGGGGCCTCGCTAATTTGTCTCAATATATAAGGAATGATGTGGAAGAGAGGCTGCTTCCCAAAAGCTGCAGGTATTCTAGTAAAGCCAAATGCAGAGCCATATATGTGTGTTTATTCCTTGATGAGGAATTGCATCATGGAGATGGTAATGGTTTATATCCAAGATAGGGAGTGACAGACAGGTTTATTGACCAGACAGAGTTGGGGCAGTAGAAAACTTAGAGGACCTTGTCCTAGTTCTACAGTTAATGGAAATTTAATGTTTGAAATATGATGTTAATTTCTGGATGTCCTCAAGGAAAAATTGGGAAAATAATTTTATGAATTGAAAGGATCTGGAAAATATGCCGAATGATTTAGCCAAGTCTGGGGCATTTCCTTGCCAATGGAATATCTGGCTACGACCCCTGGGCTCCTCCAGCAAAATTCAGCAAAGACAGATTCAGCAAAATTAGTAGGTAAATGATTCACAGAGTTCTGCTTTGAAATTGAAAAAGATGGATAAAAAAACCTGAAAACTCACTTCTCTACTTCTACTCCTACTGCTGAAGATTATGCCCATTGTCCCTCATACTCCCTATGTCACTCTCTGGAGGGACAGATTATTTAAGGCATCACATACCTTTCTGAGTAATTGTGGACTGAGCACAACCTAGGAAGAAAAAGAAAGGCATCGCATTTGGTCAGAAAGCACCTATTGGACTTAACAGCTGTGTTAATTACTCTATTAATTATGGATTCTGTGTGTTAATACCCAAAGATCCAGAGGGACAGTTAACCTCTACAGGCTTTTACTTATATTTCACTTGGGGTAGCCATTAATCAGAGAAGATGGAGTGGCATTTAAAAACATTCATAGCCATTCTGATGTTTGGGTTTTAATTTAAAAACCATGGCTTTCTACTTAGCAAGGAACACAGCTGACTCACTGAATGTTATCAGAAATATAAATCCTTTAAAATATAAATCTATAATGGGAAACCTGTCAAACTTTTGATTACTGTGTTGTAAAAGCCAATTAGCATTATACAACATCACGGAAACAGAGGGCAGAAGTCACAGGAATGCTTTTCCCTGTGGCAACAGAGAAGAGAGCTTTTCCTAAAGGGGGCAAATTGAGGCTTGTCCAGCTTAAAGATTTTGGAGTGCTGCAATCCCATCATCAATAAAGGTACAAATCCTTAATGTCTCTACTTCAGATGAGCAGCACAAGCTTTGTCTTGAGCTGCTGCAGAGTATTCAAACCCCAAGCTAATACTCCATGGGCTGCCTTGGCCACGTCGTGCCAATTGCTCCCATTGCCTGCTCCTCTGTGTGAAAGCAAAGATGAGAGGACAAGCATGAAAGGGGCAACAGGCTGCTAAAACCTGCTCTACTGGGGACACAGACAGCCCCATGCACATGTTGGAGCTGGTGCACTCTGTGCCCGTGATCTGAAATGGATTTTAGTAGAAGAGCCAGCACAATAAGGCTAGCTCATCAGTCCCCTGTCATCTTATGTGACTAATTAACTACAACTAATTACCTTGTGTGATACTTTTTAAAAAATATCTCTCTTTGAAAGTATAACACATAAGAGTAGTGTCCACTGAAAATGTGGCTTTCCACATCCACTAAAATATTAACATTTTCTTTTTTAACTAAAATCATCAAACACAGAGACAAAAGTACTCCTGCTTTTTCACCTAGCCAAAATGACTTTCTATAGGGAAAATAACCTTAGTAGGGTGTCATAAAAAGAGCTTTGATAGGTTTGGTTGCCTTTAGTTGTCTTTTGGACTACACACTTGTAGCCTCAGTAGTCCCCAGCAAGGTTCTGTGAATGACTGGACACTTAGAGGTACATTAGAGTCACACATATATTCCCTGTGCTCACCAGCAGCTTTTCCTGTACCTCCCAGAAACCGGGAGAGGTGCTGGTGAGGAGCTGGAGCTGACCACGGGCAGCTCAAACTAATGGCACATCTGAGATGTGTGCCAGCATCCCACTGCACCTCAGCCCTGTGCCAGTGCCCCACCACACCTTCTAGTTAAGGCTGGAAGCAAACTCAAAGACCAAATTTAACAACTTGGAAATGCAGGGACGAGCAAACTGGGGCAGCACAAGGCATGAATTCACCATGGGGGAAGATGTGGCCAATTGCCCCGGCAGCAAGTAAGGCTGGTGTATCTGTGCCTCAGTTTCCTCACATTTTGTTGGTTTCTGGTTAAAAGTGTCTGCAAGTATTTCACAATATTTAATATTCAATGAAATTTGTTCCCTAAGTGAAGTATAGATGTTCAAATGTGGTGCTCTAATTAGAAGAGAAGGGAACAAGAGTTCCATATCCTCCCTAACACTTGAATTTTGTCTGCAGATCTCAGAGCATTTACTTTCTGGAGCAAAAAAATCCCTGCTTCAGTAGAGCTTTGGCTCAGGACACAGAAACCCTAAGAGGCCTAATGCAGTCAGACTAAGTTATTATTACATACTGTTGTGTCTGACTTTAATGTTTTAGAGTATTTTCATTAGTCTTTTTCTCCATTTGTTATACATTAGGCACATTATGTCTTAATTCAATGCTCAGCTGCCAGAATATTTGAAATACAATCTCCTCATTTTGCTGCATTCTCCGATGTGTTGTATATTTAGAAAATTGTAATTTTTTGACAGAATAGAAATATTTTTTATTCTGTCAGGAAACATACCCTGTAAAATAAGGGGAAGACAGTCAGAATTTCCAAGCTGTGTCACCTTTTACAGAAAAGGCAATGTGATATGTCACCTTGCTAATGAACTTTAGGCATTACTATCAGACCTGTGATTAGATTCTCCTCTCCTTCTAGTTTTACTAAAGTTGACCTAATTGCAGTATAATTAATGTGAATCAAATTTGTCCTCAGCCTATTTAAAGTTTCAAGTCCAAATCTTCTAATCATCTCTGGTTTTTGCATGGTAAAATACATGACATTTTTCATCTTTTCCTAATAGGGTGCTGAGAAAATTTTACTAATGAATGAATCTGGGGAACTGCAGGATCTCTTAACCAAAATTGAGGTAATTGTATTTCTGCAAATAAATATAGGGAATATACATTTACTATTTGTAATCGAGTAGATTTTCTGTTTTACCATTTCCTTTTCTTTTACTATAAACTCATGAACCCAAATGCTATTTTTGTTTTACTGTTTTTTACACCCTGTTTTGGGGTGGAGGCTCTAGAATGTTATTACCAAGCCAAATGTGTGTCCTAATCTTGGATCAAAAAAGTACATATATAGGACAAACAATGTCAGACTACAGGAAACTGATAGCTTCTCACTGAATACAAACACTGCTTCGCTGCCTTTTGGTGGTTTTTGGGTGTGTTTCGTTGGTTTGGGGTTTTTTCCCTCTCTTTTTTTTTTTTTTTTCCCCTCAAAAATGGGTTTACTACAATTGCCAGGAGCAGTCTGTTTTCTTCATTGATGGAGATGCCAAAAGTGGTTCCACAAAGTGCCATCTGTTCAAGGAGGAAATGGCCATTGCTCCAGAAACTGAGCTAAAGCAATTTTGCCTTGTTTTTGTAACTTTTGTTAGTTCTCTTAATATCATCCAAATGTATCTGTATATTTACAAGCCCAACAAGCAATAATGAATGTAAAGATTAAAAATATTATTATCTGAAAATTTTGAGATTATTTGCAATAATTTTCAATAAAGTAAATAATCACCAAAAATTACAAAAGATGCGAGCACACCTGAGATAAAAATAATGTTAATTTTACATTGAATATTTCCAATTGTTATCCCTGGAAGAGCTGATATTAACAGGAGCTGTTCACCTTGTGAAGAAGTACAGCAAGTTTATGAGCTACAGAACAAAGAGAAAAAATGCCTTGTTTGCATGTTCATCTGAGTTTTCAACAGGTGAATGCAATTATTAATGGATTTGCAGAAATATTTTCATTTTTCTCGATGGTGCTCCAGGTGCTAAATTTTCTGTGGGTGTTTTACTGTACTCTGGTAATAATTTGTCACTAATTTGTAGTGGTAAATTCTTCAGACTGACAGTAGCAGGAATTGTGTGGATTTTTGTTCTTTCTTTGTGAACAAACCTGCAAAGTCCATACTCAGCAGTTCAATGCTAAAAAGGTGGTGGTAAGTACCCAAAGTGGCATACCTTTCCTTTCTCTGATTTGAACTTTAAGGACATTGTTAAATAAACTAGCCAAATTTTCAGCAAGTGGAACTTAAAAGAGTCTTTGAGATCTCTTCTTCTATGCACCGTTGTCTTTAATCCAATAAATAAAAGAGTAAATTTATTTTTTTTACTTGGGAATTGGGACAATTGAGAGGCCTTAAGCCTTCCTTGAAGCAATTTTCTCTGGGTATAACTGTAGGACATTGATCTTTCTTCTTTACTCTTAAAGCTTCAGCATTCTACACCCATAAATTTGAGTACACCACTTATTTCCTTGAGTACCACTCGTCAGAAGCTATGAATGGCTTTTTGATATCATCAGCTTTAACTGTAATAGGTATAATATGTTCAGCATGAGCATGCAAATGCTGAAAGTAATAATATATGTCTTAATGCACAGCATAGAAAACATAACATCAGCATAAACTGCCTGGAGCTTGGATTCAATCATCTCAATTCCTCCTAGATTTAATTTAGACCTAAACAACATCCAAGTAATGCAGGCAAGCTATCCTTTAGCTTGCTGTTTTGGCAAGTGTAAATGCAGGCTACGGAGGTATTAAGTGACCAAGGAACCTGCAGTGAGCCTCTCTGACATTGCATGTGGATCTGGCCAAGGAAAAAGCAGACCTACTGCTCTTCCATGGTGGTTTGCCATGGGATGGGGTGGTGGGCCTTGCCCAGAATGGGAAGCAGGATGTGTATTTTCAGCTGTCCTGGAGTCCTCATTGTCCTAGACCTTATGGTGGTTGTGAGGTAACATGTTTGTCCTTGTTTCCTTCTTTGAGCAGAGAGTCCAGCATCCCCAAGAGTGCCTCTCTTGCGGGGGCTTTGGTTTCCTGCCGTGCTCAGCGTGCCATGGGAGCAAGATGTCCGTGTTCCGGAACTGCTTTACGGACTCCTTCAAAGCCCTCAAGTGCACTGCTTGCAACGAGAACGGGCTCCAGCGCTGCAGGAGCTGTGCAGGCTAAAAATGGCACCTCCAAACTAATTTTATGGTACTACACCAGTTTGTAATATGTATTTTTTTTTAATTAATCCATTTATCCGAAACAGTCAATAAAAATCCATTTGTTGTATACTTCTGGTTTGAGCATTTGAGCTTTTTAATCTTTGACTGTCGATCATATCATGAGCTCTAAAATATATCTTTCTATTTTCCTTATAGAGAGATTTATAGTCTGGAAAACTGATCACATATATGAATTCTTTTCTTCCTATATGGGGTCATCAGCAGTCATAGGTGTTTTTGAGTAATGCACTCAAAATTACAGCAGAATGAAGCTTAAACTTCAAATTACTGAGCAGTGCTATTTTTAAATTCAGTGAAAAGAAAGGTTTTGTAATGTGGACTTGCCCAAGACTGTTCCACACAGCACTTCCCTGAAAAGTCACTAGGGCTGAATTCGGCCCTGAATTCTATGTGGCAACAGAAGAATAGAAACATTTCTTGAAAGTCCCATGAATCAACTTTCTCTTGTAGTACTGCTTTCTCTTTGTTACAAAATTATTGCTGTTAGACAAAGTTATGTAAACATTTAATATGGTAGATGTTCATAACCATGGTAGTATCTCAGAGCTTTATGATTCTGTATGTCACAGTAGATCTTATAATGATTCAGTGACAGCACCTGGCAGCTTTATAAATTGCATATAAAATAATAGAGGATGAGATTTCAGTTTTTTCAGCTTAGTAAATGTTGAGGTTTGATGAGTAGCCTGGCATGATTGTTTCAGGGCATCTGTTCCCCTGGAAGGCCCAGGTCTATGGCCAGACAACTCCAGTACTGTAAATCCCTTTGCCAATTTTAGTGGGTTTCCCCAACACAAGCACAAGAGAATTAGTCAGCGATCAGTCTCCATGGACAGTGGGCTCTCCACGCTGAATACATTCCAGTTCAGAAGTGCATTACCATTCATGCACTTCCACAGAATACTTTTTAACAGGGTAATTTTAGCAGCCATCACCAACTGCTCATTCTGACATTGCACATCTGCCTTATGTTCCTGCTGCCAGTCTGTACTGGCACAAGTAGAAAGGTAGTGGAAAGCCCCTTGCTGAGATTGGTGTTGGCTAGAAAGGCTTCCCTGGTAGTCGTTTCATGCTGCCCAAGGTGCATTAGCAAGTGTTGAGCCATGTAATTTATGCTCAACACTTTGTAAAATTTGTAAAGTTGTAAAGTTGTGCTGACTGGGGTTTAGGTACGTGCAGTTTGCTTTACTAGATGTTGTTTACTCTGGTTGGGTACCCCATTTCCCTTCCCTCTTTCCATATAACCTTGCTTAATTTCTCTGTGATGAAAAACTCAGGTATGCTTTCAGTGTTTGGGCACAGCACAGCTGTGGTATAAACCAGGATAGCCACAGCTGCCCAAAACATGGCTTGCAAAAAAACCCAAAACCCTCTGAAGACCTTTGTTTTTCTGATGCCTTATTTTCCTCACTGAATCATCAGACCATCATCCTTCCTCCACCTCCCTTCCACTTGCTGTGTCTAGAGGTGGTAGCTGGTGCTGACGAGTTGGACAAGTTGAGCTTACTAATATCTTTCAACATTTGAAGTTAAGGGACTTATACACATTCTATTGCATGTTGAATGTGCAGGCTTGAAAGCGCTTGCACAATCCTACTGCTCCTACACATTCTACCTTAAGGCTCAGAGGGAGCATCTGGATCTTCAGCATAACATGAGAGAGATTAAATTTTATACAAAGGCCATCCATAATTCTTAGCAGCACCCCATCTATAAAATTCTGAATTGCAGATGTGCTTACTTTTTTACAGCATGGGTAGGAAGAGAAGAAAGAAAGTACATTACCCTTCTTTTATTTAACAGTTGTGTGCCTTCTATTTCTGGCTAATATTGCAGTCCAGACAGGTATGATACAGAATGAAAGGCAGCATAAAGCAGAATACTGATGATTAGAAAGTCATCATTTCTGATGCATGAAAACAAACTTTTTTAGTTTTTAACTTGCCATAGATCTAGAGGGTGAGAACATTCTCAGTAGTGAATACCAAACTCAAGATGGCATACTCAAATTCATCCTTGAGGGAAATTACTAGTGAAGAAAATGCCAGTGCATTTGTGATACTGTAATCCCACAGCCTTCACCCCTGAGAGGACATATTGCCTGATGAGATGGTTCATATCACCATTCACCCACCATATGACCAAATTACTATGACTTGACAAAATATGTTAAACATTTTCAGTTTCACTGAAAACAAAATTTCTTCATTGACCTGGAAGAAGGGTTTGAGGCTGATTTTCTTGTCATTCAGGAAATCAGAAAATCACTTCTCTTCAGAGTGAAACAAATGCACTAAATCCCACTTCTTTCCTGATTCACCTCCAGGTTCTGTGAAAGAAATCTAGAGAGACTGTCCTGGCCAAGGTTTTAACCCTTCAGAGGCACCTAATGCCAGTGAGCAAAGATATGGCAAAACCTCCTCAGTTTTCTTTTTAGAAGAAAAAATTATGAAAGCAAAATTTCAAGTTTTGCAGAATCTTTTTTTCCCCCCCAAAGATCTTTATGCAAGACACAGGACCCCTAATGCTGACAAACATAGCATTCTTCAGGAACTGAAGATTTGTCTGTGTAGTAGAAAAGGGTTTTTTTTTTTGTCTCCTCTCTTATCAACTGAATTGCTAGCTTTTTCTCTCCAGCTGTATTTTTCTTGTAACAGCCTGTGTGAAAAACAAAACTTTTTTTTTTTTTTAAGGAGCTATTTTTACTGTATTGTTTACAATCTCTGCTAGGGTTTGGGGTCTGGCTTCTCAGCTCTCCCCAGCCATCCTAGAATCACTAAGTGCGGCAGAATGACAGCATTACAAAGGCAAGCCCAGGAGCCAGTTGAGAGATATGATGGGTTCTAGTATAAGAGATGCATTAGGCAGCTAGCAATATAGCTTTTAAATCAGTCTGAAATAAAATGAGGTATGCAGGTCTGTTCTGATTTACACCAGCAGTGCATCTTTATTTCCAAGGAGTTAGCAGCCATCTCCTCTGCTCTAACAAATAAGCCTCATCCAGCTGCATCTTTGTATAGGAAATGTTTTATTTCTAAATGCATCAATCTCTGCTCCTCTTGTTTCTGGCCCTCATGACAAGGCTGAAGTAAGGATCCAAGTAAATGTTCCCTGCCTGACAGCTCTGCATATTGGCCTATATGAGAGCTAGTATCAGACAGCGAGGTAATGCTTGGGCTGTTTCTTTGCAAAAGTCTTTATGAGCTTAAGGAAGAGAATGGCTCGGAGTCTTCAGCTTGCAGTACTCTTTCCACTGGGCTGCATATCTGAGCATAAGACTGTTTTTTAACTCCCTAGAGTATTTTGCTGTCACAGGAGCAGTGCAGGAGCACAGTGTGTGGTAATTGGGAGTGGGGCTGGGCTGAGCCTCATCCCCAGTGGGTACAGCTGTGAAAAGCAGGTGAACAGCATTGACAGCAGTGA
>JAYDZK010000202.1:47562624-47590420 GCA_034509185.1 Euphonia xanthogaster | reverse complement strand
CCCAGTGGGTACAGCTGTGAGAAGCAGGTGAACAGCATTGACAGCAGTGAGCCATGGAGTGCTGAGCTTACTGACCAGCCACCAAAGGGAACAGGGGGCACACAGGTGCTGTGTGTGAACAATGAGGGGTATAAAAGGCTGGGCTGAAGAAAGGCAGACACTTGAGTTATTCTGTTGTGATGTGGTGTTGCTCTGTCTGGGTTGGAGCTTTCTGACATTGTATGGTGAGACTCTGTGTATTGTGGCTCTCTCAGCTGTGCTGTGACAGAGCAGTGGGTAAGAAATTTTCTTACTCTAAATAGTGAGACTCACATAAAGCAGGTCGTTCTTCCTCCTCCTGTTTGTTCTTTTTTTGTAATGGGTTATTTCAGAGTCATTTTTTCACTTGCACTAAAGGAGTAGGGACTGTAAATTTCATTTAATATTGTGTTATTAAATAAACATACTTGTTTTTTTTTTCTGTTGGGGAGTAGTTTGCTCTTTTAACATACCAGTGGGCATTAATTTTGTGGGGAAAAAAATCTGGGCATTTTCAATAACTGGGACTTGGTTTCCATTCAAACTTTGTTTCCACGGTGTATTCTTTCTAAAGATACCTAAAACAGACAGACAGTCTGTTCACAGTTATGTGTGAACAGGCTAATGTAATAAAATATTTTATGTAAATTTGTAATGGTGAGAGTTTCTGCAGGCAGAGCAACAAAAACAAGCTTAGCCTTTTATTTAAAGCTGAAAACTACATCAGGCATAGATCTTACTGACCTCTGCACTTAATTCTGAAGTTTTCTGACCTCAGATGGGGTCCTGTCAAATCAATGAGAACCATCCTGCTGATTTAAATTCCTGGTCAGCTGGGTCTAGCCTATCTTCCCTTTACAAGTGAAGTGCTGTGAAATATATAATTATGTAATCAATGCTTCACTGTATAAATTTATGCTGTATAGTATAAATTCCTCTTTAAAAGTAAGAATATGGTGTCTTGAAGCCCTCCAAGGTGTTCACTCACTCTGTGGTTTATTTCTCCTGTACCTGTGAACTCATCATAATGAATGAAAGGGATCTGATAGGTCTTGAAATAAGACAAGTTAATTCACCTGTAAGTAAACATGCATTGTAAGAAAGCTTTCTGTTTTTGACTTTAATGTGCTGTGAAAAGACTAACAAGAATTCCTTAAGAATTTTGGAGTTCTATTAATGAAAATAAGGAATGGCTCTTACTGACATGAGTTTCACAATTTTCAGGAGCAAAAACCTAATGGAAGGCACTTCAGGTATTGTTCCTAGCTATTGCCATTGTATAATTGCATTAAAATGAGTTTTATTCTCTTAGCTTGAGAAATATTATTTGACCACAATGCATTCAACAGGAAATATTTATGCCCTAAATAATTTAGTGAGGAGAATTAAGATTGCTTAGCTTACTTTAAATAATTTAGAGATGATAGTAAAGGACATTGTAATCCAACAATAACTTGAAAAGTAAAAATTATTAGAACTAAATCTTTGTTTAATCCAATTTATTTTTTCTAGCATTAATTTGCTTAGGGATAGTGAATCAGGAAATAATTGCTTTAGAAGGAAATGACTGTGAAAAAGCACTTGCAGTTTAAGCTTCTTCAAGCTTATCAGCTCTACTTTGCAAAATTGGTTTCAAATGAGTTAAAAGGTTTATGAAAACCAATAAGTCTTCCATTCAAGAAAAACCACACTGCAATAAGACACATACTGCTCTTTTCTCTTTAAAATCTCATATTTATGCTACTGATTGGAAAAATAATTTTATTGCATACAAAGGTTTATTTAAAAGACTCTTCTCTGTCCCAATAATCAGATGTTTATGTCAACAAAAATAATTTTCTTTTAGTGGCCTGAAAGAAATATGCTTCAGGGTAAAGCCCTTTGGCAGATGACATTTATATTTTGAGCTGGAGAAAAAGCCTGTTGGGGCAACACAAAACAAGCAACAGTTCTGTGACCAGTTAGAAGAGTTGACTACAAGTTGCTGTTTTCATTATTGTGATCTGTTCAAAGTAGGCAAATAATGATCAATATAAATTCAACAAGCATCACCATATAAATGTGAGCACTCATCAATTTATCACTTAAAAGTGGCTATTTTACTTTATAAATATTTAATCTACTGGATGCATTCTTTTCTGTCAGATATGGACAAAATTCTCTGATTTCAAGTCAGGTAAATTATAAATGAGTGAGGATGACAAATACACAAAACACCATCTAAATGTGAATCCTCTCTGAGCTCACTCCCAGTGCCAGCATTATACTGTTATTTTGGAACTCTGCCCCTGATTTGAGCCAATATCTGAGACTTTGAAGAACACCCAGACACTGTCTTGCCCTCCAGCTTCATTTGCACAATAACTTTCCTCACCATATCGCATATGGGACTAGGACACAGTGGGACAGGAATGTTGTAATCCAGCAGAAATCCTCCAGACCTGTGGGATGATATAGTTAATCCTTGTGCACCAATAGATCTGCACAGGCAATGAATGCTTTATACTGCCTCAGGGATCCAACCAGACAGAGTGAACATCAGATCAATACTTCAGCAGGCAAAATTAAAGGACTCAGTAAAAGCTTTTTTTTTAAGTATAAGCACAAAGATGATAAACAGGTATCATCGTTACTCTCATATTTGCAATATTACAATCATTGCTTTTAACATTATAAGAAAATCATGCTGCCTCTCATTACAGCTTGATGGTAATAGCTGATGCTGGTAAGTTTTCCTTTCCAACGTAACCACTGAGTAAAATTTGCCAGAACATTATCAAGCGTCAGGACCGTACTTTTAAGCCTAAGTAGGATATTATTATCGTTATTATTCTCTCCATCACTTAGGCTCTCACTCAGAAAACACCAGAATAACCAAAGCAAGGTTAGCAGACAAACCTATCAGAAAGTTTAGTCTGCAGCCCTCTTCCTCAGTGTTTTAGAGAGCTGCATTAATGTGTTTTCTGTGGGATGCAGAGTTTCCCAGTGGGGCTCCTTGCTATTTGATGTTGTACTCTTGTGATATCCCCAACAGTGCACGCAGTGCTCCAAGACAGGTGGTGCTGTGCTGCCTTTTTCCTCATCCCATGTTCTTTTACCAGTTTGGAACATAATGATCCTAAATTTTCCAGTCTTTTCTCATGTTCTTAACTAAATGTACACATCCTGTATCAAAGAAAAGTTAACAATTAAACCATCTCCTTTCTTTATAGCCACCAAATCTCATCTTGTAAGACAGGCTTCACGAGCAATATGGTTTGAAACCTGGAATGTTTTTCCACATTTATTCTCCACTCCTTTATCAGGTCTATGATTGCAATAAGTCTTTCCTATTGCAGCTTATACTTCTTGCAGTGCATCTAATGTTCAATAATGCCAAATTTGTCATGCCACGCTTTATGCTTACCTTCAGAGAACTTGGTATATCTGCTTACAGTATGATTTATAGCCTCAGGGCCTACTCACAAATCCTGTTGTCCTCTTCTGGACATTTTCTGTCTTCTGTCTTTGCTGTACTATGAATTATGGACCACAACCTCTTGCTATGAAATAACTTGGTTTTAGAATTTGATCCCAGGTCACTTGCTGCATCCCCTCTCCTTCAAACTGTTTATCTGTCCTGCTTAATAGAGGTTGTTTTTCCCACCCTTCTCTCCTAAATCCTCAGCTGGTGTCATCTTTGTCCTTCAGATCTCCTGAGTGCCACCTCAGGGGGGCTATTAACTTACTGTAACCAACTGTCTTCATCCAATACACCTACAGAGAAACAGCATAAAGCCAAAGCAGACAGTATCTTTTCAGCTTAACTTGAGATTTGTTTTTTTCAAGTTGTACTAAATCCCTGAAGCATTTTTTCCTAACATGGCATTTCATATTGACAGTGAAAGTAATAATTACAAACTGGTAGAGGACTACATGGTGCTGAGTCTGAAAGTATTCAATAAACAGAGAAGACCAGCACAACAATTCTGAATAGTAAATCCGATTTAACACACCTGTTTTAACATCCCAGCTTGCCTCAGAGGCACAGAATCTAAATCTCTAGATAAAAACAATTTTTATTGGTGCCCAGATTCATGTAGATGGTATCAGGCAGAAACTGGAATACACTAAGTCTTCTACACCTAAAAATTTTTTCTTTAAGTATTTATCTTTCTTAAGTATGAAGTTTTTCCAAAAGCTTTATACCAGAGAATAAGTCTCTAACTTTCTTTCTTTCCTTCCTCTATTGATATTATTAGATACCTAGAAATAATTAAGTCTTAAACGTAGATGTAACATCAGCTTTAACTTTAAAAATCTAAGTGTGTATAAAATCAAATGTGTTGCAAAATACATAAAAAAGTGATATTTTTTGTCACAAATTTGTTCTTCACATGAAGCAACAGGTTCTCCATGTCATAATTTCTTATTAGGGATAGGTGTCCACAGTGACATGCTAGTAGGAAGTTTGGTAATATTCTTTATCTTTAGTATTTGATTCTATGACATGAAATAACTATTAATATATTCAGCCATTACATTCCGAGTGGTTTTTTGTGATAGTGCTAAAGGATTGGACTATGTCTACAGCAACAAAAATTTACATTTCATAATAATAAAGGCTGTCACAGTGTTTTGGAAAATTTTTCAATTTTAAGCATTGCACTTGTGATAGATTTTTTTTCTCCTGTAAGTTGCAATTGAAACTGACTGCCAATATTTTGTCATTTCACACAGAAATATGACAATTTTTCAGTGCTTGTTCTATTGACCAAATACTAGCAAATGCATCTTATTTGTGAAGGACAGTTATTACCTTGATTGCATGAGAAGGAACTTAATTATGACACATACATTAGCTGGATACTTTATCTAGTTGAAAGAAAAATATCTACCACGCTTAAGGCTGAAGCAGTTAATGCATTTTGCTATTAAATGAAATCAACTAAATAAAGATTTATTAACTGACTACATTTTAGCTTCCTACTCTCCTGCACTTTTGTCCTAGAACTTGTTATATGTACAATCTGCTCATAATGTTTTTTTGTGTCATTGTACTCAGCAATTTGTTTTGCTCTCACAATGCCACACGCCCTTCTCATTTTCACTGCAAAATTCTTAGAAGTGGGCCTGAAGTGGAAGAACCTGTTCCTGGCACAATACTTGTGTGTTCTCTAGACTCTACTGGAGCAGACTAGTTCACATTATCCATTAGCACTTTTAGTCCTGTGGGAGACTTGGGGAAAACTGCAGCACTTCAGCAGAGATTTTGGATATTGTGTCCTACGTGCAGCCATGCCTTGTGCAGCCCACTGTGAGCAAGCTTTGATTCTGTGGCATGTGTTGGCACCTCTCCTACTGTGCCTCTGTGAATTGGCCAAAATCTGTGCCAGAAGTAGGAACACATGATAGATCTTAGGTGAGGTTTCTGTGTTTCACAAAATAAACTCAACTACCTGTCATGTTACCCAATCCAAACATGATGAACCTGATTTTCTCTTACAATTTCGAAGTACCTTCTTTTAGCATTTCACTTTGTACCATCTATTTTAAGCTTAGCAATTCCTACTAGTAAGTGTGTATAGACCTACAGCTCATAGAGCTTCAAGCTAGAAACAAACACCTTCACACCTGAAAATAAAAGTGAAATGCAATCTAAAATATTCTGTTTAGAATAAGAGCTTGTGTATTTCTAGTTCCCTTTTCTCAGTAACCACTTAATTTCAGAAAGAAATGTGCAGAGGTCCATTTTTATCTACACAGAGTATATATTTAATCAGTAGCAGTGTTTATACTTGGTAAGTAAAAGCTGTCTAGTAGTTACTTTATATGCTGAAAGAACAGTCAGAATGATTTATCCTGGAGCACATGCATTCATGGACACTGTAGTACAATCCTTCTCACAAGGTGCCATGGTCAGCCATGTACCTCTAGTGCTCTCCAATAACATTCCACCTGGAAATATTTAAATGTCAGTTCTTACAGATGAAAGAGATTATACCAACTCGGCTCCTAAATTTGTGAAACTTAGCCTGTTAAGTAAAATGAAAAAGAAAAAGCTTCCCTGATCAAACATAAGCTGTGTATTCAGTTTTTTTCATGTATCTTTAAAATAACAACAAATAAAATTCCCCCACAAATGCATAAGTTCACATCAGTCATTTAATAGTAATAAATAAAAGTCATGCCATTTCAAATATTTTCCATATATTTATCTGGTAGTTTTCCAGGATTTCAGTCACTGCACAAGGTTCTCCACAATTTTCTTGCCTATATGTATCTCATCTCAATAACAGATTGAATGCTTTCTCTTCCACTATGTTCTCAGTGGCACAACCTAACAGTGTCTTACACTGACCTCACACCTTCTAAAGTTCGGGAAGGCTCTTTGTTACATTTTACTGTGTCTGCTAGCTTCTTGGGTTTTCTTTCTATTATGTATATTCTTCAATAATTCTCTTTCTTTTACACCAAAGAACCTTGAGTTTTCCCCAGAAACCTGGGTTTGCCCTTTTTGAGAGAAAATGCAAAGTGCCATTCTGGTCTATGCAGGAGCAGGATAGCTTCAGACTCATTACTCCTTGGATAGAGAGTTACATGGAATGATGAGATCTTGCCTAATTTGTTGGTTTTTGTTCTGGAAGGCAACTATGAGACAATCCAAGTCGATCTTGCTACTCTGAATAATGTCCCTCTGAAGTACACAGTGAAAGTTGGCTTTGGCATTGACTTCTTGACTAGTTTCCTTTAGGTAACCTTGATTTGTTTCTAATTTCTATGGTGTCAGTAATCCACCTAAGGTAATTATATAACCAAAATTTTGTGTCCTGTATCAAAGTTGCGTAACAGTTAAATTCCTAATGGTTTGAACAGTGAAAAGGTTCCTCTGGTGCAAAGCACTACTGGCATCACATTCTCCTTGTGTAAATGAGGATGAATTTTTTTTCTTTCCATTAGAGTGAATTCATTTTTTTAATAACAGGGAAAATTAACCTGATTAAATTTATCACAACCTTATAACAAATGGAAATTTTTGCCTCAGTTGAGAGTCAGTGATCATGTTAAATGCTCATTGAAACTAAGGGCATTCTCCAAAATGGCATTTAAGTAGCTTTGATGTGCAACTGCACTAAAAAGTCACATCTCTGGTGACACAGTGGTCTCATTCCTGTAATAAAAAACAATGAAGCTGAGTTGCATTCTAATATTAACTGTGAATGTTCCTGCTGTGATAATATGATGTTGTTATTTCGTTAGATTTTTCTTTCTGTCCTATGATATTGCAACAAATCACCATCCAGTACAACGAAATTCATAATGTCTACACCAGAAGCCACATCCTTTCTCCTTAATTTATGCATAATTTTTGTTTCTGGGGAGGAAAGGACTGAGTAGAGTACCCTAAACTAGAAGCAGTCTGTTAGGCAAACCAGAAGAGACAGTGAGACTATGAGACTTGTAATGGGAAAGAAGGATGATACATGATACTGTAGTTTCTTTAAGTTATGCCATGCAGCCTTTTATTGAGTTTCTAGCAAGTTTAGATCTTTTAGCACTGTAACTTCTGCTGCAAACTTTGTATTACTGTAGGAGATCTACAGCAAATGAACTTGAAAATGCAGTTTTAGAATAGATTTTCAGCAGCACTGAGTTCTTTAACAGGAGAAAGTATTTGAGACTGTACACAGTAATAGCTGTAGATAAGACAGACTGGGCAGAAATGTTGCCTAGATGCCTTCAAAGTTATTTGATCTGGAGGTAGTAATTTCTTGGTCTATTTTTACTTCATGGGGAAAGGTCATGGAATCCTGAAAAATATTGCTGGAAAAAGCCTGCACACAGTAATCATGCAAAGATTAAATGTCTTCTGGATTGAATGCAACAGAAATTCTGGCAGAGCACAAATGATGTTGAAAGACTGTTAAAACAATCCTAAAGTAATTGGCATTAATACCAAGGGGGCAGAAGTGTTATTTAATTCTAAGCAAAGTGGGGATATCTTTGAGGAAGAATGATTAGCCAAAAGTTGTCACTGCATGTCTCTAATCATGCTACATGATGTAACTATATACATAAGTAAGATGGAGATTGCTGCAAACGAAGAGTGTGATGAGCAGGACTGAACAGGCAGTGAAAACCTTCCTGTTTTGTAGTGATGATGATGATTTCCTTTGGATTTTAAGTTCCTGATGAAAAGTTCATGCTGGTTCCACCTCTCTTAATCTAGGGGGTTTCTCCCTCTAATTCCAGCTCTATGGATCTGCTCTAAGCTCATGATTTAAGTGCATATCCTATATCACAAGTTGGATGAGCTGGCTGAATTTGAATGATGTGGTAGAATAAATCCCCTTTGAGAGGGTTCCTGCTGATCCAGTACCATAGCTCAGATGCCAAAGCTACGCAAATAATCACAGCGTCACTTGTCCCTAAATATTTGTATGTATTTTCTTGGAAGAAAATACTTTCTGCTTAAATCTTTCACACCTCTTGTCACACATGGCCATATCACCTGAACTTACAGCAGGCCCTGGCCTATTGCATTAGCCAGTATATCAATCTGAAATATGACACAGGGGAGCCATGCAGCCTCTGCAATATGACACACATTGGAGCCATTATGTCAGCAAGTCATGATGTCTGTGTAAGGCACATAAAATATTGGCTGTCAAAAAAACCCAAAACTAACAGTGGTCTCATCTTTAAAGGTACCTTGTCAGCTTTGGCACACATTTATTACAGACCTAGAAATCAAAAATAGTTTCATAACATATTGGGGATTTGGCTAGTTTTCCATGCTCAGGGATGAGTAAGAATAGCAAGAATCAGGGATTGAAAATGAATAATTTGTTGATTCCTAAATCCTTGAAGCATAGTGAAATAAGTAGGTATTACAAGCAAAGCCTACTTTTTCTCATCTTGAACTAAAAAAATAACAAAAAAATAGACAGGATTTACTAAAAGTGCAATACATTTGGATGATTGCTCACAGTAAAAAGGAGAACATATCCTAATTGCAAAAGATGAGATTTCATTTCAGAACTGAAGCGATTATTTGGAATATATCACAGAAGTTTAGAGGCTTGAAAGTGAAAAATAATAACCCCCCATCTAATAAATTCTAAAAGCTCAAAGTTGCCCTTCCCTTCTCACTTCTTTAGTCTTTTGGCAAATCCAGGCTTATTGGCAGAGCTGTTGAGTGCCTTTAGCTTGAGCACCTCTTTCTTGAAGGATTTCTTGAAGCACCTTTCAGAAAGCTCCAAAATGAAGATGTAAGAGAACTGAAGTGCTCCCCTCTGCTTTCTCACCACTGTCCTCAATCATTAAGGTGGAGAAAAGGCTGGGAAGAACCTGTCGTTGGCAGGATGAAGATTAATGGATCTTTTAAATCTGCACCATTTCTTATGAGTGCCTCATGTTTGATTTTCCTCACTTGGAAAGCACAAAGCTGCGTGTAGGTGGAGATAGTCAAAAACTCCTTTGTAGGGTTTATGCTAGGAAGTTTCACATTAGGACAGCCATTTGTAGAAGTAAGAAATACATGGCTTGTAGTGCTGGCAGTGAACCACAGGGATTAGAAGAAATATTGCCAACAATATACAAGAAAGCAGTGATACCACAAGTTTGATGAAAACAGCACCTGGAGGACAGCAGAGGAAAATGTTCTTCCTAATATTGCTGTAGATGAGAACCCAGCAGAGTAGGTAGATGTCCATGTGGGAAATGTTGTATATTATCAGTGAACTTCTTTCCTGAAAGCATTTTATTGTCAGGAGTTTTACAGCTACCAGAAGCAATTTAAAATGGTTAGAAAGCTTCTTAATGACTATATTGTTCACATGCTGGGCAAAATTTGTGGTCATACTGAGACATCTAGTGATACCATGGACATGTTCTTACACAATGTTATAGTACACTTTTGTCATATTTTTGTTTTTTCTGACAATAAAAAAATGCACAAAACCAAAAAATCTGCAGGAAACTGGCTGAACTTGCTGGTTGTTTAAGATTGTTTTCTGCAGTCCCAGTTGTTTCTGTCCCGGGCAATTCAGCTCTGTAAGCTTATCTTCAAACTCTCTTTTATTGTGATGGCAAAATTGTCATTGCTTTTCCCAAAGCTGCTCTTGCTTCTTGAGGGCTAAATCTGTGTACCATGATGTAAGAGGGAAAGATCTGTTTACTTGCCTGCTGCTTTCTCTGCTGGCAGCACAATTCCCTGCTTCCCTATTCTGTTACTCAGAAAGCTTGTGTCACTTCGCTCAAAAATAAAAGGCACAGAAATAATATAAGAGAAACAATTTCTGTTTGCATAAGAAAGAAGAATATGTTGTCCCCAAAAGTGTTCAGGACACCATAAGGTTAAAAGTGGAGGACAAAGCCTCCAGCTCTGGAACAGTGGTTTTATGTTGTCCCAAGAATAATTAGCTGCCTGTGGAAAAGGGCTGCTCTTTTTCACAAGAAATATATTACACTGGGACAATCC
The DNA here is from genome assembly GCA_034509185.1 of Euphonia xanthogaster. Classification (NCBI taxonomy): domain Eukaryota; kingdom Metazoa; phylum Chordata; class Aves; order Passeriformes; family Fringillidae; genus Euphonia; species Euphonia xanthogaster. The sequence continues at coordinate 47,579,940 of JAYDZK010000202.1, read as the reverse complement.
AAAGAACATTACCACTGGACAAGGAGAAATCTGGTGAGCATCAGCAGTAGCTGAGGACCTTCATCACAAGCAGTTACACAGAAGGAGAGGCACCCTTGGCTGAGATTAAAGGGATAAATAATGAAAAAACTCAAAAGGGAACTACTTCTTTTGCTCTAGTGTTTTTAAGCCATAGCTTAAAAGAGATTGCTTCAAAGAAATAGTTCTCTTCAGTGAGTCAAGCTTTTCCAAACCAGAGAAACAAACTACTAAATTGTTATTGTGGTGCTTTCTCTTCTGACCCACCAAAATATTACTGCATTTAGGCTAGCAAAAAGGCACTAAAATAAATTTTTAAATGCTTATGCTTATTTGGATGATGTAAACAGGTTTGAAAATGTAAGAGTGAATCTATAGTATTTGGACAACTGTAAATATATGGATATATAAGTATCTTAATTAAAGACAAATACATAAATATATATATATAACAGATATACTATTGGTATAGCATTTAAAAGTATGAATACAGATATAAACAAAAAAAAAATTACACCATGAGCAACCATATGGGCCTCTTTAAGCCTTCCCTATAATGCTTTGATATGCATCATCATACTCATATTTAGAGTGCGTGCTCTTTAGGACACTGAATCATCCCTTACAATTGATGTTAAATATATTTACTGGAGAAAATGCAATAAATAACTAGAATATTTACAAATAATGTTATATTTATATGAGCTTATAATTTTTCTGTGGTCTCTAAGAGTCCAATAAAAAAGACTGATCATGACATGGTAAGACAGAGATTATTTTGCCTCCAGACTTGGCTCTGAAAACAGAACCAAACTAAAACATTATCCTTACAGGGCATTTCTGTGTTCTGGGAAGATGTGGTTGATTATAAAGAAGTTGATGAGCTTGTGTAGGAAGTTATCAAGGTAGAACTCTCTCTCTATTAAAAATAATTATTGTAAACAGAGAAAGTGTGAAAATATATTGATAACTGCTGATATTATGAACCACAGATGAAAAGGTAAAATAAAATGTGCTTGTATGGAATAATATATTTATGATAATTTTTATTTTCCCCCTGTAAAAACAAATCCTGCTACTGCAGTGTTCATTTGGCAATGAAGATAAATTCATATCAGATAAATGTTTTAATAGTAATTACTCAAATTGGGGCGTACAACGAATTTAGGCTCTCCTATATTGAGGAAAAGGGTTCTTTCTGTTCCTAATTTAAAATCAACATTGTTACTTATGGTCCTTTTTTTTTTCCTTCCTCCATCACCAAACTCTGCTCTGACCCCGCACAGCCCTTCAAAGAGAAGAAAGTACTGTATGGCATGCTGGGCTCCTGTAATTCCCGCTGAAACACCACTGAGTGAGACAAACCTGTTGGGTGTAAAACCTGCTGATCCTAAGGGATGAACTAGAGGACATTTTGCTTTAACAGCTTCATCCTTTGCCAGACTAAATTCACTTGCATTTTTGTTAACAACTTCATCAGTGTAAGACTATGACCTTAGTGAATATTACCACGCTATGGGACTTTCTGTACTGTGTGATCTTAATTGATTGATGCATGGGAGCAGAAAGACAACAGAGCCATTATACCAAGTATTTTGCTGTCTGCTAGAAAATAAAATGACCAGCAGCACCTTTGCAAATGATTTTTACATGCCTTTGAGAAGACAGCCAGTCAAAGGACAAGTGACCTTAAACAGCAGAAATCCACAAAAAAGCCACAGAAAGTTACCTGAAGAGAAAAATGGTGTTTAGGTGGGGATTGGTCAGTCAGTCCAGCCCTTGTTTTTGTGAGTAGGAGGGCACACGTGCCAGTGACTGATTTAAAATCAAGGCCTTGCTGGCACTGAGGACTAAGAAAGTGCTTCCTGTCAAGCCTTTTCTTGAGGACACTGACAGCAGTATAACAACTGTAACTCAACACAGGAAGAACCAGGTGGTTTTGGCTGTGCACAGTAAGTTATCTGGATCACACAGTAAAGCACAAAGGAAGACTGAAGACAATTTGAGCACAGCTTTGGTGTTACACTGGAGGCAATGGCGTTTCAGTGAAGGAACTCCACATGAGCAGGGCTGATATGGCTGTGCAAGTTGTGTGAGAGGGGTGGAAATGAAAACTGCCTTCCCCCAGCACAAAAAGGTCAGCATGCATTGACAGAGTCAGTGTGTGGTCACATTGGGACCAGCTGGTTGTGAGGGAATTTAATTGGCTTTGGCGAAATTTGGGAAAAGACAGATGTTTCAGAGCTGGCTGTGTTCCTGCAGCATGATTGTCACAGTGTAATTTCCCACTGGAGTGTTTCACATCCTCGGAAGCCCAATTAGCCACTGAATCTTTGCTTGCAGCAGGCAGAACTAAGAATGTGCTGGTTTTCCCCCAAGCAGCTACTTTCTTGTTTTATGCATGCAAGGAAAAATAAAAAGTCATCTTTTTCAGTTAACTGAGCCATAGCACCAGCATTTCATACTAGCAAACCTTTAAAAAGAGGCTGTTCTGTATACTCACAATGTTTCATATCTCCAGAGCACTCTAATGATTTCCTTTCAAAATTTCACACTCAGGAATTCTTGTCCCTTTTTCTGGGAAGCACATAGCTTTATACCTGACTCGATCTCCCATTCTCTAAGCCGTTTCCAAAACACTCTTTTTCTTTGGCTGTACAGCTTTATGACCACTATTTTCAGGGCCTTAAGCCTCTCATCCAAAAGAATCTGCTTGCTTTTCTTCCCCAGACTCTCCTGTTCCCCTTATCTCAACCAAAATCAGTTATACTGCAGCCCAGTCCATATGCAGAACATTTTTAAATTCTTCACTGAGTTCGGGGAAGACACCAGAGGCACTCTGCCCTTTGCAAGCTGCTCTGGATATTCTACCTCTCTCACATGGATAGAAATGGGTTGAACACTGCATCAGTTAAAGAACAAATATGACTGTAGAAAGTTTATATTCTTCCTCTTATTGTCAGAGAAACAGTCTTCTAGTTTTCTCCTTCCTTTCTCCAAGTCATCTACTTGAATTTTTGCTAGTGGTGTCTGAAGGAAGTTGATTGTTTTTATTGGAATCAGTTATGTTATACTGAGTTCAACCACTATCACTTCTTGTCTGTATAAGCTTGTGCATTGTCAGAGATATTGTGAAGATACTTCTCATGAAACTCACTGGAGTGTTTTAAAGAATGTTGTCCACTAACACAGAATCCATGCAGGAAATTAATTTTATTACCCTTATTCCATGGTAACAAGGTGTGAAGATCAGCATTTGAAGACTGGTTATAAACACACAATCAACCAAGACTATCTACTGCCACTTGGGATGACTTGAAAACACAAATGAATAGCTCTGACTTCTTCAGTATCCAGAGGTCTTGAGGGAGAATAGTTCTTGGTCTTTGCAGCAATCCTAGAGCAGGCGTCCACTGTGAAACAAAAGAAACACACATGCAAAAAGTGCACCCATAAAAATGACTGTTACAAGGGAGCGTTCCTAACTCTTCATAAAATTCATGTAACTAGCTATGAAGATATTTAATTTTTTATGATCTATCTCCATCTGTTGAGGTTCAAGGCTTACTAAAACTCCAAACTGAAAGTTTGTGACTTAACAACTTACAAAACTTCTTCTATTATGATAAGCAGGGAGAGTTAGAGAAGCACAAGTGAAAAAGGGGGTTTTACTCTAACACAAAATGTTACGTTGGTACTACATATGAACTGTTATCACCACTGGGTGTTCTTGGACTTCCCCAGAGAAGGATAAGTATAGCCAAATACATCCTTCCATGGAGGTTAATAGTTTCAGGATAGAAAACAGTTATGTTTGCAATCCAGAAAGAACTCTGTGCCTTAGAGACACTGCACAGGTCTTGTCCCAGTGTATAGATCTCCAGGATTTATAGACGTTACAGAATCTTGAATAATTTTCTTTCCCCTACCTGACACCAAACAGGTTGCATTTAACAAATTTATATCTCTAGGAGAGAATTTAATCTTCATACAAAGACATGAATCAATTAAAAATTCACCATTTCCCTTAAGATCCCCTATAATGATTAATCATCTTCATTGCTGGAAAAGTATCATGCCAGAAGTGTCTGGCGTTACTTTCTGTCCATATGTTCTTATTATGACCCCCCACATTAAATATCTCCTTAATACATAATTTATTACTGTGAAGGCACTTGCAAGCTGTAACCAAGCCACTTCTCAAGCCTCTCTTCTTGGGCTGAACAGATTGGGCTCTCCAACTCTCACTGCAAGGCAATTTCTCCAGCCTTTAAATCATTTATGTTTCTTTCATCTAGAGATTTCCTAGCTACCTTTTTACTATGCAGGCATTTAAACTATACACAGTTTCATGATATTAAAGTCAGTCTTGGCATAGCTAAAAATAAATTCATTTCTCATACACCTACTGCTAATTTAAGTATCAAGTGACTGCCAGCTCTTTTTAGTGCTGCATCACATGAGTGCTTATGTGGAGTTGTTTTTTTTATTAGGGATATGTACCAGGTCCTTAATTTCTTTGAAGCCTGCTCTTGGTTTCTAATACTAAAACCTTGCTCAGATATTTATTTTCATATTTACTAAATTACTAATTTAGTTCACTCATCCTGCTAATCTATTCAGCTATTTTTATTTTTTAATTTTTTTTCATGGTTTTACTTATCTATTTATTATGAAAACATTTTGGCTGTTAATGGACAAAAACATTCTGTGATGCTTCAAGTAGAAGCAGAAAATACTACCACAAGGAAAAATAGAAACATTAAAGAAAAAACTAAACAGATTCCTTGCAAATACATTTGCCCTTCCATGTCCTGACTGACTATGCTGTCTTTTTTTAAAGTTTCTAGCTTTTTTTTCCCTTATCACTATTTTAAACTCCTTTTCAGAAACCTTAGTTCTCCTTATATAGATATGAGTTATCTTTTTTTCATCAAGATCTTTAGCTTTGATTATTCATTTGCAGCAAATTGATTGCTTCTAAGCTTTATTGATTCCATGGCTTTTTCCCCTTCTTCATGCATTTGCCAGGTACTGATTTCCCACACTATCCAAACTTCAGTGTTGATCCAAGTAGGCTTCTAAATATGATTTGCCTCCATTTTGAACATATAAGTCTTAAAACAGACCTATTTTTATGTGTATTTTTTTAACATAAACACAGCAGAATTCTTACTTTTATGTATTAGTCATAATTTTAATGAGGTTGGAGAGACAGAGCAGACTGGCTAGAGCTTGCCTGCCCTTCCCTAAAAAGCTATGCCTTCAAATATCATTACTGAAGAAATTCTACCAATAGTACAGAAATCTTTATGTAAAGGCCACACAAATGCCTGGTAAGGCCTAGGATATAAATGTGCACAATAGAGAAGCATAAAGAAACGCTCAAGGTAAAACGTAAAATGAACAACTACGCCACCCTGCTTGGATAGGTTTATTTTTATCTGACAAAAAGCTTGTTCTACTTAAATAAGCAGACCAAACAAACCCATTACACCCTGGTAACCTACATATAGCTTGAGCACTGTCAAAAACAAGCAGAGGCAGAAACAAAATAAATCACTTCTCTTAACGGAGACTACATAATGCTTTAATTTCTCTCCTTTCCCTTTCTCTCTCTCTCTTTTTATTTTTTATTTTTAATTTTCTCTTTCCATTGTGTATCGGAAGTTTTATTTAACAAAGGTTTTGATCTCAAATATATTTAACTTCAACCACTTATTTCCCAGCTAAGGTGCTGCCAAGCCTAAATGCTGATTTCACTCATTAGGTATCTAATCACAATCTGACAAAGAAAGGCCATTCCCCCATGAAAAGGGCTGTGCTGCTGAGAGCTGCTAAACCCAAGTGTATCTTCCCATAAGTGACAAAGGAACAAAACCTCTTTCTCACCCTCACTTGTTGTCCTGCTGGTGTGTGGGATGGATGTAAGCCCTGCAGGCTGTGGAATATGGCTGAGTAATTACATTTGGGACACTTTACAGCTCAGAACCCATTTCTGGGTGAAATCAGTCCCTTTGGTAATGATGTGAGACTGTTGTCACCTTTGAAATCATGCAAGGTGGGAGATACTTTTCACATGTGAACCTTAGAAAGGTCCAGTTGTAGAAGGAATATTTAAAGCACTTACTGTGGGTTTTTTCATGTGTGGTAGATAGCATTTTTCGTTTGCTTTTTTTATGTCCCTTTTCCTCAACTGCAGCCCAAGGGACCCACATTGGGTTTTCAGGAGTGGCTGTCTCTCCCACTGTGTGGAATCCTCTATCTTAAATAGGAGACATTCATGAAAGGAAACACCCAGAGGTTACTGGGAAGCTTCACCACCACCCTACATACAGCTTGCTTGGCATTAGAATTAGCACAATGCCTGAGTAAAATATGCTAATTAACTGTGTAACTGAATGCCCTAGATTTTCCACCAGATTAACACTTGGCCTGTGACAAGTATGCATATAGTCCCAAAGATAGTAAAGTCAATATCCATAAAAGGTTTATTCAGGACTTTTCTTCATAGAATAGCAGACACTTCACTAGAACACACTTTAAAAAAAAAATTACAAACAGCTACTTAAAACTTCGTGGAGAAGATCAAGCACAGAAAGAAGTTTCTCATCACCTCTTGTGGGACACAACCCTCCCAGCTAACAGAAAAGACACTAAGCACACATCTTGCTAATTAGAAGCCTGAGTAAGTACAGCAGGAGCTAATAAGCCAATCTTACATGTGGAGTGTGTTTAATATTAATAACCTCTGTGAGCCCACAGTGAAATGATGCCAGAACAAAGCCCTTCATGTACCTTAGCAAGGCTAAAGCTTTGGAAATCTGCATCAAAAGAGTTTGCCTTTAAGGGTTATGTTGCTCAGAAGTAATCAAAACTTTGCTATTCAGTTTTTGTGTACATGCTATTTCCTTTGCCTTTGCAGCTGTCACTTTTTTTTTTGCCCACTGTAGGTCTACAGCCCTTTGCATCCTTCTTGCTGCCCTTGTGGGCAGAAGCCAGCCAGGACTTGGGCACAGAACACCCACACCACAGGACTGATTTGCACTGCCCAGTAATCTCCTGTTCTTGAGAACTCTAAGTTTTCCCACACTTGAGCTGGATCTTGGGGCCTTCTTCACAAAAAGGCTATCACAGAATAGAATTGTTTCATTAACAACTGCATGTGAAAACAATATGTCAGTAGGGTTGTTTTACCTCACAGATGTATCTTCCAGTTGATTCATGCTGTAATTTAGAGAACTTGGAAGCCTTTTTTAAGGATTTAAACTATTCCTTTTTTTTTTCCTGATCTTTCAAAGTTTACTTTAAAGTGGGGAACAATTATTGTCTAGCATTTCTGCAAGCTGTGAGAACTTATCAGTAAGAAAAATACTTGCTTCATCATTGGTGTTCTAGCTCTTGAACTGGATTAAGTGTCATGTGAATTGAACATTCAGAATTAGTGGCTACATACCAACCTGAGATCTCCCAAGAAGGAATTCTTTATTTTGTTGTGTTTACTTTTTTTTAATATTTTTCTTTATTTTCTATTGGTCCTCCCACCCTTTTTTTTTAATATAAGCTGCAGAAATAGAGGTTTTAATGATTTCTATGCAGAATTCTCATCCTAACAGTACTTCAGATAATTTTCTCTAGTAGGAGTAGGAGGTGAAAAATTGTCACTTTTCCTTTACAGTCAATTTACAAATTTTTCATGAATAACAGGTATTCATTTGGACATAAACCCATTTTACATAGAAAAGACACAATCTTCTGAATCAAAGTTTAATTCAGCCTGTCCCTACATGATCACAATATAAAGGTTACTTTTGTGATTAAAATCTTTTCAATCTGGTTAAAAATTGCATAGTAATTATAGGAGTGTTGACATAAATGCAGGACAACAAAATCAAGAAATTGAAAGACTAGTAATTCATTTTTGTACTGCAGCTGTTTATTCTCACTGTGAAAGACTGTATTCCTACAAAGCAGATTTTGAGACAATTAATATATTATGTTTTTATTGAGTCAACTTTGACAAAGGAACTTTCATTGCAGTCTTATCTCCTTTCAGAACTCATCTCTCTATATCAGCTGGGTGCTGATAATACATTTCTTATGTAACCAGGATATCTGTGTAAAGCTCTGCAGAAGGAGTTTCAGCAGATGGAGCTAGTGTGCTTCCAATCTTTGACACCTGTGCTCACTGTGGAAAAAGATGAGCAGAATCATTTACAGAACTGTGGCTGGGGATATGTCAGGGTCAGGGGTGAAGATTTTCTTTTGGCTTAGCAGAAAAGTAGCAAGCATAAGAGGGAATTACCTATCATTTATCAAGTGCTGGTAGATAAGAGGAGGGCAGCTTAGTGATTCAGAAACCAGTGATGTGCCATAATATGGAAAATAACTTGAGAAGAATAATAATTATTGCATTTGTGTTCAAATTCTTTTATGATATCTTGCTATTTTTTCACTCTTACTCTCACACAGTAATAGATTGTGCTCAAGAAGTGCCAAAAAATAAAGTATTCAGAAAACCTGTGGCAAATTGTTTAGGTCTTATGGGATGTGTTGGTCATATGGAACCACAGTAGGACAGAAGATGTGTCTGTGGAGCTGCTATCACTTCAAGCTTGTACTGACCTGAAGAATGTACTTCAGTTGTTTTCTCTGACAAGAGCCTTGTGCAGTCACTGACTCTGAGCTTTTAAAGTAGGGAGATGCTGGAAACACCCATCTTCCCAGCAGAGTGGCCATGAGATGCCTGACAATTGGTAAAGATTTACCCTGTTGTGCTCCATTTTTTAAACCATTAATTTCCAGCCTATGCTTCTTGGCTCCAGAGGTACTTCCAGCCTTCCCAGCAGTCAGGGTACTGAGTGCAGTGGGACCTCATCAGTTCCCCTTCTGACCAAGGTTTTCTCCTTTTTGCCTCCAAGCTTAGTTAACAGGTCCTCTCCTGCAGAGCTCTTCTTGCAAGAGGAGTTTACACTGCATGGAGGCCCATAGCTGAAGGCCACAAGGAAGGAAAGGACAGGCTCTTGGATACAATGTGCAGGTCAGTAGTGCCTGTAGTCCATGTAGAGCTGTAGAGCTGTCTCTGGCACATGCAGAAGGCTGTAACATACACTGAGGGGTGCATGTGAAGGACACAAAGAGATCAGCAGAACTTTCTGTACTGTGACAATTGTGCTGGGTTCAGTTTTCAAGGTCAGTGGTTTTCATTTGATGTACTAGCAAGCACAGAGGGTGGGAGCTTCTCACAAACCCTGCTTCAATGCAGTGCTTGAGGCTAACAGCAGGGAAAAGAAAATGCTCGGAGTTCTTAGCCAATTTTTGGAGTAGTCCTGCCATGAGAAGAGCACCTGAGAGACTTGGGATTCAATATGCATATCCACACTTTCAGTCTGGGAAAGGGAAGGAAGGCAAGAAAGCAAAATGGTTCAGGAAATTTTCCAGGATTTTCTCTTTGTGACATTAACTTTCCAAGAGGAGAATATGCAAATGCTGGTGGCATCCTGATAAGAGGAGAGTTATATGCTATTTCAGAAGTTAATATATGGTGTCAGTGCTATCACATTGTACCTTCTCTGCAGTTCTTCAGTTCCTGCATTGTGATTTATTGTGGCACATTATAAGAGCAGTGTGTGAAAGTTTCAAAGCCATCATTGGTCATTGTTACAGCAGCACAGTACTGACAAGCAACTGATGGAAAGAAAGGTTTTATTGCTACACTATTCTCTCCTCCTTGCCTATTTAGGTCTTCAGCTTCAGCACTTTAGTGACTCCATAGGCTACTGAATTCTTGAACAAAGTTTCAGTGGGTATTAAATAAGGCATTATTTTGTTATATGCATGTCTGATATTGAAAGGACACTTTTATTTTAATGTAAACTGCCTACTGCAGCAACCAAATGAGCCATGGTTTTTGCATACAAATATATAAATTTTGTATTTGAGTTTTGAATTCTCATTGGTTAGATTCCGAAATTCTAACTGGAATTTAGTTATCTTTAAGATATCGTCCTGTGTAAATTTGAATCTATTTTTAGTATTTTGAAACTTATTTCCATAAGTCAACCACTCCTGAACCCTTACTAGTGATAACTGCTCTCAGATACCAGGAATGTAGTATAAAAATGTAGGCAGAGAAATTAATCTTGTATCAGAATCTCCTCTGGGTTTTCATGTGTATTTGTTATGTACAGCATACATCCATCCCTAATTATATTTGTAATGTAATTTCCTCTAAAGGAGTCAACACTGTAAAGTGTTACTTAGTTTTCCTTGTTACAATCAGTCAGCTGAATAATGACAATAAATTTTGGCTGGAAACCCAGAAATTTGAGGGTTGTATCAGGTTTCCAACAGAATTTCTGAATGACTAGTGTTTGTATCACATGTTGTCTTGGTTTCTAACAGTACTTGTGTTCATCTGTTTTTGTAAATTCCTTGAAATTAGTGGATGAAAAGTGTAGCATAAAAGTTTGGTTTAACATGGCAGCATTGTCTACAAAAGAACACGTGCACAGTTTCCTTTTTGGCTGTGGATGACTTGTCCTTTGAAAAGCTGGTTCCTAATAAATTAGAGACTGAATTTACAGCATGTGATTTACTCTGCACTGGCTCCAGGTGAGGACATTCTTCCTATAACTATCCATCTCACCCAGCTGCAGCTGTTCCAGCTGCTCCCAGGCCTCTGCACTGCCAATGGAGAGCCTCTTGAATAGAGAGCATCAGAGCATGTAAGTTAGAGATGGGATTTCCACTCTACAGGAACTGCTCTCTCCCCTCCTAACTACACAATCTGGGGAGATCAGCTTACCCTTCAAGTGATGTGATACCTTTCCCACTCACCTGCTCTGCCTCTTACCATTATCTGTGAAACAAATTCTTTCATAATTCATTTTGGAATTACTTGTACATGCTCTAGGGAGAATACTCATGGGGCCCAGACTCCCTCTACCACTTACAGGATAAAAAAAGATAAGTTTATTTAGGAGAGCAAAAAAGTAGGAGACTTTGCCATATGTATAACAGAGATGTCTCTGCTTCTCTCTCCCTTACTGTCCTTCTGAGCATAAGGTTAACCTTTGTGATGAGCAGATAAGGAGGTGGATTGAAGAAACTCAGAATTCACACCCTCCCTAATTCACAGCACTCACTAATTTCTCTGTGTTGTTAAGCCAAAGTGATGTACAGCTTAACAACAAAAACTGTCTATATAGAAACTCCCAGAAAGTGAATCAGGGTCCTGGGGACAAAGATTCCACATTTTCTCTTGGCAGTAGATAGTATCCTGAGTATTACCAGTGGAACACTTAAATAAGCAACTTACAGTATTATTTTTCCAGTGGTAATACTTACTAAAACTAAAAGTACTTTTGGTTCTTTACTACTGTGAAACTAAGTACTGATAAGACTATTGCAATGAAATATCATTTTCTTACTGATGTCACAGCTTTCAACCCATGTGACCCACCAAAACCGATGTATGCAGGAAAATGACTTTAAAAGAAAAGGGTCATTTATATATATGGCTAACAACAGCACTTGGGAGGCAGAGTTGTGCAAGGACTAATGTAGGAATTGCAGAATTTTCTAATAAATGATTTCTGTCAGGATCTTGGCAGTAATAAGATAAAAAAAGCTGTAAATCTACTGTGAAGGGAAGTAGAAATGTTTTTTGGAACAACTGATAAAGTCTTACTACCTTGAGAAGAGACCAGAATTCTGTGCTGGCAAAGAGATCCTATCTTCTTGACAGTATTGGTAAGGCACTCATCAAGGATTGGAGGCTGAAGTGGGTACATGAAAGGAAAGAGCATCTATATTGCATTGGCTATGGCTAAAGAGCATCAATCAATTATCGAGCAAAACTTAGAACACCATGCCTTTGAATTATTCCTGCACACAAGTTCATGAACACCCACAGTGATGAATGAGATCTTAAACAGCTCTGTAAAATACCAGGAAGAGATTCACAGTAACTGGAGAGGCCTTTCTAAAAGCTCTGTGTTGGGGCTGTGGGACGCGACAGAGGAAGCAAGAGATTTAGCTGCTGAAATAGTTTAAGTTCTTCTTTAATGAGGAATCTACTCTTATTTAGGTCGTCTAATAATGTAATACGCCAGCAATTGTAAATGAAAGCGACTGATTGCTACAATGTAAATGTTTCTCTGTCCTATGTATTCTAGGATCTAGCTGTTACAACCCACCCTAATCCCAGAGGAGCGAAGTGAGCTCTCAGTGGATTGCAAACCCTGAGGTTCAAAATATTCCCCAAAATATGATTAAAACTAAATGAGGTTAAATGTTGGTATAAAAAAATGATATATTTTATTTGACTGTAAAAGAGGTGAAGAGAAAGAAAGAAGGAAATAGAAAAAGATGGGGGGCAGGGGAAGGGAGTGTGACAGAGATTAAGTAGGAACATATCACATCTCCATGGGTCCAAATGATGTCTTGTTGCTTCTCTCCATCTGGTCTTCTTGGCATGTAGAGTTTCCTGGTGAAAAGTATAGAATCCCAAGGATTATTATACATTTGGGCCAGGTGGGAATGCCCAGGTACCTCCCCTGCAGGTACCCTTCCTGCTCTGCTTCAGGGCTATTGCACATTCCTTCAGACTCATATTGTGAAAAATACTTCTTTAGCTGTAAAGGCCTACATAATGCACAGAAACTCAACATCCTTTCTGCTCTGGGCAGTTTTACAGGACAGAAATGAAGATATATAGGACTGCATGGGTAGAAAATAAAATGCTTTTTATGTAGAAATTTAAGTCCATCCTTACTGTCTTATATTTTGGGCAGTCAACCTTAGAAAAACTTCATGCTGATTAGAAGGCATCAGCAATAATGTTGAAAAGCATATTCAGCAGCAGAAAAGAAAGCATGTTAAATTTGACATAGCACAGAAGAGGGAGTATCATAACAGGAATGCTGTTTTCATCTGTGGAGTGATAGAAAAAGTCTCAAAGGGCCTTGCTGCTCCTAAGAGCCTCAAAGATCACATTGATTTAAAAAATAGCTGTTCTGAATGCCACACTATTGATGAAAACAACACATGGGAAGTTCATCTCTCACTGGTGTCATAACAGATGGTGCCTCCTTTATGATGGTGAGGTATAAGGGTGTTGTGGCACTTATGAACAGAAATTGTTGTAGAGTATGGAGATGAAGACACTGTTTTATTCATTAGCAAACTCTTATTGCAAACCTCCTTAAAATAGAGCACGTCATACACATTGCTGTTGAATGTATGAAAGTCTCCATACCCAAAAGTCCTCTGGTCCTCTGTGGAAGACCATGAGGCTGAATCTAGAGATGCTGTATATTCATAGGCATTCGGCACATTTGTGTGGCTTTGTTTTGTTGGAGGAAATAGATGTATTCCTTCACAAGAGAAGTAAGAAGAACAGTGCCTGCAAGGCTGCACAAGCCATTTCAGCTTTTTCATGTCTCTGTGAAGTGAATCAGAAGATTCGCAGTGGCAGAAGTTCCCATCTGCCCTAACTGACTGTGTGAAAACTTTGAAGGGAAAGGAAACCTCAAAGCACTGCAGAAACATCAGAAGCATAACGACACTTCCAGGTTGCAGCAAAGAAGAATTAGTGGAGAAAAAGCTTTTTCCCTTCAGAATGTGAGTATCAGTAGTGACCCAAGAAATGTTCCAGAATATGTGCAGGTACATCTTTTTGACTTGAAATGGACTGTGAAGATAAAGATAATATAACATGAATGATGTCTGTTTTCTACAAAAACTTAAATTATGAGCCTTCTTAGTGATTGCTGGCACTCCTATGAGATTATCCTTACTTTTCAAAATACATCCAGATGTGAACAAATATCCTAAAATTCCAGTATTAAAAACATACTTTGGAGTCATGACATGGATGGTCACTTTGTATCAGTCCTCTTCATTACATCAAGTTTTGAACTCACGCTATTGCTAATAATCAGCAATGAAAATCTGATGTGGAAGTCCAAGTCAATGATAAATGGACCACCAACACTGAAGCCTCTTTACACAATTCTTGAGTATCTACCACCCTACATCTGTGAATTTCTCTGAAGTATTGTATTGCAGATGGGACATTTTTCTGTGACTCAGATCCTGATACCCTATCAGCATGTCTGTCCTGAATAAATTTGTGGGGGGAACACCTGAAATAGATGCTTTCAGGGTAGCAGTCAGACTTTATGATTCTGGATTCTTCCTCTTTTTTGAGTGCTTCAGATAAGAAAAAAATAAATGGATCTGATTATCAGAGAGTGAGTGATCATCAGGAATTCACCTTATCTTCCCCTGGAACCTATTTCTGACAGTAGTGACTCTACAACCAATTAGCCAGTGTAAGGACAAAGCAATGAGTATTAAAATAGGAAAAAACTTTCAGAATGTCCCTAACAACATCCTGGATGCCAGCCCTGTGATTTCTAGCACAGAGAGTTACTGCCTCTCTGGAAACACTCCAGCTTTTAGTAAGGGTAAAAATTAATATCTGCAACAAAAAATGCCACTTTTAGACACAAATGAATGCAGCTGGTCCTACAAAAGCTGTAGTACATGTTATTCAGTACTGCCAATACTGTGCAGGACTTGCTGAAAACTCTTATTTCAATCCAGAGAATTATCTGCAGATCAATTTTTCCCCAGATCCTGCTGGTGTGTCTTCTCCATTTGAGCATGGAGTTAGGTCTTGAAAATAATTATCTCTTTATTTTTCTGAGAGAACACATTAAGGAAGGGACTTATAATTTCTCTTCCATTATTCAATGCTGCTCTTTGTTTACATGTCTTTTCCTTCTTCCTCTCTCAATGGGGACTTGACAGTTTTCTGGCTAGCTTCTTCTCTGGAGTTCAAAGAGTTTTTAATTTGCCTGACAGTTTCAGTTGGCTAAGTTAGGGTATATCCATCTTTCTTTCACCTTTTTGGAATTGCTGGCTTCATGGTTTATTTCCCTTAGCCAGCAGAGCTGTTATGGTGACCCTGGTGTCCAGGGCTTCTGCTGTTTTTTGTTGTGCTTGTTTTCAGTTGCACAAAGCAGTCTAGGTGTGGGGGTTTCAAGGTGTCTGTGTGTGTTTCTGAAAATGCCTTTCCATTTTCTTTTGCTTTACAGTTAAGTAAGATATAAGATAAACAGGATAATTCTGAATTTTGGGTTCCTTAATTGTCTACAGTCAGAAAGGAGTCTACAGGAGAAGGTCTACAGTCTGCAAACTCAGTCTGTGTATAGAAGTGTACAGCAAGTTAAACTGTGAAGGTCAGGGAAAGCAGGTACTATTTTATGTCTAAGATATTGTTTTGACAGTCATCTCAATAATTATGACCAAACATACGTTTTTCTTGCTTTACACAGAGAAAAATGTGTGTACGTAGATTTTGCATTTTTTTATTATGTATACACATGTATCTGTAATTTTAGTTTGCTCAGGTATTTTACCCACTGATAAAGACTAGATCCCTTCTCCAGTTTGAAAGACAGACAAGTAACAGTTTTTGGATTAAGGATTTGAGAACCTCACCACTCATATTTGTTCTGTAAAGTGCATAGTATGCCTTGGTTGTGGTTCCATTCTGGAAAATATAAAAGCAGCAAAAACTCTAAGTCATATTTATTCAGAATTTCTTCATGAACTATAAAGCAACAGTGGAGCAAGTAAAAGTTGTGATGTTAGTTCTGGCTCTGGGAAATATCCTTACACTTGTTTATAACAAATATATAAATATATGAAGAGTGAGTTGCTATAATGTTTTTATTTAAGAGACAGTTTAATTTTGTGGTTTTGCTGGGTTGGTTTTTCTTCCTTATTTTTTGGTTTTTTTTTTTTCAGCTATGGTTCCTCTTCTTTCTTGTCTTGTCTTCCTGAAGCAGTGATGGTTTTCTAGCCTGGCTTTTCTTAAAACTGGGAACAGCAAGCAGATAGTACTCAAAACAGCAGGATGCAATACCTGTTGTTATGTGCACATGTGGATGCAGAGCCAAAAGCAACTTTGGACAGAAGAGACAACTAATTAAAGTACACAGCAAGTTTCAGCTCCCCTGCCCTAGAGTTATGTACCTTTTAGAGTAAACAGAGTACTTGCTAAATACAACCTGTTATGCATTAATGGAGTTTGTGACATACTGAAGAACAAGCTAGAGGGTAAGTGGAATAAATTAGTACCTGTTTGGTCCTTGGATATCATGAGTTTATATACTGGTGGAGAATTACAGGGAATAATGTCCCTGCAGGATTTTGTCTGAGTACTTGTTGTGTTAGCAGATTAAGGGAACTGAGCTCCAGGTTTCTCGGGGCTCTCTTGCTTCCCACAGTCCTTGTTGGGAAATTTGCACCTACCTTATCTATCTCAGCTTTGCTTCAAAGAAAACACTTTCAATCGTAGGCTCTAGAAGACTTTAAAACTACTCTATTTTTGCCTTTTTTCTTATTGAGCCAGATGACAAATTCTTTCTTGATAACTGCTACTTTTTAGCTCTCAGATTTCTCTTTTAACCTCATTAAACATTTTAAGATCCTTGAAAGATTCAGTATCTCACTCTTTTCTGTGTTTAAGAAGATTACCAGCTCTATCAACCAACTCACAAATACTTATTTTCTCAGTAATTAATAATGGACTAAATATTTTCTGTCATCTGTTTGCTAATCTCAAATTAGGTGTTTTGGCATATACATAAGCTCTGTCTAGAGACTCACACAGAAACTTTCAAGAGGTAGTGTAAATAGACAGCTCTATCTCTTTCTGAGGCCAGGACAGGGCTGCAGACACAGTATGGAGTTGAGGTTCTCTCCCCTCTAACACCCCATCATCTTTGAGGTGCTGAGGTCAAAGGTTCCTTAAATCCAATCATTTTGTTGTACAAAATCTAGACTTTCACTGCCTGTTATCTTAGTTCAGAACTCTATATTGGCATCAGTAACCTCTCTACAAGGATTGGTGTAACTTTCTAGCTCCCACCCCATTTTCTTCCACAATTTTGAATTCCAAGCACTCAGAAGTCATAAATCAGACAAATAACATAGCAGAGTAATTTAAAAAACGGTAAAAAAACTAAGTTTGGGATTACTCTTTATTTTCTTTTACTGCTGAAATATTAGGGACAAATTGTTCTGATCCCCAGAACAAAGAAGTTGAGGTTTTTTTAACATATTTAATGTAAATGGATATTTCCAGTAGTACCATGATACTAATGTCTGTGAGGAGTAGCTATAGTAAGACTCACTGAAGAAATGGATATAATTGAGTTAATGAGATAGGAGAAAAGCAGAAGAAATGGTTATGCAACTTCCTGGATAACATTTTTCTTG
>JAYDZK010000202.1:47551828-47562524 GCA_034509185.1 Euphonia xanthogaster | reverse complement strand
TTGAAAGAGTTTGCTGCTTTTGCTGTTTGCCCTAAGTATGATGTAAAGGTTGGAACAAAGTAGCAGGGTAAAAGCATGTATTAGAAAAAAAAAATAAGCTATTTAATGTTTTATACATCTGCATTAGAGTTTCCTGTAGTGGTTATTACTATAATGCCTAAGTGTTCTCTAAGTAATTTAGATGTGCTCTGTGGAGGTCTTAATGCAGTTATGTAGAATCATCTCTTCTTTTCTCAGTAGAGACACAATGCTCAGGTGTACCACTCTGCACTTTTCTTCCTTGCTATGTCTTCCTCATGCTGTTAATAGTGGAAAAGCTTTCTCAGAGAATATAATTTTGCATGCATCTTGATGGCGGTCAGATGTGTCTGAAAGCTGATTGCACTGCTAACCCTTGATAACTCTGAATATTTCCTGGTTTTGCTGTTTGTGTCCTTCAGCTTTCATGCACCCGCCTAGTGCAGCATAGCCAGGCGTGGTCAGAGATGCATTCAGCTCCAGGTGACTTCTTAGAGTAGAACCTACCTTAGAGTAACAAAAATACCTGTGTACTGAGAGAAATGAGCTAAGCATCATGTGTTTTCAGGCACAACACTGGTCAGGAGGCAGCACTCACTGGTCGGCAGAAACCTCTCAAATCTCTATGGAGATCCAGCTCCTGTAAAACTGTGTGGAATGATGCAATACAAGGTTAATGCTTTCAGATCTATCTCAACAAATTAATTCATTTGCTTTAATGTAAGCTGTGTGTGGAGCGCAAGGACTTTGCATCAGAACTGCACTATTTTAGTACGTGGAAAGGTTGCAATAGAAGGCTCAATGCCTAATTGCCATTGAAGTGCAATACTGAAAATCACATGAGGCATTCACCTACCTCTCCTAAACCCTAATTATTTCTGTGTATTCCCTTATTAAAAAGCTATGCTTTCTCAGTAGTGCATTTTTGTGCTCGTTCCAAGGAGGCACTCTGGCAACATAAGTATCCAGAAATGGCATCTCCCGTGGTTAGTACTGTTCCTAAATAGCAATTGTATTTGCAGAGAAGTGATGTATATGTTCACTTCTTTCTTCAGTAGTTTTACATACTTGTTACCGTGGTAAATGTTACTTGTTTCTACCTGTGATACACTGTCTCTCTCTAGTACACTCATTGATACTCACTTTTCCAGTAGTGTATGAAAACCCACCAATTGCTATGTATATTAATAAATTTTTCCATTTACAAGATAATGAGCAGATGTACAAAATGTAGATGTCTTTGATTTCACTCCTTCCCTTCTGCCTTTGATGTCAATGTTCTTCTAAGGTGAACAGTTCTCAACCTTTGAAAAACCAAGACCATTAGTTTAAACCATTCAAGCTGTAATTTATATTCCTCTCAGCCATAATGAAATTAAAGTGGGTTTTAGCTTTTTGAAGATTGCTTTTGGTTTGCTGAGATATGACCCTATGTCTGAGACCACTTGTTTTAAATTAGGAGCAAATCTGAGAAAGTGATACATGTATATATATATATTCATAAGGCCTCTAATGCCATCAGTGTTCATCTCGTGACAGCACAGATGCTTAATTTTGGAGAAAGCATTCATGCCAAGAATACACAATAACAGTTATTATCTGCTAAAGTTTCTCTTACATGGTCTTTTTTTCCATTTTCTATGTTTTACAACAAAGTTTGGGAGGTTTGGGGGTTTTTGTGTTCTTATTGAATCTTAAGGAAATGCTGAGGTCATAGGCTGGGGGGCTATTGTGAGCTGTTCAACCATTATTTTGACTCTTTCCCTTTGCATTTATTGATAATTCTCTCTCCTCTTCAAGATGTATGATGTGAGACTAATTTAATGAACCGCATTAATTGTAAGATTTTTAAAATCAATTGTTGAGGGGATGGTATAAGGACTTGTCTTGCCTGGAAAGACTTTAATACAGCTCAGGACTATTTCAGAGAAAAGACAGGTGTAATTTCTAGACCAGTGACATCATCAGCTTCATCTCTCTAGGTTTTGTTTTAAGGAGCCTAAATACTTACAGATCTTCAAGAACATGCCTGTAATACCCTGAATTTATTCTGCTACTGGTCTGGGATTGACAGTTCCAGATGTCATTTGGTGCTTGGAATGGCGTGTGTTCCAGTCTAATGCTGCCATCAGATCTGAAATCTGAGATCTTCAGCTTGGTCCTGAGCTCTGAGAACTTTAGAGATTTATTTGACTCAGAAGCTGGAACTGGAAGATGAAACAGTGGAAACAGCCCTGTTTAAATAGAATCTATGCAGGTCCAGTAGTTACCTTTGTGAACTCTTCTGAAATCTGATTTTCTGCTCTGCACATACATGAAAATGCTATCTTTCAAAAGTTGCCTTACAGTAAGACTCTGTAATTCTGGGATATGTACTGGCTGGTATTTATACCAGAAATCTTTGTACATGAAAAGCAGAAAACACCACTGGAGCTGCTGAAAAATAAAACTTTCCAGAAATATTCAGTTTTTGTGAGAAAGCACTAGAGATAAATGATGGGAATTTGTTGCTGTGTTAAGCAACACGTCTCAGTAGCTCCATTTCAGTCCACTAGAGGTCTGTGAAATCATTTCCCAAATATGCTTTTAATCTTGTTTTGCAGCAACCTTGCTGAGTCTGATAGAGTTAAAATAAAAAACTTTTGATCCAGTTTCTGTGTTCTTAAACAAAGGACTACATCCACAGAGAGTTCTATTTAAGAGACATATCTGACTTAGAAAACAATCCTATCTGATTCTTTATTCTTGGATCGGCACAGGGAATTGCTCTAACTACTGATTGACTAATATTTTATGTGAAAGATTGGCTTTCCTTGCAAATGGTCATTTTTTCAAATAGGAAGAGAGTACCATGTGGTGCAGAGAGTTCATTAGCATGAAATACCCACTCCATCGTGGTTCTTCATAGTGGTAAATTTACTTAAGTGGAAAAGGAGCCAAGATCCATGGCCTTGCATTGCTAATGAGGTTTTCCAGAGCACTGAGAGGACACAGGTGGTTATCTATTAGCATCTAGCTCAGACTGTTTGACTTACTTTCAAATCGCTTGTTTGAATGTTGCTTCAAAATATATCTGGGGCATTATTTTTTCTAGTTTTTGGTGCTATACTAGCTAATTTCCTTTAATTTCTATTCTAATTATAGTTATATTAGAGCATATTTTATCCCTAATTTTATGTTGCACGTGTAGTCAGTTTAACTCAGCACATAAAAACAGCTGAAATAATGCCCTAAAAGGCATTAGTAAATTTGTGATTTTTGTAATGAAACCAGTGCCTGGTGTTAGCATTCAAGAGCATAAGCAGAGCATTACAAATCATAAGATAATTGTGGCTATTCAGAAAGATACAGGTAGGCTCCATATATTCTAATCTTTAATCCCAGTTGCTGCAGTTCAAAGAGAGTGATTGTTCAGAGCATAAGATGCAGCAAAAAATGATGGTATTCAAAATTGCCTGAATTAATTTGAATGTATAATTTTCATCTCTGTTCAGGTTTTCAATATTTCACTTGGTTTCACTTAAATTCATTGTATTTGGTTGATGTTCAGTATGTAGTTCATGTGTGCATTGCTAAACAGTGCTACTGCACAATGATTTTTTGTGCCTTGAAATATAATTAATGTAAAGCTGGATATCATTGATAAATGTTGGCTACTTATCAGTATTTAGCATATAGGGAAATATGAAAGGGAATAAAGTAATTTGTCTAAAGCAATTAGTTGTCTAAATTAAAGATAAAGGATTAAGGATGAGGCATTTAAAGAACCAAACAGAATAAATATATAAAATGTTCAAAAGTACAAACACGACACTTTTAAATTGGTAGCTCATTGTAAGATAAAAGGTGCTTTTGTATTTGCTGTGGACAAGCAGAGAGTACACAGTATTAAATGATGCCTAGGTATGATACACATAATCACCTTAGAAAGTAATAGATAGGAAGGGCTGCAATGCACTGAAGTCTTGAAACATGCTCATTGTGGCATGTTTCCACTAAAATGAGTGGTGACTACTGGCAAAATATATGGAGAGCCAAATCCTCCACTTTGAAAAGCAGAAAAGAGTATATGAACCTGCTTACAGCAGTGTTACTTTTGTTGTCTGAAATATATTGTGCTGGCTCTTAGGCTAGAATGCACTTCAGCTGCCAGGAACCAAATCTACTGATTTTTTTGACCAGAACTAATGCTGAGCTCTGTCCTGCCACCTGGATGTGAATAACAGCAAATGCCAAATGGCTCAGGAAACTGTGCCAAGTATCTCTGGGCACTCATGGCATTTAAACTACATATATATATATATATATATATATATATTTATAAATAAAATGCTAATTTCCCTTTCCTTCTCTCCTGTCTCTCAAAAGTTGATTCAGCACATATGTAGCATCATCTGCACGTTGATCCACCAGTCCCTTGGAAGATTAGTTATCATCACTTGTATCACAAATTAGAGAGGTTCATTTTTGTGCCTCTTTTTCTCGAGGAGAAAGAGAGGAGAAACTCACACAGGAGCCTGGGATGTTTAGAAGGTTGTGAGAAAACCATCATTCTACTTTGTGGGTCTTCCACAAGAGACAAAGACAAGATCTGCATGAATGCTAAGAAACCCTCTAGGGGCTGCCTTCCTAAAAGAAAATGTAAAGCTACCAAAAAAGAGTTTCTCCAGGGCTGACACTCTTTTCCTGGTCTTTTAAAGTAGATCAAGAGTTTTAGTATTTGGGTGACACGGCAAACATGACCTTTATTTTAATAAAAGATACTGTTATGGTCTATGTCAGAGCTTGAGAAGCAATTAAAAAAGAATGACCCTGATCAAAAGGACAGAACCAATTACAAAACTAGGCCCTCCACTGAAACAAGAATCCAACTTATTTTCCTCATTTCTGTGAAACAGAGGATGGTGTAGTCATCATTGCTACTGCCATGAATAGGCTCTGGTATGATAATGAAGTGAAAGTACCTTTGAAACAATTATTTATGTATCATTTTTTCAAACAGAACATAGAAGATATTGGGATGACTTTGTAAATTTATTTTATGGGCAATTTCACAGCTTTTCTCTCCTGCTGAGAATTTGATAATGGATATTGATTGTCTCTAAAGTGAGTGCAGGAGTGTGTGTAATGGTATCGCTATGGTCTATTTGCTTTACATGCATTGTAGCTGAGAAAATAAATAAGAGTCCCCATGTTAACAATTATGTCACAAAGAAGATCACTTTTGCATTTATGGATCATGGGAATATATTACTAAGCAAAGGTGAATCCTAAATGCCCTATATAAAGTGTCTGCTCCCACTTGAATGTCTGCTTTTAGACCCAGAGTGCAAGACCTCAGCCAGAGCTACTCTAATCTGTGGTTCTAAAAGGCTAAAAAAACAAACTGTAATGCTCCTGCAATGCTCTCTAGAGGAAATGTTGACCCTCTTTTTTAGCAGGAAACTGTGTTTAGTGTACTCCTACTGTACTACAGACTATCAGTGTGATTTGCATGACTGCTGTGGCTGTCAACTCACTGAAATGGAAGAGAATCTGAGTGACGAGTTGTTTTCTTTTGTCCTGAAAAGTACAGATGTGAAGGTCAGTGAAAGATCAAGGATGACTTCTTGACACTCTCTTTTCTTGTGTTGTGTGAAGTTTTAATGCCAATGAGTAGGAAGACAGAACAGATACACCTTCATTCAGCAGTACACTATTACTTTTATGTGTAACTTACAGTGGTCTTTAGCTGGGTGTTGGTTTTCTGGGAATGTGAGCAGATCAGAGTCCTGAATTCACACGGCCCGTGTGCCAAAATTAGATGGGGCTTGCAAACAGACCGGGAGCATGTTCCTACCAAACTGCATATGAACATTCAGCATGTTAGCTACTGCTAACTTGTTTTGTCTAAGTTACTCTGCTTGCTCTTGATTGTATGGGAAAACTGAGAAGAAACTATTTTCATTACTTTTTCACAAATGTTTTCTTAGACAATGTTATTGCTTCTGCATTTCTGATTAGTTTGACTGTTTCTGTTTGAAGCTTTAGAGGACTGAAAGCATTTCCTTAAGAAAGTATGCACTGTTGTCACAGTCCAATGCCCTCCAACCAGGTTTATTTAGATATTCCATATATAGACAGTGTAAAGTATAATATCAAATTTACTTATTTGAAAATAGGTGAAATTACATGAGATTTCTGAATTAGCAAAGTGATACAAAATAGACTGAAAACACAATATAAATCTAAGTCACACCTAGCAGAATATAACTGTACTGGGCATCCCCAGTTACTGGGAAGGAATACGTGGATGGAAGCCAGCTCAAGCCCATTGCTCTCTTCAGAATACTTTTGCTCTTTGTCTGGATTTATACTCTGTGTTGAATAAGTGTTGTACACCTATTCACTCCCCAGCCTGCATGCTGGTCTGGCTGAGAAAGGGAGAAATTTGCATTCTTTTAATAACTCAGGGAGAAACCCTTACACCAGTTGACCAACTCAGCTCTTGGTAGCTGTTTCTCTAAAGCAAAGGCTGCCTTTCAGTCCCCTCTGTGTTCTGATAAAGTCAGCATCTTTGCAACAACTGTGGGCAGTCATAGCATTACTCCCTGACCTTCACAGGCACAGCCCTGTTGCCCATCTCCTCTGAGTTATCTTTTATTACAAGGTTTTATTTGCCAGTATGCAAACCAATATTTGTTGCTTTTTCTTCCAAATACTAAAATTACATGATTCCTTAATGGAATAGGTGCAAAGATGAGCAAAACTTAGAAGTGCAATTCTCCTGATTCCTCAAAGAACCCTTTGCTTTTCTATACCCACCTCTTTTTAAAAGAAGAACACGTGTAGCACTCTAACTGAATGTCTGAACAAATTCCTGGTCATAGTGACATGGAGTTCCCAATAGTATAACTCTGGTTGTGTCCTCAAAGAAACACCTATTTAACAAAGGCATGTAGCAGCTCACTACTGTAATGATCCCTGAAGAGGAACTTAATTTTTAATTAAGTGAAGCAGTGTGTTTATTCTTGCTATAGAGCTGATTTATCAGGGCTTTGTTAGCTGTGTAGGGGAAAGAAGCTAAATTAAACACACCTTTAATGAGATGATAGGGAGTTGACCTTTGCTATCATCTGGAGGACAATATATAAACACAAATATTGAGGGAATTGTTCCAGAGAGGTTATATAATAGCCATTAGGAGGCATCTTATGAAGTGGCAGATTAGTGGGAAGAAGCCTAACCCATGTGACTAAATAAGTTTTATGGAAATTGTTGAAGTTACATCTCAATTATTAATAATTACCTCTGATAAAGAATGAAGTGCAGCACTATCTACCTCTTCAGAAAAGTTAAATGATCTTCAGGTCCCATGATGTCAAAGTCCTTAGTAAATTACCTGCTTTGTCACAAGGTCACTATTATTTTTCTGAATATCTTAATTAGGCAAAGAGTAGAAATAGTATGACGATGCTTCTAGTAAAATTGTGTTGCAGTGAAGTCAGTTGCAAAAGTATCAATTATTTCTGCAGGACAGAAATTTCATACAAGATCTTCCTACTGCATCCCTAGTGCAGTACAGTATAATCCTTGTGCTAGGGCTTCATTTGGACAGGAAGCAGCCATAATTTTATCAGTGAAGTCCTTTACTGGGGTTAAATAGATCTGAGCATACATTTCTTGGCAAGTGTAAGGCTGGGGAATGAATTGACTCCACTGATGTGCTGGGTGACTCAAAGAAGAATGTATCATAGCAAATCATTTTGATAACACCAGCAAAATAATAACCTGATATGAATTTTTTATCCCCTTGGTCTCTGAAAAAATGTACTTTGTGGGAAAATTGTTACATATTATACTTTAGTGAGGGCATCATATTTTATGCTGAGGTTATACTGCTAAAAATATTTAAAAATATTCAGCTGCTTAGAAAAATATGAAGTTTACTTATGGAGTTATTTTGTGGCTTTATTTCTTAAAAAAATTTTGCATAAAACCTATATTGATAAATTACTCCTCTACCATTCAATCACTAGAAAGAATAACAATTCAATCTTTATATTCTCTTTTTTCTCCTCTAGCCATTTGAATTAAGCTGGTATGTGCTCTCTGTTCTCAGGACACCAAGGGGAATTAACCTCAGTGATTTTTTTAGTTGTCTTTGTCCTCATTTATGCCTTAGGCACCACTCCAGGGATACTACTAGAAGGTAATTATCTAGACACTAGGGAAGGGAAGTTAGTGAATTGGAAAGCAGTATTGAAAGGTAGCCTTTGCTAGCACGCACATTTTCTGGCTCTGTGAAATAATGTCCTTGGAAAGGCAGCTGCAAAAAGGGAAGCCCTTTAGATATTTCCTTAGGGCTTTTGTATATGCAGCTGCATATTGACTTACAGATGTGAACTCGTGAAACCAGAAAAAGTGATATTTCAGAGCAACCTTCCAGTACTGCTTGTAGGGCTGAAAGTCAAATTTGTTTTAAGGTGGATCATATTTAGTTTATGAAAGAGTTATGTATTTGATAACTAGTAATTGGATCGGATCTGTTTTGCTTTGCTTGGACTCTCTACACTTTCTTGGGTGTGATCACTGAGCCTTTCAGTTTCTTTTGAGCAAATTCCTCATGACTATTTCATGATCATTTTTTTCTGCTTGGGGAAACTGAATCAAGGACCTTTTAAAACTGCAACAGATACTTCAAGGGAACATAGGGGAATGTGCTATAGCTTTCTGCTTGATGCCCACAGCAAAGCTGCTCTGCTCTCTTATCTGCTAAGAAATGCATCTGGCATGTTGGAGAGATGTGGAGATGAGTGACTCACACTTTGCATATATGGTGTGTGAAGTAGTTGTGATTCTCCTTAGAGTATCAAAAGATGCAAATCATACAGGCATGCAGCTTCAGGAGCTGAACCTGCATAAAGGTACCTCTGTAGCCTTGTATCACCATTGCCTACATAAAAAGAAGAAGAGGATGCTTCTCTGTCGCTTCCTCTTCCTGACAATACATGTCCAGAGGCTGAGAATGCACTCAGCTAATGGAGCCTCTCTAGTCCACACCTACTGTCAGAAATGCGCAGCTTATTCTTTCCTGCTAGAAGAAAAGGAGGACCTAATTCCTAGGTAAGATGTCTCCCTTCTCCCTTGTTGGAGGAAGCTGCTCTGCACTTTGCTCTCCCTTGGTATCAGCACATATGTCTGCCATGTGTGCGCTGTTACCAGTGTGCTCTTGTGACTCTCTGATCTGTGAGGTGGGTAGCTTGAGATGCCAGGGTCAGGCTGTTTGCCAAGTTCCATTAGAGGTCTCTTTCCCACATGGCTTCTTACAGTAGGTGTTTTCATCTTCCCTTGGGCATGAAGTTTGACTCACACTGTTGTGGCTTCAGGAGGTTCCAACATAGGTGGTGAGTTAAAAGGCTTTGCCATGAGGGCTCAGAGTTGCTTTTCTGCTTTGGACCCACACATGTGAAGGTATTAACACACCTGGAGTATCTTTGCTTAACTCTTTTATGTTATGTTCTTATGTGTCTTTTTAAGTCCATGACCACTTTGATGCATGAGCTTTACTCCAGTAGTAAAAGCACTCCATGAGTGCTTGTGACTTGTTCTACATTGCTCTGGGATCATAAGGTCAGTATACTGCAGAAGCAGACATCATCTTTCTTTCCATTCAATAAAAAAAGTTGGCTAATGTTGTTGATTTTTCTTTTATGGCAACTCTGGGAATGTAAGCCTCTGGATGAAGAGGGGATTTTCTTTGTGCTTTATTTCTGCATCTTTCATCCTCAACAAACACAGGCATAATTTGATCTAAAGAAAAGTCACATAGTGAACTAATGCATATTTTTGAGCCATTGTTGCTCTATTGTAATAGGTGCACTTTGTAGATAAGCAGAATTTCTGAGTATTGCTTTAGTGACTGCATTCTGCCAGAAGATTTGTTCATATTTCTTTTCCCCCTTCAGTTCCTTCTGTTCATAAATTTTCAAAAATAACAACTTAGAGTGTGATTTATCGCTCCTAAGTATTTTGTCTACCACAGAAATTAAATCACAGAATGGAAGGAACCACAGTAGGTCATCTGCTCCAACTTCCCTGCTCAAGCAGGGTCATCCCAGAGCACAAGGCATAGGATTGTGTCCAGATAGTTCTTGAATATCTCCAGTGAGTGAGACTCCACAGCCTCTCTGGGCAATCTGTTTCCGTGTGCGGTCACCCACACAGTTAATTCCACTCAGGTGGAATTTTTTGTGCATCAGTTTCTGCTCATTGCCTGTTGTCCTATTGCTTGGCACTACTGACAAGAGCCTGGCTCCATCTTCTTGACACTGAACCTTCAAATACTTACAGATATTGTTGAGATGCCCTCTCACTTCTTTTTTTTTTTTGAGTCTGAACAGGCCCAGCTCCCTCAGTCTTCCCTTGTAATAGAGATTCTCCAGTACCTTAATCATTGTTGCCCTTCTTCTGGACCTGCTCCAGATGTGGCCTCACCATGGCTGAATAGGAGGGCAGGATCACCTCCCTCCACCTGCTGGCAATGCTCTTCCTCATGAGCTCCAGAATACCATTGGCTTTCCCAGGCACAAGGCTAATGGACAGCCTGTTGTCCACCAGGGCCCCCAGGTCCCTCTCCACAGAGCTGCTCCCCAGCAGGCTGCCCCCCAGCCTGTGCTGGAGCCTGGGGTTATTCCTG
>JAYDZK010000202.1:47537473-47551647 GCA_034509185.1 Euphonia xanthogaster | reverse complement strand
AAACAATACTGCGCCCAGTACTGAACCTCGGGGGACCCCACTAGTGACAGGCTTCCAACAAGACCCTGTGGCACTGATCAGAATCCTGTGGGATCTGCCATCCAGCCAGTTCTCAACCCGCCTCATTCTCCACTCAGCGGAAAATATGAATAAATACGCATTAAGCATAATGATAATGGTCTGATGTTTCTCAAGCTTCACACCCTGGCCTTCTGTTCCATGCAGTTCACAGAAGTCATATGTGTAGATTATGGTGATGAATGATCAAGGTTGTGGAAGAAATATATTTTACTTACTATCAAAAGTTTTCAGCCTCTATTACTGACAGTGTTTTGCTGCACTGACAATCAGAATTTCCATAAACCACGGGTGCTGTAGTGGGGATTGGATTTAGCATTTGAATTAGTGAGCTGAGTAACTACTGTCAAGAAGTTAAAGTATTCTGCTTTTAATGGACATATTGTTCAGTAAAGACACTGTGTTATTCCCAAGCAGGAGGTATTTAGTTCTCCTTTTTTTTTCCTAAGACAAAGAATACAAAAAAATGAAATAAGAATTTCACATGCTTGTCAAGGAATCTCTGTGCAGAGTGATGCACAACATGCATGACATGCATTTTTCACATGTTTCTTATTATCAAGAAAAAATAACAGGATTTCAGATTAGTCTTATGAACTAATATATATTTTACAAATTCCTAATTAAAGTGCAATAATACTTTGAGAAATTACTCCTAACAAGGCTGGGAGGGGGACAATTAAAATTATTGTTTTCATTTTATTTCCTGGTCTCTCAATGAATTCTGTATAAACCATATCAAGAAAATGAATTATTGAAATATCCACCTATATAAATTTTATCATAAATGGAAGTCAACAGGGGAATATTTTACAATTTTCAACACATCATCTTCAGTATTTTTAAATGATATTTTGTGAATAAATACATTAATGCTGCATGAGCCAGAAAACAATCCATGTTTTGCATGTATGTACTACTTTTATTTTATGTGCTGTGATTCAAAAGGCAAAAAATATCTTTTTTTATAAGAATTCATAGAGGCTAAAAGTACAGTTCACAAATGCACTAACATGTGCTTTACAGCAGACAAATTCAGTGTTTGCCAGGCTGTACCTTTTAGTATAGATGCTTGTCTTTTTGCAATGAGTGACAATGTTGACCCATGTTTCTCTTGCAATCCATTATAAAGTGCATATCTTTTCTGTAGAACTGCTGTCTAGGCAATCATTCCTGATCCTGGGTCATGCAATTTATTATTCTCGTCTCTATGTGTGTAGCCTTCCTGCTTGACTGTATTACATTTTTCAACCTGTTTCCCTATACATCAGGATGCTATTGAATTTTAATGCTGCTCTCTATCATAGTAGTGGTGTGTTCTGGAGTGATATCATGTACTGAATTAGTGAGAATAGTCTCTCTTCTACTCTTCAGGTCTTTAATATATGTAAGAATTGACACAAATATATTAATTAAGGCCAAACAAAGAACCCTGCAAAACTACAAAATGTTTTTCCGTTTTGATCACAAATTGATGACATTCAATCTCTGGCTAACAATTTCCGAGAGTTTTGCAATCTATAATAGTTTTTCTGTAATACTTTTGTCCAGCCCAGGCTTCCCTGGCCTGTTTGTGGGAATGTCAAGTGAGAAAGTGCCAAAATATTACTAATCTTGGGAAAGAGAGGAGACTGGCTACTTAAATATGTTCCTGGGAAATCTTACCAGATTACTGGGAAAACTGATTTGACATGTTTTATCTCTGACAAACCCATCTGCATTCCTCTTTGTTATTGTCCTCTTCATTAATCTTTCAGCTGGTTTGGCTGTTCATTTCTGGACCGAGGTTATGCTGGTTGATGCTTCCTCAGCTCCCACCCCACAGCTCTGTAGAGATAAGTCTGTGCCATCTGGAACTTCACTTATCCTTTTCTGCAAAATAACTGTTAATGTATCTGACATTGCCTGAATTAATTTCTTAAATTTATGTGGTGAAATTCTTTAGATTTAGTAATTCAAAACCAACTAAGCCATATAAATATCCTGTAGCCTAGAGTGGCCTACTTTGCTTTTTCTCCCTGCTCCCTGCTTCCCTAAGGAAAAGAAAGCACCTCACCACAACAACAACAAAAAAACCAAAACCATGGAAATGAATATGCATATTTCTTATAAATAAAGAAAGAGGAGACTAGACACTTCATATGTTAAATTTCTACTGCTCTTTGAAAGCCAGAGCCTTTATTATTGCTAGGCTATATTAGCAATTTAAGGTACTTTTCAGATATAGAATATGAGGCAAAATAGCTATGAAACGATGAGTTCTCCTGTGAAATTGTTCCATTTCACACTCCGGAATGAATTCATCTTTTCATGACAAGAGGGCAGCACTGCTGAACTGAAATATTGTTTTATTGTTGATAAGGTTCAGCCTTATCCTATTAATCCATTTCCAGTTATCTTGTGGATAGAAGGTATTACACAGAAGCCTCAAAGGTGGACAGAAAGCAAAATTATTGCCCCACACTTGCCAAGGAAAAAGCTGCAAAATGGTTTGAATATGTAAGGGACAGTAGAAATGTTAAAAGTTATCACTAACATAAGTATAGGATCTGTATAAATTGACCGAGATCTAGGGGCTAATAGGATACAGTCTTTCATGATTCCTGAGAGTTTAGTACATAACTTTCATCTTGTTTGAAAGACAGTTTCAGGTTCAGGACTTGTACTGGGACCTTCAAGATCAGCATCATTTCTGGAAAACCTTGGGCATTCTTATAGCATCACATTCCCAGAAACTTTTTAGACAGCTTCAAAGACAGCATTATCAATGCTGATATAGAGTAACTACTTCAAGAATTATGTGAAGATACCATCAAGATTTTTATTAAAACCAGGATCACCCATTTAGCACTGCCACCGACGATGGTCAGTGTATCTGTGTGCCCTAATCACCTGTGGTTTATGCTGGGTGATGCTGCAGGAGGGGGGAGGTGGCTGGCAGGGCCCCTGCACTCCTGGGCTATGTGGGCTTTTTGGCCAGCCAGGGAGTGAAACAGACATGGGATGTGGGGGAGATCTGAGAATGGCAGTGGTATAAGATGATGACACTGAGGTTCACCCACCAGTGAATCATAGAGGGTAAGATTTTGCTAGCTTTCCTATTCTCAGGGCTGTTTTCCTTTATTATGGATACAGAAATACATTAGAGGATGAAACTGTTGGGTTTTGCCTTATCAGAAGTTTAATCTGCCAGTTACTGTACATATTCATTAAAACAGAGATTTCTGGGATGTTGCAAGTTTCTCTCAAGAGATAAAGCAACTTTTTTTTTTCTTTTTTTTTTTTTAGGAAATAGTTTTAACATTGCCTTTTTTTACCCTTTAACCCTCTTTTGGTCCCAACTGTTTGTTAATTGAAAGGAGTATAGGATTATCGTCTCCATAATACTGATGTGCCAGTTCTGATGTGTCCAGAGGCAACATTTGAGTGACATAATTGAACTTGGTGCTGAGACTGTTTTAATTACATTAATTTTAATTATACACAGTACATTATAATTACAGAGACTGAGACAGAGGGGTTCCCATCTATTAAGATCCTCTGCAATATATTTGCATAATGAGACCTATTTCTGTGTGCAGTGTCGCACTTTTTGATGGCTTCATTATTGGTGGAAGGTAGATTTTCTTAAAAATTTCATTCACATTTGTGTTTCTAGTAACCACATTTAAAAGCCATATGACAGCCTTCATTCCCCTGCACAAAAAAGATGCATTCTAAACAAAATATTTGAATTAGATGAAAAATTAAAGAAGCTTCTTTGCTTGTTCCTCAGTTCCTGTGCAAGACAGGGCTTCCAAGGATTCAACTAGGAAACCAATGTAAGAGTTTTTATAATTGTTGGAGTGCACTCATTTGTAATAAATGAATAATGCCCTACATTTCTGTTCACCACAAAATATGCATGGCTGTGGTCAAATACATGTTGAGAAGGGGCATATATTTGCCAGTAAATATAGATTTCCCAAAGGGAGCTTTCATCTCTGCTACTTTTCTTAAAACCCACTTTTATGTTCCTGCTGTGGGACATGTGCCTTCTTGTGTTCAGTGTGGTAGCTTCCCTGGGGTCCAAGGAAAGGTCTCAGTCCATGGCCATGTACTGTCCTATCCTTTGCCCTTGCACAAAAACTGTGCAGGGTAATAAATTTCCTTTTGTAGGAGCATGATGATAAAAGGCTGGCTCAGTTCTCCTTTCAACACTGAAGTTACTGGTGTTACCAAATCCTGTGTGGGCTCAAAGTCACGGGTCTCATCCCCAGGAGAGGAGCTGTGCAATCAGACATATTGTGACAATACTAGGCTATGGTGACCCTCCCCCTTGGCACTTTGTAGTGTGCTTTGGAGATAGATTGCACCTTTATAATTCTGGAAAATGTGAACAGGCTCAGACTCTGCTCTCTGCTACATTCACAGCTGTCATTTACTTCTGCTGCCTTTAAGTATTTCCTAAACACCTGTCACTCTGATACTACATTAATTCACTGAGCCTAACCTCAATACATTTTTCTCTCACAGAGCAATACTTCTTTGCTTGAAATTCCCATCTTGTGGGATTTGGAGGATTTTTTTTTCCCCTACTGAAAACTTTCTCACTAAAGTGAGACACTTACAGTAGCAAATACAGCAAGGAACAAATTATAATTTGTTTTGTAATAACAATCTCAAAACTGAGTGAATTTGCAACTCTGGGGGTTTATTTTTGATTGCCTCTAATTAGCAGTCTGGAATCTGGACCATAACATCTAAATATACCTGCCTGATTAAATACCTTATGTCTGGCCTTTCAAAAAACATACAGCACTTCTTGAGGTTTGGGGCACAGTCAGATGGATTAACACATCTAATCTGATTAACTACTCCATACATGCTGGTCTTTTCTATTTTCTCCTTCCAAGTGGATATTTCCCTCTCTGAGTTTGGATGACTGCCTTCTCCATCTATTTTTTACCTAAATAATTTTGCGTAGAACTGGTAAGGTGGTAGCAACACAACTAGACTGGGATGTAGGGTGGGAAAGGAGGCACAATTCTCAGTACAGAGGTAGACGCACACGGCTGGAGATAGTAATGGTTTACCTTGAATCAGAAACAGACAAGGTAGTTTAGTCTGTAATTTCTCAGAATACTAAACTTCATTAGCCCACCAAATATGAGATACGGTCTGAAGTTTTCTAGTGATACTTTATTGACAGTAAACAATTAATGGAAAAATGAATTCTTTGTCTATCTGGAAAATCTTTATTTTGGCACTTTCTAATATTTAATAATGAGTTGAAAATTTAATAAATTCAATACTTATTTAAATTAATTCAGTATTTAATAAGAAAGTGTATTCTGGGTATAGTCAAATCTGAAGCAAAATGAAGTTTTTCACTGAAAGGAAATAAAAAAATTAAATTCAAATTAGGTTAAGAAAATATTCATAGGCAATTTTCTTTAGTTCGTTGCTGATTTAGTTATAGTTTGTGTCCTTTTCTCCCTTATCAGCCTATATTCTGCATTATGTGCTGTGCTTTTACTCTGCCCAAGCTTTGCATTGTGAATCATAACAATCACATCACTGCTGATGCATTTCAAGAGAGACAATTTCACCACATAGTCCAGCTCAGATAGAAAACAGGTCTTGTATGACACTCATAAAAGCGCATTGTCGTATCAGAAATATGGCTAAAGCTGTCCTTGTTTAGGTCTAACTTGCCTGTAGAAATCCTGAACTGAATTTAATTTTGGAACTTCCACCCTTTATTTTATTCTAAAACGTGGTCACAATTTGGGAGAGTCAAGTTATTGATAAGGTTCAACTTTCTTTGCAATAGAGTCAGTTGTAACTAATCAGAATATACCACAAAAATTTTGTGTTTGTTAGTTATTCCTTCAGATTTAATACTGAGCATCAGGAGTGAACAAGTCCAACATTAGGGCCTTTTTCTGGTCTCTTTTCTCTGATCATTAATTAATACTGCTAACACTAAATTTCATCTTTCATTTTTATCACTCAGCCATTCAACAACATGCTTAAATTTTGCATGACCTGAATGCACTGCTGTGCTGGGCTGGCCTGGGTAGAAACCAAACCCCTATGCAGTCACTAATTTACTCTGCCCCACTTACAGGGGAAGGGATGGCAAAGAGGGAAGAAAACAGTAAAAAAACTCCCAGAAGCAAGACAAAGACCAATTAACATAATGGGTAAAGACCTGATTTGGTGAAAGTTAATTGCCAGTTAATATAAGTATTTGATTACTAATTTGAGCAGTAAGAGAATAAAAATGACAGACATGAAACAAATATTGCTTCACCTTTCTTAGACTCAATTCCACTCCTTCTCTCCAGACCCCTCTCATTTCCCTCTCTGTCCCTGCAGGTCACTTTCAGCCTTTTCAGTGAGGTAAGGAGCAGCACTGGTTGGTGGTCTATCATGACATGGCTGCTCCTCTCTGATATTTCTCCCTCCTTGAACTTTCCTTCATCTCCAGAGGGGGCTCTCCAAGGGCTGCAGAGGGTACCAGCTCCACCATGCGAGGCATGACCCCATGCTCCCACTTCATGTATTGCAAGGGTTACTCACACTTGGGTTTAGCAAGGAGTGAGCTCTTTTGTAGCCTGTACAGTACTACCTCCCATGCATTCTGCATGAGAAAATTGTGTTGGCTCAACTGACAGTATGTAGTACAATTTCAAAAAGAGTATCAATTTTTATAAAATTAAACCATTGGACTGTCTTGTGAATTTAAACTTAGCAGTATCATAGATACATAAGTACACGTACTATATTTGTTATAAGAAAATTTCCTTTAGGATCCTCATGGGGTTTTGAGACTGGTGCTGTTTAGTGTCTTTGCTGGTATCACGGACAGTGGGACTGAGTGCCCCCTCAGCAAGACTCACCACAACAACAGCAAGCTGTGTGGTGTGGTTGTCATGCTGGAGAGAAGGGACAGCAGCCAGAGGGACCTTGAAAGGAGGGTCTGTGAGAACCTCAGGAAGTTCAACAGGGCCAGGTGCAAGGTCCTGCACCTGGGGTGGGACAATCCCAAGGACAAAGGGGTGGAGAATAGATGTAGATCTGCCTAGAAGGACTTGGGGGTGTTGAATTGACAAGAAGCTCAACACATTTCAGCAATGCATGCTCACAGCATAGAAAGCCAACTGGGAGGCATCAAAAGGAGTGTGGGCAAAGGAGGCTATTCTGCCCATCTTCTCTGCTCTTGTGAGACCTCATCTGGAGCACAGCATCCAGCTCTGGGGCCTACAATATAGGGAAGATATGGATGTGTTGGAATGAGTCCAGAGAGGGGCCACAAATATGTTCAAAGGATTGAAACGCCTCTCCAATATGGAGAGGCAGAGGGAGTTGGGGCTGTTCAGCCTGGAGAAGAGAAGGCTTCCAGCAGCCTTCCAGTACCTGACAGGAACCTTCAGGAGGTCTGGAAAGGGACTTTTTGCATGTAGGACATGTAGTGATAGGACAAGGAGAAATGGCCTTAAGCTTAAGGAGGGTTGGGTTGGATTAGATATTAGGAAGAAATTCTTACCTGTGAGGGTGGTGAGACATTGGTTGCCCAGAGAAGCTGTGGATGCCCCCTCTGTGAGAGTGTTCAAGGCCAGGATGGATGGGGCTTTGAACAATTTGGTCTAGTGGAAGATGTCCTCGCCCACAGAGAGCCCTTAAAGACTTGATCTTAAAGGTCTCTTTCAACCCAAACCATTCTATGATTCTACGATTCTGAGACCCTTCATGCATGCTGCCTTTGAATACAGTGCTGCAGCTCTGTCTAAAATTCTACATGGTGATTCTTGTCTCTGTACTTTTGAATGTGCTTCACCAATGATATGAAGCCAGAAGGAAAATCTCTTTCACCATGAACAGGTCCTTGTTAGAGGCCCACAGCTGAGTCTTGTTCATGCTGTGGAAAGTAGTTAACACAACAGGAAAAATATCTGCAAAAAATCTCACAGAGAAGAAAGGATACAAAGGGACAGAGGAAAAAATAGCATTGAAAACTGGGAGGCTTGGATGGTCTGAGTCACGGAGCACAGAAAACAATTAGAACTAGTATGAGTCATGGAAAAGAAGAATGAAATAATTTATTTAAAAAGGAGAAATTCTTTGTCCTTATCTGAGGAGATTCAAACCTGAAATAGAGCATGAAAAGAAGTTTTTGTTTTTCAGATGACATTATTTTAGAAAACTGAGCCTTTTTTCCTTCAAGGCTTGATACAGGCCCTGACTACACATGACAAAAATGGTGTGCCAGAGCAGGTGGTGTTACATATTGTCTTAAAAAAGGGATGTTAAACTTTATTGTTACCTTATTTTCTTAATATTTGAATTGCTTCTACAATTGTACAATTGGCTTGAATGGAGACAAAACTGTACATTTAGTTACTTTTGTCCTCAAGGGGGAGAGAGACTTTGAAACAACTCTTGATACCAGAACAAGGGCCAATGAATGCTAATGCTCCATGCTCTTTGCTTCTTGCAGAATACATATTTCCATAACATTTCCACCAAATTATATCCACATATTTCTGTAAATGGAGTCTGGAAATCAATTCTAATTTGATTTAAGCAAATTAGTCATGTGTTGTCCTGTGGCTGTATTTAATCTGCTGCATTCTTTGGGCTGATTTGTCACCTCAGAAATAAAATTGGAAAGGTTTTACTTTCACCTTGACTTTGTTTTATTCTTCCAGATACATTTTGCGCTTTCCTGTGTTAAAGCCCAAACAAGAAGTAAGCACATGAGTTAGCTCATTTTGCAGAACTGTGAATTTGATTTTTTCTTTGTTGTTTTGCATTTGTTTATACAACTTGTAAGACTCAGCTCTGATCAAGGAAGTGTTCTGAACTCTGAGCAGACAATCAAATCTGTAACTTTAATTTTACAGTCTCAATTAGAACTCAGTATTACCAATCAATTAAAGAATAAATAGAGATGTGCTGACTCATTTGGAAAATTAATGGTGTTGGCAGTGAAGGAGAGTGGACAGAGCAGGTGTTTGATGTCTGCCCTTGAGTAGCTAAAATACTAAAGCTGGGATTGGATTCAAGACCAGGTATAATATTTGAAACAAAAACATTTTCTGGTACACTGGTTCACATCAGTCATATTCCATAACTCACTTGGTTTTAAGCCACAATACCATAATAATATTTTTCCGGATGGGGAATGCCTGAGCTGATTATTTTGGAAAACAACTTGCCTGGGGACATTTTCTCATTGCTTGCATGCAAGGAAGAACATTAAATATGATTTATGTAATAAAAAATATATTTTCCCAGACATAAATAGATATTAAAAAAGGGAACAGTTCTCTTCAGCAATATTTTTTTCTTTTTCACATATCAAAATAATGATTTATTTCTGACAAAAGGCTAAATTCTCAGGCCAGGCTTTGATTAATCCTTCTGGAAGTTATCTCAGTTAAGATCTGACAACACCCAAGCAGGAAATGACTGTTCCATAAAACATAAGAAAGCGAAATAACAAAATTCCCCAACAAAACAAACAACAAACATGCACCTTCCCTCCCAGCAGTCCTGAACTGGGATGAGGTTATTTCTTCAAAAGTAGTAGGAACCAGAAATATTTCACAATGCTCCTAAAGAGCCTGAAGGTGAAGACAGTCTAGGAGAGCTGAAATAAAGGTCCAGATCCAGCAGTTATTTTAGTTGTTTATACAAAGTAAAATGCCCGTAAGATTATATAATTGTTGCAGACCAGAGATAAGGATACTTGCCTCTCATGTCCTTGGAAATGTCCACAGCAACTCCCTCTGTCTGGCCCAGCAGCTCAGATGTGGGGGATTTGAATGATCCCCTCTGTGAAGCCAAAGTACTGCTGGATACTGGGCCATGAGAGAGGGAGGTTCAAGTCCAGTCATTAATTCAGGCAAGCAGGCAGTGACCACGTGCTCCCCACATTTTGGAGGTGCCTGGCCTCTAGGTTTCAAGGTGCTGCTTAGGTGCAAGGCTTAGTCGTGGTCCTTGTAGTATCAGGTTAATGGCTGGACTCTAATTTTAAGGGGCTTTTTGGCTGGACTCTGATTTTAAGGGGCTTTTCCAATCAAGATAATTCTATTATTCTGTTTTGGGGTGTCCCCCGTCAGTGTATGGTGGAGGAGAACAAGCTGTCCTAAAAGAAGGGTTGTGAAAACTGATGCCACAAAAAGATAATTTTTTTTAGTGATCACATTCCCTGATGAAATTCCACATGGTCAGAAAATTCACAAATGGGGATAGTTGCTGTCCTTGGAGTACAGAACTCAAAACCCCAGTAGAATTATTGTAATTTAAATGTTTTTATTGCTTAAATCCATTTCTAGTGCAGTACAAAATTTTGGAATTGGAAACATTTGTCAAGGTTTTTGGTGGGGATATTTGCTGAGACACTTTTTCAGGTACCTACTGTATTGGTAAGTAGCAAGGACTCATTACACAGGTACACTGGGTAGCAGCCTCCTGTAGAAGCACTGAGTGGGTCATGGTCTCCCTTTAAAAAACACTGGTGCTCCTGGGCAGTGACACTAAATTCCTGCATGCTGAAGGATTCCCTTCAGGAAACAAAGAGAAATAAATCCTCATCTATGCTGTGCTGAAACACCACTGCTGTTCTGCTCTACTTGGAGTCTTTTGCATGTGCTGAAGTGAGGACAAGATTTGCCTTTTAGCAGCACATCCTGGTAGTTTGCACACAGGGCAATTAGAGAGACAGAAGTGGCAAGAGGAGCAGATAAGGTTCAAGGATGCACTTTAAAGAACTTGGGATTTGTTCACACTGTGAAACAATGATGGTTACTGTGGAAGGAAAGCATATCTGCAAGGTGATAACAAAGAACCTAAGAAACTAAAAGATACAGTACTGGTGTACATGTTCAGTGCAACACTGATACTCCAAGTGCTCTTCAAATAACTCTTATAACCCCACCCAGTCATGCTTTTTAATAAAAGGATGTCTGTATCTTTTAGCAGCTAATAATAGAGATGTTGAGGAGCACTAGTAGCTTACTTTTATTTTAATTTCTTAGGTTTGTGAAGCAAATGGTACTGGCACCTATCAGCAAATCTCTCAGGAGGGACTGCATACTTAAACCTATGCATCCTCGCTACAAGATGGTTTTTAATGCCCCTAGATCTGATATGTGTGGCACAGGCATCCAGATAGAGAGGATCCATTTCACAGAGGAAATAGACATATTTTTTTCAAAAAATTAGTTTAAAACTAGAACTATACTTTAGGATATAGCACTTCATGGCTCTTTCTCACTGCTTTCCCTCTGTTATACAGTTGGCTCCATCCTTGGTGAGCTATCAAAATACTTGATCAGAGCTCCAGTTACAATGTCTCATGAGAAAAGTACTCTGATTGAGAGGTCTGATGAACACAAAGGAAGAGGAAATATGAGTGTCTAAGCAGCATTTGTGATGAAATACTATATCAACATTTTCCAAATGTTGATGGTATGGATAATTTTTCTAGCCACTGAGAAACATATTTGCTTCAGTAAATACACATTTTCCTGTCAAATTCTAGTTACAAACAAATAAATTTTGTCAGCTGTAACTGCAGAACAGTCTGTCAGAACACCTTGCTCGTTGCCTAACACTTTGCATATCTGTATTACCTTCATTCCATAGAACTAAATATTTCACTTGGGCAGAGACTTCCAACTAAAAAGGTTAATCAAATATGGGGAACAGATTGCAGGAAAACAGAATGATACATCAGCCATACACGATTAAATTCTGTGTTAAAATCTGTTAGGACTACTGACAGCAGTGTCCTCATCCTTATTCAGTGTAATTTAGCACACATTGGCTATGGTGACTTCAGTGATACAGATGCTTGTATAAGGACCTCATTAAATTCAGTATGTTTAAGGTAACTTTTTGCTGTATGGAAACACCTCCCATAATGGGCTCCAAAGGGATGCTGAGCTTATTGTATTTTGAAAAAAGACACCTCAGAAGTGGAGGTTATGAACACATCATCTGAAAATTATGGGACTTTCTTGCTCTTAAAATAAAAACCCCCTCATTTTTACATACTGAGTTTAAAACAAGACATCATTCTACAGTGCCTTGAGTCTAGTTTGCAAATAAAAGGAAATTATTTCCCTTGGTGCATATATTTAATAAACCAAACTGTATAAACAGAATTGCTAATGGAGATCCCTAGGCCTGAAGAATTCACAAAAAAATGAGCTGAACAGAGAACAGTGTTTGAAAGTGACTTTATTTTCCC
The DNA here is from genome assembly GCA_034509185.1 of Euphonia xanthogaster. Lineage (NCBI taxonomy): Eukaryota > Metazoa > Chordata > Aves > Passeriformes > Fringillidae > Euphonia > Euphonia xanthogaster. The sequence goes on along the minus strand of JAYDZK010000202.1, from coordinate 47,539,322 downwards.
TTGAAAAAGGTTAGCTGAAGAACACTAACATCACTTTCCATTAATCAGTAGTTCTAAACACCATAGGGAAATGACAGTTGCCTTCCAATCTCCTCTCTTTACAGCTTTCCTGGCATCCTGTGGACTCCTGATGTAACCATCACACACACAGCTTTGCTCAGCTCATATGACTTCAGTGTTTTGTTCTAGTTTATCATGTTCACTTTTGTCCACTGTTAACATTGTAGAAATGAACTAGGAGGCCCCTCAGGAGACTGTGCATGGTGGGTTACAAAACACCTGTAATATATTTATACATTAATGCCCCAAATAATGTTTTGGCTTTGTCTTTGTTGGTTTTTTTTCTAATTATATTTTGTTTCATTTTTATCTTATTTTGTTTTATTTTCAAGTGAAACCCACTGTGTGATATCCTGGGGTAAGATTGTATATTTTAACTCTCCAGCATCTCTTTTTTCCTTAACAAAGGCAGGCCCTCTGAATCAGGTAGGTTAGTTTATTTTCTTAGCCAAAGGAAAACATCATCTTACTTCTCAGGCAAAAACTACTGCAAATTTGGACTGCAGAAGGTCATTTAATCAGACTACCTCACAAAGAACACAGATGCCAACAGATAGGGAAACATGCCATGGAACTTCTGACACCCTCTCCTTCACAGAAGAACCTAAAGACTCCTTTTCTTTACGATTGTGTCTGCATTTACCCTGCCACATAAAACCAGAGGCAAGAGATACACTCTTTTTGGGGGTTTTTGGTTGGGGGTTTGTTTTTATTTGTTTGTTAGGCTGTTAATGATTTATTATTATTGATGATTTTGTAATGTAAATCTGTTTTTAGTTGGCCTTTACATATGGAAGGATGTGAGAAGTGATCACAAATGTGATTGCCTGTCACAGTAAAGCCAGTCCCTGTCATCAGTAAGGTCAGGAAATTACTGGGTTTCCACATGTCCAGGGACATTTGGTAACAGAAAGAGTCCTCTGCCTGCTTATGAAACTCTGTTGCCTGATATTTTGATCTCAACAATTGACGTCACATAATGCTGATCCTTCTCTTCCTGTCTGAAGGATCTATTCCCAAGCCCATACAGCCAGTGAGACAGTTATTTTAAGGATGTTGATAGGAATTGTACCTGGCTCTAAAGATAGAAGACAGCCTTTGCTAGCTCAGCGCTGTGAGCCACATGCCAAAACTGTAAAATTAGACATTTTTACAGATGTCCAACCCTTGCTCTGTGAGCAAAAAGAGGTTCAATGTTTATTGTACAAGGACATCAAGGTTAAAACACAAATCTAAAGAAATTGTAAAGTTGTACACAAATCAGAAAAATAAAAATATTATAGAGAGGAGAGGAGAGGAGAGGAGAGGAGACTCACTAAGTTTTCCAAAACAAGCCTATGGGAGAAATTATCATGACATAGTGAGGCTGAAGGCAGTTCAGAAAGTGCTGAGTGTGTTGAATGAGACAAAATTTTCATAAATATAATTTTGAGGAGAATTAGGTTTCATTTTCTTGGAAGAAAAGAGAAGCATCCATTTGCTACTGTTATTTTCCAATTAATTTCTGCCAAAAATGTGCCCTGGCTACTTACATGTCTCATTTGATGATCTTGATATCATCATATTGTCGAACTCTTATGTCACTTTTTCCTGAGGTAGAAGACATCTTTTACAAAAGAAGTGGTTTTTTCTGTTCAGCTGTAGACAGATTTTAAAAACATTACTTTCTTCTAAGTCTGAGTTGTTGTTAAAGAGGTCTGTCAATAAAGTAATTTTCTAGTGATTCCTACTGGCTTACAGTTGCAGATGGTTTGTGCTCTCGCAATATTCCGTGTGGTTTCATCTACTC
>JAYDZK010000202.1:47460210-47529762 GCA_034509185.1 Euphonia xanthogaster | reverse complement strand
ACATCAGCTGCTGTCTGGTCACCAGTGGGGCTCCACAGGGCTCCATCCTCAGCCTGGCACTCCTCGACAGCTTCATTGACATCTTGTGCATAAGACTTGAAGGAATACCAATTAAGTTTGCTGATGACACTAAATTGGGAAGCACTGTTGACTCCCTCAAGGCAGAGAGGCCCTGCAGAACAGAATGGACTAATTAGAGAGATGGGCAATCACCAACCCTGTTAAGTTCAACAAGGTTGAATGCCGGATTCTGCACCTGGGATGGAGCAACCCTGTTTGTGTGTATAGAGTGAGGAATGAGAGGTTGAATATGGGTCAGCAGTGCCCTTGCAAGGAGGGGCAGCTGTGTCCTGGAGTGCATCAGGCACAGCATCACCACTCAGCTAAGGGAGGGGTTGACCTGCTCTGCTCCACACTGGTGCAGCCTCATCTCGAAAATTGTGTGCAGTTTAGGGTGTCACAGTATAAAGACATTAAGCTATCAGAGAGCATCCAAAGGAGGGTCGTGATGATGGTGAAGGGTCTGGACGGGAAGCTGTATGACATTTGAGGTTACTTCTCTTCAGCCTGTAGGAGGCTAAGGGCAGATGCCATTGTGGTCTTCAGCATCCTCATAAGGGAAGTGGAGGGGCAGGTACTGGTCTCTTTACTCTTGTGACCAGTGAAAGGGCTCAAGCAAACAGCATGAAGCTGAGTCAGAGGAGTATTAGGTTAGATACCAGGAAAAGGTTCCTCACCCAGATAAATGGCTGGGCTCTAGAACAGGCTCCCAGGAGTTGGACTTGGCTCCTGATGAGTCCCCTCTAACAACACACATTCTATGAAAACAAAAATGTAATAGTGAGTTGGGAAGACAAATGCCATCCCTCCAAATGTTACCCGCTTCTTCCCCTTTCTTTATATACTGAGCTTGACACCATATGGTGAGAAATATCCCTTTGGCTGGCTGAGGTCAGCTGTCCCATCTGTCTTTTCATATTTTCCATACATCTCCATGGGTATCAGTGTGGCAGTATGAAAAGCAGAAGAGACCTTGGCTCTGTGCAAGTGCTGCTTAGCAATAACAACAGTTTTCAGCACAAATTAAAAACACAACCCCATACTAGGCACTGTGAAGAAAGTTAGCTCTACCCCAGCCAAAACCAGCACATCTAGACAGAGGGCATACTTGAGGAAATAAGGTATTAAAAGTTTTCAAAGAAACACTTCATTGGGAATGAAACTGATCCAATTGTTACTAAAAAAGGTAATGTTATCAATAGAGTCCTGAAGAGATACATGTCTGTTGCATTTTCTATCAGATATTTGTGATTCTGTAAAATTAACTCAAAGCCTTCATACCCCTGGTATGAAAGGTATCAATTCTTGAAGCTTCTCTATTGCCAGAGTTACAGTAGTGACTTCAGTGACACTGAATACAGGACTTTGGCTCATCACCCAGCACAAGGTACCACATTCAAGCCCCATTGGTGTTTTAAGAAGACAGGGCTATAAGCCATTCAGCTCCTTTTCTTCACTGGTGAATCTGACAGAGTGCTCCTTCTCCAGGGAACTCAGGAGTAGCTAAGGTGTGAGCAATGTGCTCCTGCTCCTAAACCTTTGAACCATAGAAATATTCCAACTAAAAAATGTCAGAACTAACTTGATAATAAGCTGGTCCTTGTAGAGCTTTTTGGAGCAGAATTTCATGCACTCTGACCACTGTCAGGTCTTTTTTTTTTTTTCTTTCACAATGAAAATTAGTTAAATTTCTATAGCTAATTAAGTGTAGCAACCTCTTCAACTTGTTCTAATTTGTCCTGCTGAGAGATCAACTGCTGTGGAGGTTAGTTCTAAGCATATACTGCCTCTATGAAAGCACAGGCTCTAGGCTGTGCTAAAGAGTTAACACTAAAGTGGTATGATGAAATGCCTGTGCTGTTACAGTGCTTTTCAAGGTAAAAGAAAATAAAAAATAGGAAAATAATCTACTTCCAGCAAAAAGAGATGGTATTATGACCTGCCCCTGATGGCAGGGTAACTGAGATTCTTGTTAGTAATAGATCCCTTGGGACAGATTAGAGGGAAATGACACTAAATGAGTGGTGGTTATAAATATGTATATGGCAGGTTTATTTCAGAACAAGTTGGTTGCAATGGAAAAGAGTTCTGAAGCCATTTTGGTTATTATCTGTAGAAATGGAGCCATATAAAAGCATATAATAAGAAAAAAAAAAGAAAAGAAAAAAGGAAAAGAAAAAATAGAAAAGAAAAGATAACAATAGAACGGCATCCCCACCTGTGGATCCAGCAATGAGACCTATTTGCTGCAATTTCAACATCCATTGGTCAAAGTGATGGCCACAGTCTTGATCTGTCTGGGGTGGAAGAAGCCAGTGGAATATAAAGTTCAATGGATTAAGATGTGTTTTGATTCATCTGGGAACACACAGGTATCTCCACTGCGGGGTGGGGGAGTTTTACAATGTCTGATGCAACACTGTGGATCATGCCTAGTCCGTCCAGAAATTAATTTGGGAGAGTTTTGGGGGTCTTTGATGGTTGATGACATGACAGCTGCCTCTCACATCAGTGTAGTTGAACCAATTATGCTCCATCATAAGGGATGAATATCTTGAGTCATCTGTCTGAATGTCATGGTTCTTCCTGGGGAGGGGGTGGAGGAGTTTTATAACTGTGCATAACACTTTTTGGTTTAAGGTTATGTAAAGGGAGCTATTGGTTTATAAAAAGCATTATCTTACCTAGCAGGATCTGCTTCTTGTGAGCCTTTTCCTTTGTCTGGCTCAAACTCCAGCTTGTAGCCTCTGGTGGTGGGTGTGCATCCCTCTGCACCTGGGCTGTTACCATGTTTCGTCAACAAAATACCAATTGTTTGAGTCACTAAATTTCAGTCTCCACAGATCGAAAAAAAAAATTAAAGACATGTAATCCAAATAGTTTGAAATTCTCAAGCCTCCTCAATACTTTTTTCTTTCATATTAAATGGAAACAAGAAAATAAGGAAGTACTCGGTATTTGTTCCATACCAAATTACTTCTAAAAAAGAGGGAGCTGACTGAATGATTGGCAGTTCTCTGGAGAAGTCTTCCAATGTTCACTTTCCAACCTCTTCCCTCTATTTTTCTAAAGACAGGCATGACTCCATGAATAGAAGATACCTGGCCAGGTTGTCCAGGGTCAGCGTCACCTCAAACCTATGACAACTGTTGGGGCACTTGCCCTTTTTCTTCTCACCCAGAAAATCTGATGGTGCTTAACAACCTGCTGTTGAGGAACAGTCTCTGCCTCTTGATTCCCACTGACAACACCAGGTGCTATTTGAAGAAAGTGGCAACTGGTTTAGAACACAATGTTCACATCTCTGTGGGGCCTGGAAGACATCCATGTGTTCTTTTATTGTCCAAGTTAGCACTGCACTTTTGCCAGATTCAGATTTATGCTTTACCTCAGCCCTTTCAAATCCTTGCTAAATGTCTTGATTTATTAGTTCAACCTTTCTTCTGCAAGCACAATTCTCCTTGCAGTATCAGCCTATGGAAATTGTTACAACACTATGGAAAAAAATGCAGGAGAAATACTACCAGGCTCATTTGTAGCATGTACACACTAAATATTTTCTGGAAACTTCAAAATGAAAAGCAAATACTTCATGCCAACAAAGCAATTATAATAAGGAACTGACGTGAATGCTTTGCAACAGTACACCCTGTGCCATCGATAAAGCGTTTTGTTCTTCATTTGAATGCAAAATCACCCATCCCCACATAACATGCATAATTTCATCCCAGACTGACACACGACATTTCCATGACTGCACGTCTGCTGCACACATTTCTATTGTGCATGAACTGATAACTCCCAAGTGAAATAAAATACTGCTTGCATTCTTCATGCAGAGCAGTCAAAATTTCTGTTTAGAAAAATAAGTCTTTCTTCACATATAAGCTTTCTTTTTCATAAACACCATGAAAAGGACTCTAAAATGGTTTATTTTGATGCTTTGGTTTAACAAGCAAATTAAAATCTCATGATACTTGAACTCTTTTGCTGCCTTTGATACTGAGTGCACAATTCAACTCTGCTTTGCTGACCTTTTTTTCCCTGCCCCCTGCCCAAGGTAGTTCATTTTTCATGGTATTCTGAAAACTAAAGAAACCCCCAACAAATAGCAAGTAGTCACCAAGGACACAAAAACCTCAACTAAAAAAAAGGCCTATTTTCCCCTCAAACCCACAAAAAATTAAATAAATTTTTAAAAACCCACTTTATAGCCGTGTAAGGCTATTCAATATTCTTACCACTGTTCCTTTCTATCTTAATGTTTGTTATGGACTCTTGTAATTTTTACCTATGCAGCAGAAGGCAGGAAATGCAAATGTATTAAAAGGTCTTTAAAATGCCACTATGCCATTTTGTATCTAGGTGCTCAAGTTTTCATTAAAAAATTATTGACTCTAAAGCAGCAAAATGCATGATGCAAAATTCTTTTGTGATAATATATCTCCAGATAACACCTGACATGAGAATTAAGACTTTTGTTCCAAAATAGTTTGCTTTGAGTGTCAAAGTGTAAGAGTTGTCAGAGTTGTCAATTTATTTTCATTGCACACTTAACTTGAGACACAATATTAAACAATTCTTTGGAGAAGATCCTCCATCCAGGGAACTTGTAATCATACATTGGAATCTGATATTCCTCTGCAAAGCCAACTAGGCAACTGATTGCTGGAAAAAACCACATCATCCATATATATGGCGTAGAGATTTTTTTCTTTTGACTGGAAACAAACTGTTATCTACCATAATTTTACGGGTCTCTAATTCCTTTCTCTCTTTGTATTCTGTTAAGCTCTTGGCCAGAATACCTGAACAAGTGCTAATGAAGGGGATTTACAGCATGCAATGACGCATAACCTGTAATTTATGTTGATACTTTCTTCTTTTTTTTTCCCTGTAAATTCACAGTTCTTTTACCCCAGACCCACCAGACTATGAGAATTATGAACTTCATCAGGCTCTCAGCTTTCTAGAGTATTCTTTAAGAGTATTGTCTAAGCTGTCTGAATACTGCAAACAACAGAGATTAAAAAATTATCAACAGCTAAGCTGTATTTGTATATCTCTGCTCAGTCAAGAGCTAAATCACATTCTCAGCAAGAGATGGCCAAATGGCTTCTTTATCCAAATATTAAGGTCAAGGAGGCATCCCATGAATCCCCCATCTACTCCAAACAAGCCCATAATCACACACATTACCTAATTTCTATTTCAGAAGAAAGGCTAAAATACACCAGCTAACTCAGCAACCTCAGCTAGAGGGTCTTGTCAGCCCTTGCTTCTCTGTAAGTCATTGTAGAATCTGCTCTTCCTCCTGCTCCCAAAATCTTCATGGACATTCTGCTCTTCCTTGCTTCAAAAATGACTTCTGTATTGTCAGTTGTTCATTTTAAGCCTTCCACCTTTTCCCCCATTTGGCAGGCACCTGGAAATTCTGCTGCAGTCTCTGTGCCTTAGCATGGTTAAATGGAAGATTTTCAGTTCTTTTTCTGTAGAAGCAGAAATAAGCTTTATTTTTTCACAGAAGCAATGTATAGAGAATGTCATCCATCCCTATGCATCCTACAGATTGTCACCTATTGAACAACTATGCAGCTTATGTTTTTTCTAGTTGAGCTGTAAAGTTGTAGCTTTTTAGCATGCACTGCATTATCTGAAGAAAGGCCAATCCACTCCGTCGTCACCAAGAGGCAGGTGATGCTATTATACTGTCAGCTTCCATAAAGACTTCAGACAACCTCTTGTGACAGCTTTTAAACTGCATTTACTTCTCTTTTCCTGTGTACAGGACTCTTTCAGAGATTACTGGTAACTGTGTCCTGAGTCTCCTGCAGACAACCTTGGAAGTTTCAGGGCAATGCACTTTTTTTTCTCTCTGATAATTCTGAGCAGGTCATTATAGTGAGAGCACATAAATTGTTGTGGGTGATCTGAAATCCTCTAGATTTCTGTTCACACATAACAAGTTCAGAGGCAGGTAGTTCTGCTGTGAATAGGTAACCATGGAGAAAATGGCAATTAATACTAGAGTCAACCAGACTAAAAATAATTAAGAAAAAAAATTTGAAGTTTTATTTGTCACCAGACAGAGCTCAGAAACAGCACTGGAAGTTTTATTTATGTCCAGCATGTGCTTGTATAAATGAGGATTTGATGCAATGATCTGTTCACATACCTCTGGCATAGACCCTTTTATAAGTGTTTTGTGGTTGGCTATTCTTACATGAGATATAATCTTGAATATTTTAAAATGCTTACTGCAGTGCTAAAAGCCAAGAATGTAAAACTCAAACTTGGTCTTATAATTTTGCTAGATGACAACTAATGATGTAATACCTGTCCATAATGTAGGGGTCAGCAAGGAAAAAAAGCAAGAAATTGTCAAAATTATTTAATAAAACAAAGTATTAATTTTTATTTGAAGATTTTATTCTAGCATTGCAAAAATTATTGTCTTGACTTTTACTTATTGTAAAAATAGCCTCTAAAATACACTTGAAGACTCTTGACCAACCTGTAGAAAACCAGTCCTACACTGAAGACCATAGACAGATAAAAGTGCTATAATTTATACTGTACTGTAATTTATATCACTCTGCATTATTATCCATGCAGATTTAGCTAATCCTGTAACAATCAGCAAGCCTCCAGCTTTGATCCAGACAAACTTCAGAAAAAAGTGCTACTGTATTTCATAAAGCATACTTTGTATCAAAGAAAATCTGTTGAATAAATGGTCTCAGCTAGTAAAAATCAGAAAGCTTAGAATTCAAAACAGCTTATAGAAGTAGTTTATGATTTACATGGAAGAAAAAATCCTTTTCTGTTACAAACTATTACAACAAAGAAAACTTCTATCATGTCCATAGACACAACATTCTGCAGACCTCATAATCCCTATGCCTCAGTTATATCAGGTAATAGATGTCCAGAACTACAAAATACTCAAACACTTGAAATCCCCAAACTCACTGACCATGATTGCTGCTAAATAAACACCGTCTTTCCCCAAAACCTCTATATTAAAGATGGTGTAGATCCTCTGAAGCCACTATAGCAAGAAAAGTTCATGTCTATAGCCAAACTGGCCTTAAACAGTCCTTTTTAACTACCTCTAATACCAAGCTAACTTTAGAAAGATGGCAAAGAAAGCCAAACAACTCAGATACTTATGTTAAGCAAGTTCAACCACACTTTGCAGAAATATAACAGCAACACATCAGAACCTAGCTCTGAAGTAACAACATGTCAGAATATAGCTCTGAAATAACTTCCCAGCACAACTCTTCCTGTGACATTCAGGATAGCAGTCAGTGGCAATGTCACAACATTCAAGCAAAGAAAATCCCCCTGAATCAACTCAGCAGGATGCTGGTTTCTTAGAAGTTAGCCAGCTACCTCTGCTGAGATGGTTATTGCCTAGACCCCTGTCTCTGGGTCCGTGGGATTTATTAGGAGCAGAAGCAGTGAAGCCCTTGTCAAAGGCATGTGATGAAACAGGTGTACATGTTCTTCCACCTGAATTAATGGCAAAACTCTGCCACATGAGAACACGTCATCCTAAAGGAAAAAGTCTTAATAGCCTTAATAATTTGAAATGGTGAGATGTCATTATTACTGTGTCTTGTCTCTTTGGTTTAAGCTTTGCTTTTCAAATTCAAAAGAAATTGAAAAACCTGAGTATATGTAGTTTGAAAAGAAATAAGAAAATTCTTGAGGTACTGGCATCCATAGGATTCACTTCCCTCATTTCATTACTAAAACATACTTTTAATCAGAAAACTAGGAAATGCTTATACTGTTTTTGACAGGGTAAAAAACTTACTCCCTGACTAATGTAAAAATAAAAATACGTGTTTGCATTGAAACTCTTTTAGTGGAATCTAGTGTTGTTATTGAACTAGTAGCTTAATTTCTCTTCATATTGGCAGGTATGAGACATACCTTTCTTTCTTTACTGCGAGAATCTTTAAACAAAAACAAACATTTTGTGAACCAAATTTCTGTAAGGCCTGTGGAAAAAAAATAAAAAAAACCACCACAGACAAACTCACTGCTGAAACCCTTATTCTTTCATATACGAATAATAATTTATAATAATGAAATTAATATTTTTATATATATATATATATATATGAGTCCTGCACACACATAGACAAATCCTAAAGCTCTTACCTGATGCTATTTTCCTCTACTTTAAATATTTTGCTTACCTATGTTGTTAATAGGGTTTTCTGTGGTAAAATGTTGACATTTCCTCTGGCTGCATCCCTTTGCAAACAAATTGCATATGTAAGTTTTCCACATCTAGTCAGTTATTAAAGTGGAAATAGCTTTACCATGGAGACGGAAAATCCTCTCTTGATGGGATTTTAAGACCACCTGGTAGTGCTCTGATCTGAAGCATAGAGCTCCATTGCAATTTCAGTGCAAGCGCTGGCCCTGGTCACAAATATTCACTAATTGATTCAGAGGTTTCTGGGACACTCAAAGCATTTTCTCCCCCTTCCATCTTCTGAATACACATGGCTTCCAGCTTCAAAGAAATGTTTCCAGTAGCAGGAAAAACTAAGGTAATTTGCAAATCTACTATTGCTCCTGGAATACTCTTTATATTACCTCTATAGTTCCTAAGTGCTCTAACAGTTGTCAAATCTTCCTTCTTGGGGTCACATGCTGGAGGCTACTAAGAAATTGTGTGGTCAACTAAACACTTGAAGTGCAAAAGAGAAAACCTTTTATTCCCTATGAAACTTATCCTAAGGAGAGGCAGGAAGGTTTTTGAATCCAGCAAGACTTGGAATAGAAGATAATGAAATACACATTGCATATTTTTTGCTCATAAAGGGCTTTAGTCAAAGTTTGTTGAAATCCAAAGTTAATTTTTTCTGTTGAGAGCTGTTTTAAGGGTGTTCAGAATTCTCAATCATCACTTCCTCTCCCCCTCTTCTGATGGATAAATCATCATAAAAATCTTCAGATTGTTGAAGATAATAGTTTTCTGTGATGAAAGACGTGGTTTTCCTTAGTTGAAACCCAATGACCTTGAAACCCAACAACAACAATGTTTTAATGGAAGACGAAAGGAGAAAGAGAAGACAGAGAAGATAAAATATTGTGGGAGTGAAATGACTGCAGTTCCTTTAAAAGTGATTGCTTTTGATCCTTGCACAGTTCAGTAGCAAAATAAAACATAGAAATAAGAATTTCTGTGACTAGTTACTGTGTAATAAAATGCTAAGATGGTGATCAGATGGGTTTCTTATGAAGAGATGAACCCAAAGTCAAAGAACTGTTATACATTATCTTTCCCCAGGGTACTGTATTCTCACCTGCTCTAATAGGAATTAATTCCCCAAAATTCTTTGGCACTTTTAAAAGGCATTATTTCCAGGCATTAAAATTCCAAATGGTCTGAGCATATTGTGATAGAAAAAGTTCAGAATGTTGAAGAAAATTAGTATTTTGAAGTTCTTTCTTCCACCACTGGTTGTAGGGGAAACTATAGCTATATACCCTTTTTTTTTTTTTTTTTTTTTTGTTAATAGCCAAAGGTTTAAATGTTATATTTGAAAGTAGACTAGCTCAGTAGACTAGCTCAGCTGAGAGTTATATTGGTGAAAATCAGTCTTGTGTCTCCCCATGCTGACTCTAGAGATCTTTCTTTAGCAGTCTTCAGTTTCCTTTATGAAATAGTCTTCAGTTTCACTTCTAGTCAAGCCATTAGTATGTCATAAAAATTTACATAAACCTCAATTACCTCTAGACAACATTAAATTTTATAGAGAGGTTATGGCTATGAAATTTCTAATTAAACAAGGAGAAGAAATAAATAGAGGAAGAAATTCCATGAAGCCACTCAGCTGCAATCACTGAAAATGTCCCCATGGGTCTAGGATTGAGGGGACAAACACATTTTTTGCACCCACTCTCAAGTTACTGACACCAGCTTAGAGAGGTATTTTCTTTCATGGACTTAGATTGCCTGGGGAAACTAGAGATTTGTCACTGATGGAAAATGAGTGTTCCCTTCCAGTCCAAAGGCAAAGTTCTAAACCTCTGGTGCACAAGCACCATCATAGCCACCCTACTGTGGGTAAAAATGATAATTACAAGGTCTTGGAGCCCTCTAGGACAGGTGGCTCAGGAGCACTGATCTGTTCCAGAAGCGAGATTCTGCCAGTCAGCTCAGCAGCCACATCTTGCAGCTGTGAGAGATGTGGCTGCAGGGCCAGTTTGGTTCAAGTTGCTTCAAGAACATAAAGAGAGCGGCTTTGTTCCCATTCATGCTGGAGACAGTTTGAGTGGAGCCCTTTCCTACATTCCCTGGCTAATGTGATTTGGTTCAGTGTGAAACACGGAGCATCCTGGCATCAAGAAGCTTGTGATAACACTTCACTGTTTGTTTTATTGACTTAGCAAAGCACAAATGCTGATTCCTGGTTAATGCTTTGAAAATATATGGTAATTTCATGAAAGACTTAAAATAAGGTATCTGGAAATATTCTGATAAGGAGACATACATGACATTTTGGAGATATTTAGGCTTGCAAAACAACACACAACTCCTACTTTCACAAAAAAAAGGAAGAGCATCTCTGTTTTCTTATTGTCTTTATATAAGCATTACACAATCACAGATTTTAAAAAAAATTTTAGCCTTTGCAAAACGTTGATAAACAGCTGCAAAGCAGGCTTCAAGTGCTTCAAGCATTTCAAGCTTTGAGTAACTCTGGCAGTTTTGAAAGATAGGTTACTCTGGGCTGTTCAAAATCATTACCGGTATACATGAAACATTTTTTTAACTGCAGTTGTTGGGGATTGTAATGAAGAAGAGTGCAGAAATATTGAAAGTGACTGCGGGGCAGAGAAAGGGTCAAATGATGAAGAAAATGAAGCTTATTTCTTAAAGTGCATACAAGTGAGGCCACTGGTGTGTTTTCATATGTTGGTCTGTCGGAAGTCGGGAAAGATGGTAAGTATCTGTGAAACAGTATTTACACTAGTTCTCCTTGGTTCTTAGATCTAGAGGTTTTTCCCTAAAATAGGTTATTCCCTATTTTCCTCCCTTCTACCCAAAATTTATGCTTCGACTTTCCTCTGTCTTTCAAGGTCAGTTTGCTGTCATCAAGTTACAGAGGCAGATTCTGAAAAAGAGGTTTAACAGGATAGTTAAAACTGCTACAGAAGTGAGAAGTCTCAAAAGGAGTAAGTTTGCTTCTGCTTTACATTGATCAGAGTAGTATACCCAGGACACTGTAAAGCAGAAAAGAACCCAGCTATTTCCACACTTAATTTAAATGCAGAGATATTTTTTGCACAAGGGATACTTTAGCTGTAGCAGGATGCAATTGCTATGCAAACTCGTATAAACATTTTTCTAGTCTTCTCAGTCATCATTTCCTCTGTCTGTTATTTACTATGTTTCTTATAAAAATGCACCCATACAATATGTGCAGCATCCATCCTTCTGTCCTGGTTCACACATTGTTTTGAATTTTAAATATTGGGGATTCAGGCATGGAAGTGTGGAATAACTGACTCTATTCATAGGCTTTTCAAAACTCTTGGATTTTTTTTTTTTTTCCACAAAATTCACCTGCAATGATAGAGCTAAAAAAGCAACTACTCAGCCAAAAATAAAAGTGTTAAAGATTTGCTTCTTGAGCTTTCATTCCCCATCTACTTCAATCAGCAAATATTATTTAGCTGACATACACAATTCCCTGATTTGGCTTGTTTGGAATTTTCTGCTTGTGCTGTCCTGTGATAGTAGTAGGCAAAAAAAAAGCTGGAACTGGAAATAACTATTGTATGACTTCTGTATATATTTTGTATCCTGGTTGACATAAACAACCATGGAAAATGAGAGTTTCATGTTCACAAGTACAAAGAAAAGTGCTGAGACCTTGAAGTGGGTCAGATCATCGTTACATGAGAATTGTGCATTCGCCTGGTTTGTTGTTTTGCAGAAGAATGAAAACAGCAACAAATTTACAGACGTATAATGCTGTTTATAGAATCTCTCAAAAAGGACAGTGAAGAGTGGTTTTTTGTGTGATAAACAAGGCTCAATGGCCTTTTTCTTTCCACTGGTGAAACCCAGGAGCCCATATCTGTCACTTCATACCATGGGAATGTAAAATTTCCAACCAGAGCAGTTCTTTTGGGCCTGAAGTCCTAATCCTCTTTTTCTCCAACTTCTTTGTAAAATAACCATATCCTGAGTTTGTTTAATGACATCTAGAGGCACCTTCTCAGAGGCCCTATCTGAACAAGAGAAACCTCAACTCTTCCTAAGTTTTGCCTTCTGTGGCCAATGAGACATTAGAGTCTCAAAGTCTCAAAGTGTGATTGTGTCTGTGGAGAGTTTCCTGTCAATAAGCCATCACAGACATTTCATTGCCACTATAATGCTCTCACTATTACCATTCATAAACCAGCAGCAGACAGAGAAATAGGCATATTTTACTCAGATGAAAAAGAGTCTTAAAGTTTTATGTTGCTTTCTTTCAGTGCATAAAACAGCTATTTTGAAAGCCTTTATGACAGGAGCTCTTATGGACCCAAAGTACTATTTTCCTTTTTCTGCTTTGCATTGCCCTTCAAGAAAGGGCACATTAGCTGAGGAAAAAGGAATGAAAAATTCTTGAGGAATCACAAAGCATACTTTTAGAGTGTAGTTGTGCAATGAAAATGGTGTTAATTTTAACCAATATCTTTCATCTACAAGATTGAGTGATGTAAAGGAAACCACTACAGCTCTATGATAAAGTGCCAAGCCAGAGATCTGCACTTCATTTTTCTAGGACATATATATATATATGCACATATTCCATGTTATCCACATCACTCCAGGAAAAGAAACTGGCCGGACTGTTTTAAGCCATCCTCCAAACAGCAAATATATGAAGTTACAGAGGCACCTCCCACAAAACATAATCTTAGAGCCATCGAAAATGTATTTACCACAAGTTAGAGGACATCCAGACTCTATTTCACTTTTTGGCACTCCTACAGCTTCCCATTCAGGGTTCTTTAGATATGCATTTTTTATTTGACTGTTGCCATTTACAGATCTGTGGAATAAGATAATGTTTGATCTGTCTACAGTGGAGTTGCTACAGAAAGCATAAAGATATTAAGTTATTCCCATTTTTTTTGTCATTCAGTACTCTAAAATAATTCTAACAAGTTGAATATGCTAGATCCTAATGAATAAAGCATATGCATTATGCAAGGTCTGTCCTTCTGTGCCGATTTTCATCTTTTTCACTGTACTTTTCCAGCCCATGTGTTAAGAATGTAAATTTGCTTTTAATAGCCCTTGGTATAAATGTATACCAAGGATGTATACCAAAATGTATATCATATGCATGCAGTGGATTGTGCCATTATGGGCTTAAAGAGAATTTTGTTTAATCAGAATATGGACTGTTGGAACAGTTTTCATACTCATTCCATGTATTTTTTCTATTCCTACATCAATTTTATCCCTCAAATCTCTATATATCAAGAACATTGTAAAGAAAAGCTAAGGTTATTAGAAAAATGAGTCTCCTCCTACTACTCAACATTGGGCAAATGACATCCTGATAGTGAGGGCCTTCTAAGCTCCATTTAAATTGGAAACATATTGAAAGTATAAGTAATTAGATAATTAAGTAGCCTGTAACATCAAGAGATAAATTGGTGGTTATTAGTTGGTTAATTTTCTCTTTCCTTTTCTTTACAGTATTTGTAATCCCTTCATAAATACTTCCATTATCCTTCACAAGTCTTTTCTTCTCTTTCTTCATAGAATCACAGAATGGCCTGGGCTGGAAGGGACCCTAAAGATGATCCAGTTCCTGACCCCCCTGCCATGGGAAGAGACACCTTTCACTTGACCAGATTGCTCAGAGCGCCATCCAACCTGGCCTTGAACACTTCCAGGGATGGGGCATTTTTCTTCTTTTTCCTTTTTGCATGAATGGCATTTATGTGTAGCCTAACATGAATCTGCTGTGGTAGTCAAGAGGTCATGGACATTTGCACAATAAAAGCTGAAAGGCATAATGAAAGGCATCATCACCTTGCAGGTGAAGGAACAAGTCCTGGTAGGGAATGCAGTGGAAGTAAGGCATAAACCTCCAGACCCTGTAGTGAATAGGTACTTTCTGCTGATAAAATCATCTCCTGCCCCTCAGAAACAAGATCTTTTTCCTGTCTGATGTTCAGCAATATTGATTGTCTCCTGCTCTGCCATTTCTCCTTTTGCGTTGTGGTGTTAAACATAGATTGCAACGACTCCACACAGATTATGGAATTCAGAGCTTGAAGAAAGTTTCAGTTGCCAAGGTAATAGGCATAGGAGCAGTAAAAGTTTTGGAATTTAAAAAATAATTATCTTGCTGCAAACCACTAAAATTAACCAAAGTGTTGGTTTGAGAGGGCTTGTCCAGTAAGCTCAGATTTAACCATGAAAGCCATAGCAATATGAGAAAATGCTTAGCATGTTTAGCATTTCAGATTTTTAATACGTGATTTATCTTGCATGTTACAATCAATATTTTTGAAAAAAAAATTGATTTTTCAGTTAAGGAGTTGAAGGGACATAATTTTGTGCTGTTTCATTTTCTGCCTAACTCATTATTACATACACACTTGGAGATTTTTAATTTTTCAGTAAGTTTTACGTGGTCATCTGGGATGAAATTATGCTTACCAAATGATTTTGACAGAATGCAGATGGAAACAATCAAAAGATATTTCAGAAATAGGGCTGATAGTTCATCTTCTCCAACTTACTCCTCATATACTATGAGGAGTGTAAACATGAGAAAAAAAATTTCAGTGAAAGATCAAGAACAATAAGAGATTCAAACAGACTTTAAGAAATTTTAAATCATAGATCTGTCATAGATTGTTGCCTTATAATTTACCTTTTGCATTTTATATGATTCATAAACACTTTTTGGGTCTCAGAGCTCAGATGAAAATTTGCAGCATGATTGTGCATTCCAAAAAGAGTGTATTAAAAATGATGGAAGAATTTCACAACTTTTCCCCTACTTATCTTTTAGCTGTTGTAGAATTTTATATTTTAGAAACCTCTTTAAACATCAAAAAATTTTGCTTGAGCTCTTCTGATAAGGTGAAAATGGCAAATGAAAATAATATAGGATCACTTAAGAAATATTGCTATAACTAAGCTAAGAATGTATTTAAATATTCTTTTTGTGAAAATACAATTTTTTTTCTGTATTTATATTCATGTCAGTAAGAACTTATGAATCAATTGAACTCTTCAGTTTCTGTTTGCATTCTTTAGTTTTCATTTAGTAGTTTGTTTTTTAGTTTCATTTCCCTGGGAAAGTTCCTATTGAAGTAAATGTTGCCCAGGATATGTCTTTACTTTTGAACAATAATTATGAAAATAATATACTAATTAAACATATTGGCTTGAAGAGAAAAAGAAATATTGGAGATACGAGTCCTAAAATTTAAAAAAATTAAATAAGAGATTGTTTACTATGGCACAGTTGAAAAAAAAATGTGTCAAATGGATATAACATGAAAGTCTCATTGTACTTAGTAGAATTTTTAAGGAGAAGAGTTGAGTACCAGTTCATGGCCCTGTTTGACTTGCTTCCTTCCTGAACTCCTGTATACAATTTTTCACAATGTGTCAACAATAAAAAAAAATAAAAGTCAAAGCTGCTTTTAAGGACATAGCTGAAGTGAAAACCAGATTTAATTGAATAAATGAAATTCATTAATTTACTATTTCAAATGAAGGCAATGCATGTGGAGTTCCATCAAGGTTAATTAATTTATCTGTCTGAAGGGACACAACAAAATGGTGTGAACCAAATGATGGTGTTGAAGTTTGTTTCTTATTGGTGAGTCAATAGAAGTCAAGGGATTTGTAAATAATTTAATCTCATTTTTGTAATAAAATGACAACATTATTGACACGTGTCAAGGCACCCTATCACCAAAATTTTAGTAGTCTAGGAAAACTGTTAAATATAATAATCACAAATAACTGATTTATGATTAACAATATAAATCACAGAATTGCAGCATAGCTCATTGTTTGTCTGACCCTGTCTTTTGTAACTTTGTTTTCAATTGATTGTCCTATTAGCAATTTTAAAGATGTGCATGCTGGGTGTATCCTCCAGAGTGCTTCAATGGCATCTGTTGAGCTTGCAGCCATGACTGAAAACTTGCATAAAAATAATTTCTTCACTTCTGAGAAAGTTATGTTTAACAATGCTACAAATAAAGCTGATCAATTTTGATTTAAAGCATTTGAGCTTCCCATTTGGGGCACAAACTTTTATAGGGCTTGATCTGGGGGGTAGGCTGGTGCCAGTTTTTCTTCTGGTGTCCTGCAAATAATAGTCCAAATCCAGGCACTGGGGGGCTCCTCCCATGCCAGTAACTTTAACTTGCTAGGAGACATCCTCAAATAATGGAATTCAATCCCTTAAACTCAAAACAAGACAGTGTCTGTCATGACTTCGGCTTGTGTCAGATAGCATGGGTCAGGGACCACAACCAAGGACATCTTGTTTGCAGCAGCCCTGCTTTGGGGGCTAGTACAATTTAACAGCTTGGACACAAATGCTTCCATTCCAGTCTGGCCTCTGTCCACAACGCTCTCCATCAAGTTTAAAGTGGTTTTAGCCTTTATAAATTACACTTTATGAATGCTTGTACAGTTAAGCAGCCAACAAATCAGATCTCACTAGGAAAACTTAAGCTCTTAATAGCTCAAGTAATGAAAAATGTTTATGCATGTGACTGGATTCAAACATTGTCAGGGGTAGATTAGACAAATATTGCCAGCCAAGCATTTTAAAAAGAAAGAGTGCACATTCAAAACCTTTAGCTACAGTGACTTGCCCAGGAGCTATGGTTCCCTTAGGCAGTGTCCTGTCACCCTAATCACGATGTTGTAAGTTTATTTTTCTCTTGTCCTTTCAGAACATTTTTTTTCTCATTCCCCATTGAAAGTCTATGAGTAAGGGGTCAGACATCAATCTTTTGCACTGCACACTGACTGCTTTCCAGAGAGCAGCTTGTCATCCTATGAGGCAGGGGAAAGAATGGCATGACACAGAGACATTTACTGAAAAAACAAAAGTTAAATTCCCGAAAGCTGTGCAACTTTTGCCTACAGGACAGCATCTTAATATGTGACCTATTATAAAAAATATTTTAAAATTATGTATAGCAAAGAAGATCACACCCTAAACCAAAACTTCCCCTCTTGGACCATCTAACTCACAGCCTTAGGCTTGCCCCCTAGATTAGTTCTTCATTTTATATATTCCTTAGATTTACAAGAGTTAAACATACAGAGATGTTGAATTTTAAGTGTTACCATGACAAATACATAATTTCTGTCTCTATGTGTGTTTATATGGCATGCCTAGTCAGTGGTAAGAAAGACATAAAATAGAATTTTTGGAACTGTACCTAAACCTTTATGTTTCCTCCATTGTTTTCCTCCATACACAATGAACTGAGTGATGTTTTTCCTGAGCTTGGCACTTCGATACTTAGAGAATAAGGAAGTGGTTAAACATATTTTAGAAGGGAGAGATGTAACTACTGAGTTGTATCTTGCTGAACACATATATGTGAAAAAAAAAAAAAAAGATTATTGTCCGTGATATATAACTTTTTAAGAAAATGGTGTTTTATTACAGAAATGTCAAGCAAAGTCCATGGTATTTAAGTGTAAATGGTAGTCACTCCACTTTCCCATCTTCTAGTTCCAACATATGCTTGGGTTTTTTAAACTGTCCCAATTCTCCCTCTGCTGCAGAGAAAGGGGGTGGAAAATTTAGACTCAAAGTCAGCCAACTGTTTAGTGCTGATTGATATTGAGTTAGTTACTCTTTACATGAGCAAGATGCTTTTAATTAGTCTTTGCACATAGTTAAATTGTTCCTGTTTTGGACTTACTGCAGTGTACCAGATTGATCAGCATCTTTTATTTTTATGTACTGTGAAAAAAAAAAAAAAGAAATAAGATATAGGTAGAGCTCATATGATATTACTTGAGTTCCTGAGAGTCTGAAACTCAGTGTCCATCTGTAGGACCTGTTGGCATAGAATATTTTGTGTTTACTTTCACTCTGGAAATGTCATGTATTTCCATGTAACAATATTCCTCCTAACAGTTCCATAAAACACGGGCTGTGCTTGGCATGGCAGTAACTGAGAGCAGAAATTAGTTTGCCTTTGGGTGTCCTGGGTGTTTTCTCAGTATTGGGATTAAATACATTATATTTTTCAGAACACACAAACTAACATTTTCTTACTGAAGACTTTCTCTCCTTCAAATATTTATCTCACTTTAAGGAGTTGTTACATATGGTCTTTTTCAGTTCTCAAGCATAGATGTATTTTTGTGTAGAGGCTTTGAAATTTCTCAAATGCAAGGCTCTTAATTTCCTGGAAGTAAAATTAGCAGAGGGGTAATTTCCTTTAGCTATCCTTAAAAGTGCTTGAGATGCTATGAAACTAAAGGTGTTTTCACACATTGTAAACAGACTGCAGCTAAGTCAGACCTACAGTTAAGTTTACATTCTCTTTTAAGAGAGTTTATAAAAATATTTTAAATTGGAAAGGCAAAATCTGGCTGTACTGCGAAATGGATAATGGCTAGACATTTAATGACAGTTTGCAAAAAGGATATTAGGGAATGGTCATATAGTTGAAAAGGACCAAGGAACCAGGATAAACTGACAGTAAATGACAGTGTAGGTGCTTTGTCCAACTCAGGTTTAAACAGAACTCGTTCAGAAAGCTGCAGAGATGCCTAAGCCAGGCTAGTTTTGTTGCTTTCAGGTGTGTGTATGTGACCTTTTACATGAGAAAGGGGCAAACTGTCAATCCACATGATGCTGTTGTGTCTGGGAAGTTCACTCCTCACTGTCCATCTTGTCATTCCATTTTTTTTATGCTTGATTTGATATTGCTAGCAACAACTGCAATATCTGAGCATCAGATCACCAACAAAGCAGTCCTTAGAAGTCTTGATGGAGTCTCTGATATCAGATGTGATAAAATCAAAAGTGTCAAACTTTGACTAACTGCAAGAAATGCTGAGAAAACTTGGGCAACCTAAGGAGGCATTGGTGGCTGTTCACTGAAAGTCTCCTAAGTCTGAACAGAAAGGCAATTTGTGGACTGAACTTGAAAATTATTTATGCTGTGTATTATATTGCAGCAAAACTCTGGGGATCTGTGTACATATCTCTGGTAAAGTTGAACCAGGAAATCCTAGACTTCCATTGTGCACCCTGCAGAAGCATCACTGTGTCTCACTGGCAGAAAGAGAAAGAATTACCATAAATTTCATGACTGATTACCTGTCTGGAGGCACATAAAAAAATGGTTGCCTGTCAGCCAGATCCACTGCTTTTTCACCTGACTGTGGGTTATTGTCTTCCTTATGCATTACTCCCTGTTTGAAGCCCTCCTCACCAGGCTGGCCAGCTGGTCGGCAGAGATGCTTTTGTCCCATGCAGTTGGGTGAATGCTGTCTCTCCCTTTCAGGCCTTGATCCTCAGGGGTTGTTAAAATCAAATCCCTGTTGCTGACACCAAGTACACAGCTCGGTGTTGACCCAAGGGATCTCCCTATGCTGTGAATATCCATGAATATTTTGTACTTTCCTTTTGCTCAGGAAACAATGATCGCTCTGAAATCAAGAACTGTGTCTCAAGAGACTTACTCAGCTGCCATGCGTTTTTAAGAAAGTAATTAAAATGTTGTTAAAATTTTGTTTTGTCATTTCTGAGATTTGAGAGCATATCTGGACCACATTTAGAAGTTCTCTTAAGCCTTGAAGAATAAATACCTCTAAGATACTGAGAATATTGCAACCTGTAGAACACAGCTTTTGTATCACTGCTGTCTTGAGGGAGAAGACAAGGAATCCTCAGTCATAAGGCCTGTCAATCAGCTTTTGATTTGCAGCATACTACATTGCTATACCATCAGTAGTGAGCATAAGATTTTCATTTTCTCCAAATTCGAGGGTGTTGTGGGGCAAGTTGTTTTCTTGATGTGAGGGCTTTGATGGTTTTGCAGTGAAATAGTTGTCCAGACTGAGGACACTTTCATTTTTGTCACGTATTTTGTAAGCTTTAAGGTCTTTATACTGTAGAGTGATGAGGTGGAGTGATGTCATCCTTTCACTTAGTTTGCATCATTAATTCCTGCTTTTGCTTTTTGAATTCTTCCTGACCTTTAAAACAGGTAACGGCTGTTTCTTTTACCTCTTCTGGTTTTTAAAAACAATTTATTGAGCTGGAGAAGGACCACTGTTGGGATCTCCAGTTCCATCACACTCGTGATAGCTAGACATAGGTAAAGTGTATTGAGACTGGACTGTTAACTTTTGATCTAAAGTATGCACAGAGTACCCAGTATTTTTAGAGATGTAATAAAACTACATCTTGAATGGCAGCTTCACCAGAAGGTCAAGAATTGGAGGACAATAAACATAACATGTCCAGAGGGTTTTCCCCCACAAAAATGTGATACTTACATATGTTGACAGTATGGAGAAAGCTTGTGCTATTTTGCCTGATGCTAATAATAATAGACATGTATTTCCTTTCTAAAAACAAACTGAATCTCACAGGAAACTTGGCTATTTGGAGTATGTTAAACATCTTATTTGAATTAAAAATAAAACATGTTTGCTTATTTTAACTGAGAGAAACAGGGTGTGGAGACTTAAATTATAATTCATTTTAAATTATATCAATTTGCTCAGAAACAGGTGAAAATAAATCATGGCTTCCTGTTCTAGCCTTTTCTTTTTACTTGAGAAGATAAAAAGGAAATGAAGTGGAAAAAACTCTACCACCACAGAATAATCAAATTCCATCTGAGATCTGAGATGGCTATCTGGTTTTGGATAACAGGGGACAAAGGCAGAAAATTTATGAAGGCAGTAAGAATGAGATCATATTAAAAAAAAAAAGGAAAACATCAGTAAAATACATGCAGACAACATAAAATGACAAGATTGCCTGTCTGTATCTGAAATTGCTAAAATTTCAGGAAGATGCTTAAGATTCAAAAAGTACTCTGTCTTTTTATGAGAGAAAATATTTTCCACATAGATCTGGATTTGCCTTGAAAGTTACTGAAAAGTTAACTTTTCTGCAAGAAAAAAAGTTTTCTTTATTTTTCTTTACTATGTTTCCTAAAAACAGTGTAGAAAATAGTTTGAGGTAGTGTTAATGATTTTATAATTAAAAACACATAATATGTCTATATGAGCCATTTAGAGCAGCAATTTTAAATTTTATATTTGTTTTGTGTAACTATAAAAACAAATCAGCGTTTCACATTAGGTGTTTTGCTAGCAATGGGAGAATAGTTATTCTTCAAAATAAATGTTTCTTTCTGCTTTCCCAAATTGGTCTATAACCTAAAATGTACCTGATAGGTGCAGAATTGCTTTCTTCAAAATCCTAAGATTATTCCATATTTATCAAAAGGATTGTGCAAGAAAAGTGGCTGTTGATAGAAAAATAGCCCAGAACGCAATAAAAGATTTGAGGGAAGCCATTGCCAGCATTTCAAATACTGACTCTAATTGCTGGAGGCTGAGAAAACAGAAACTCCTGAATTTCAACAGATAAAGACAAAACAGAGATGAATAAAACAAAATGTTGTTTTCTCATCTATTTTTTTTCATTTAGGAGCATGTGACAGCCACAATTTATCTTGTGTAAAATAATTGGCAGCTGGTAACAGCCACACTAACAGATGGAACTTTGGTGTTATGTGTATTCTTTTTTATGCATGACAGTTGGGAAGACTGGATGAAGGATTACCAGAATGTGAAGATATTACCTGACTTGCAGCAGAAAAGGGATTATTCTCACCTCCAGTTCCTTTTCTTTTCTATGTTTGCTCATGAAAAAGATGGAATTTGAGGTTTGGGAGCGAACAAGACAAGGCTGCATGCTAAATGTCACAGAGAAGGCTTAAAAGCAGTAGCTCAGAGAATTACCTAGTGCCTTCACTCTTATTTTGATTTCCAGGTATTGGCATTATGCCTTGATAAAACATACAGCTGGCTGAATGTATTTTTATTTTTCCTGGTGAAAAAACTGTTTAGCTGACCTATGTTGGCACTAACTGCATTTTTTTTAATCTTACATTCTTTTCTATACCCCAGAATGTGCTGTATATATAGGCAATACAAATTTTGTTCTTGTCTATACATACATATCCTTCCCACTACAGCCATCTTTGCAATCTATAGATGTTGGAGGTAAATTCCACCTCTCCTGAAGAGGACACACTTCAGAGTGCTGCTGCCATTCTCCCTAATCTGTGGGAGAATTCTCTTCTCCTAATGACTTGGGTGTTATTAATAACTTTATAATATAAGAGGATATTCTGTCTCTTTTGTTTTATGACTCCCTTTCTCACTCTCACTTAGGGTGGATGTGTCTGTTCCTGCCTCCATGGATCAGAACCTCTCAGGCTCTTCACTCCAGCTGTGGTAGGGCAACAGAGGGGCTTGGATGAGGAACTCAGCTGGCAGATGGGTCAGTATGAGCTATCTGTGTTTCATTGAGAACACCTGGAAGCTGGGACAAGCAGGAAGTAACCTGCAAGATTTGCAGTCATCTGAAGGAGCATGTTTGTTTTGGGAAGGCCTACCCGAGGTCACACACCTGTGACTGTTGAACATCACAGAAGAGAGATTTCACTTGCCATTCCCCAGCTTAATCTATTTTAATAATTTTTATCAACAAAGACATCCATTTTACCTTCCAAAAGCTATAAAAACAAGAAAGACAGGCAATGTCATTTCAGACATCTGTAAGCAGAAGTGGCTATTGTCTATGGCTTGTGTTATTGTCTGACTTACTCAAAGAAGCAGGTCTTGGAATTACAGACCTGCATTGTTTTTTAGACTACCTTAGAGTCATTTATGCTTTTATCCCTCAAATATCTTTTTCTGTCGTAGATGACTTAAAAATTCATAGCCAACTGTTACTGACATCCCTGTACTGACATGTATAACTTTTAAATTACAATTAGTGATGAGAAGCTTCATGTAGATAAGAGCCAGTCTTGTCTCAGTGGATTCCTGGTAGAAAAGAAAAGCTTGGCTTAACAGACTAGGGGCTTTTAAAAATGAATCCTTGCCTAGGTGATGCTGAGGAAACAGTGCAGCAAATGCAAGAGGCAGAAAGCTGAAGCAGTAATGATCGGTGTGAAGCTCAGTGGAGAAGTAGATCTTGAGACTCCTTTTAGACAACACAGGAGCTGTTGAGTGCTGTCGGGACCAGAAAAATAGCAGGTTAAAAAGCAAAAGCATATTAATATTTGGAAATGTTATGAAGGAAAAAACCTTCAGGTTTAGTCAGGCCTGTGGCTGTGAATTCAGAGGCTGAATGGGTTTTCTCTGGGTATGAGGCTGTGTGACTGGCTGGTGGTTTCAATGACTGGGATCAGCAGGAATGCAAAATCTGAAGAAGAGTGACTATCAGCCCCCTGGCACACAGTGTACAGGACACGTTTAGTAATGAAACCAGGTCATTTTTAAAACCTTTCCATTACCAGATTAACTTATATGTTTCCTTGACTCTGACCAGCAAGTTGGGTAGTGCAAGACAAACTGTATTTCCATGCTTCAAGCAGTAAAGTGTGTAAAATACCAAAATTAAAGACAGTCCTGGAAAATAGCTTGAAATTCAGCATAGTTTTACTTTTAGCTCCTGCTTAGCATAGCCACAATCTGAAGAGGCACAGTGCCTGACTGTACACAGGACCAACAACATTCTGCATCAAAATGTGAGTGTGCCCAAATGAAGCAGAAATTCTGTAGCATGGAAAGAAAATGCTCTCATTAATTTTTCATCACATATATATATATATATAAATACATCCACTCCTGTTTTCTTCGAAATCATCTCAATTCTCATTCAAATGGGGTAGTTCTTGATTTGTAGTAGGATAACACACAATATGATAATGGTAAAAAAGCTATCATGGGGAACAGATCAGTAAATGGCTTTTCCAGATGACAAATGATCCTCCACTTGTGATTCATCTAAGAATATGTGTGTTTACTGTGTTAGTCTCAGCATTTGAATGCTGTTTGTACACAGACATCTGGGAAAAGGTTGAATTGTGACATATATTCCAGATTTTCAGTCTGTTCTCGGCATCCTTTTATTTGCTGGTACAATATACTGGGCTTCCAGGTGATCTCCTTCAAGTATTTTAAGTAAATGGGGAATGAGAATGGAGGGTCATACCTAGGCAGAAACAAATATACAGAGAATAGCATCTGTCATCTGCTGGAAGAGAAGGTGGAACACAGTAGTTCAAGGGAAAGTGACTCCAAAGCTTTCTGAACCGCCATGTTTGGAGCATGAACTTCCTTCTGGTTATTGTGAGAAGAGGTTATAAGAGCTCACTGAAGTGTCTGAGTGGAAAGCAGGAAAACCTTGAAGAATTTATGCACTTTACCTGACTGGCAGAAGCTTGTTCTTTGCTTCAGATTTACCAAGTTCATCCTGGTTTGGTTTTCTTTTTCAATTTTGCTGAAGACACTGCGACTTTTGTGATCTTCTGACTATATATAGATATGCTGATACTGAAGTGAAGTGATAAAAAAGGAAGTTTTGGAGATTGAGTAGAGGCAGTATGTCAAAATGTGTGATCTGAATGCTTTAATTCTCAGTGTTGCTGTGTATTAGTAACTTAAAGGGAAAAAAAGCCCCAGATATGTGTACTGGGCAAATCAAAGGGTTTGGCTTTCAACTTGTCTTGGCCCACTCAAGATTTATTCAGATTTTATGGAGTCTGATTTAGAATTATGGCAAAATGCCATGTTAGAGAGTGACCCTCTTCTCTGGGACATGCTCTGGAGTCTGCCATGCGTCTCCATATGTGTATGAAATTTTGGTTAAGGAGAACAAAATCAGGATGGCTGTAGGCTTGAGCACAGGATCAAATCCTACTTGGATAAAGCACAGTGCAGAGGGAGCATCAATTGACTGGCTTTAATTCCACAAGAAGGCAGTGCTCTGTGGGCTGTCTGTTTTCAAGGACAGTCTAGTTTACTTTAAAAGCATTAAAAGAGGTAAAGACATCTGCTGTAGGTTTCCTTTACTGATTTCTTCCCAACAGTTGAATCCAAGTAGATTTAGCAGGTTCAAGGTGGGAATTATTCCATGTGCTAAGGGGAGCTGATTGAAGTTAATATGATTGACTACAGACAGGCACCCCCCCAAAAAATGGATGCTTCTTTTCACAATAACTGTGGACAGTCAGGGCTGCAAACATGTTTCACATTTTTAGTATTTCTCTGGCTGTCCATAACATAAAGAAGATACTTGTTATTGAGTCATGCAGTTTCAGGCTCCCAAACAAAAATGTTAACGGTCTTGACAACACACTTTTGCTTCTAAGTTAGTTAATTTGTGATATAGACCCACATTTTGTTCAAAGGCCTAAAGGAAACTTAAAGTGACTAGCCCCTTTGCAGCAATAGCTTTTCACTATAAAATGCAGACAAGTATAACTCCCTATTAAAATTTAATGCTATGCTTTAGATAGATTTTCCCCTCTTATGTTCTAATTGCACTCATTTGAAAGTACCTTATAGTGGTGTAATAGAATTAATGTGAATGTAAGACCTGATGCCCTCTCTCAACACCATTAGACAGCCATACGTGCTTTTGCAGGCAGGCGTGAGATCAGTGCTGCCCCTTCAGGGATGCATGATGGAGCCTGTCC
Organism: Euphonia xanthogaster; assembly: GCA_034509185.1. Lineage (NCBI taxonomy): Eukaryota > Metazoa > Chordata > Aves > Passeriformes > Fringillidae > Euphonia > Euphonia xanthogaster. The sequence goes on along the minus strand of JAYDZK010000202.1, from coordinate 47,503,908 downwards.
AGCTGTGCTGTGCCAGGCCTTTGGCAGCCTGAGCCACCTTGGGCAGCATTAGGGGAAAGGCAGCCTCCCCTTAATGACCCTTCTCTCTCCAGTCACTCCTATTAAATCTACCCCTTTCATTGTCATAGGTTTTTAGTGACTCACAGCAAGTGCATTAACAGTACTTTTTGGGTTACCGGTGAAGGTTATCCCTGCTTTATAGAGGAAGACCAGAGCTTAAATAATTCCATGAAGGTCATAGTATGTATGATCAGGAAAAGTGGTGGTTTTGTTTCTGTTTCAGCTTTCTCCCTTCCATTAAGGGAAAAGTTCAGGTGAACCTTTTCCTTTCACAGTGCTATGATTGGGGAATAAGTGTGTTACTCAGCAGTGTTGACCTGAAATCTTGATAAGGAGCTTGTTGCAGAAAACACCTGTAAGGGTAAAAAACAGACTTGAAAGAGCATTTCAGTAGACAGTTCAGAAGTCAGCTGAACACCTGCAACTGTCCTTTATAACCAATACTTCAAAACATTTAGTTAGAGGAGATTATGCCTGTAGTTTCTACATTTGTCTTTCCCTTGCCAGCTGCAGAAAGAGGCATGGCTTTTTTTTGCTGCCATATAATCTCTGATCAAAAATTAATTGGTTTTCCTTCATCATGCCTCTCTGTACTTGGATACTCTGGAAAGAGATGTGACCACTGTTTAACTTTCTGTCAAAATTTTGCATGGATGGCAGGAGGAAGGTTGGTCCAAGTTTCACCTCTGTTCTCTCTCCTTTTCTTCAGTGATGCATCTAGTTACAAACTGGGAAGCAATGAAGAAATTTTCATTTTGCAGACCTCTGATTTTTTTTTTTTTTTTGACATAAGGTTGATTTTTCATTGTGTATTTCTCAGGAACATAATTTAGAAATAGTGAACATTTAGTTCTACTAAATTTGTTTATAACTAAATAAAACAAGGTAAGTAATTGACTCAGGAAAGTTTAATTGTAAAATGCCAAAGTACACGCTATTAAGTCTTTGCTATGGTGAAATAAAATTTGACTATAGCTTAAACAACTACATTTCTTGTCTTTCGAAGTCTGTGTCACGTGCCTGAACATAATTTGCAACTGTTTCTAGCCATTTTAAGATTGCCGGTTTATGTGCTTTTAAAGATATTGCTATTGATTGCTATTTTTATTAAAAATCTAGCAGAAAGGAGAGGAAAAGCTAGTTAAATCTTCCTTCTTTCCCCAAAAAAGCCACTCATAATTTACAGAATGCCTAAAATATCTAGCAGAAAATGAATTAATTACGGGTGATATTTATTTTAACGGAGACTATTTATTTGATTTCAGTCCTGTTACCTTAGAAAACTGGCAACAAGGCAGTTAATAAATGCTTTTATTGATCAATATACCTCAAGAAGACAGCAAGAGGCAGGAGCTTTATTTAGACATATAAAATTATAGGATTTGGATTTAACAATTTGACAAATAAAATGAAGTATCTGGTCTGGGCTAACCTGAAATGTTACCCTGTTTTATAGAAGTCAACATGAATTTTTTTTTTCCACTAGGAACAAATATTTCCTTAAAATGTTTGAAAATGTTCATACTTTTACCCTTAACACTTCAGTTTTGATAAATAAAATAAATGCTTGATCATGAAATGAAATGACCAGTTAAGAAATGAAAAGTCAAAATAACCTGAAAATCAATAAAATATTCTTTCACTTTGTAATTTCTTATTTTATATTTTTAAGTACTTTTTATTATTCTGCATTTTTTCTTTATTCAGTAGAACCCAATTTTCCAAACAAGTTTAGAAAATCTATTTTAGTCATATTTTCCAGCTGCTAAAATTGATATTCTGCATGTCAATCTGCTCTCCCCTCTCCTTTGCTTTCCAGTCACATGTGTTGTTACAGTACTATTTTTCATATGTTTGACCAGTGAGGTCAAAATGGACAAAGAGAAACTAAAAGGAATTGAGTGCTGACAGGGGGAAGCTTGCCATGCATCCCATGGGATGGGACAGATAACTGTGTTTCAAGCTAAGCTACCTCTGAGGCAAAAAGAAATTTAAAAAGTCCTAGGGAATCAACTTTCTTTCAGAAGAAGGAAATTTGATTAAACAAGCATCTGTGACTACAAAATAATAAATCTAGATCCTTCAGGTCTCAGTGAAGCTGTTTTTTTTTTCAGATATAACACCAGAATACAGTACCAGTTGAAAGAGCCACTGCAGCTTGAAGAAGGGTTCCAAGGAGTGCCGTCAGCAGTGTTCTGGTCTGCAAAAGGCAAATATTGTCCTCTCCTGTTAGGTGTGTAGTTTACTCAGAAGAGCTGCTCCACAGTGCTCTGTGGCTGGTCGGTGACAGCCCTCTTTGCAATTTATCTTAAATGGACAATCTTTGCACTAATTTCAGTTAGAGTTTGTTTAGCTTTCATGCTTCTGGATCAGTGGATTTTCCAAGAATTCAAAGCCCTTTCCATCAAAGTTCATTTCAACAGAATGGTGTTCAGGATTCTGGACACACCCAAGTGTACACTCATACCTATCCAGTCACCTTGCTGTGCTAATGATACATTGCACTCCAAAGCTGAATATTCTACTCCTAATACACTGTTCTGTGTCAGTTTAAGGGTAGGAGTTTTCTGACTAAATATGTAAAATAAGTCACATTATACGGTTCCATTTTGAAATATCAGTAAAAGAGATGGAGTACTTAACATTATGTGTTTTCTTTGTAAATTTTCTTCCCCTGAAGAGAAAAGAGGAAAAATCCATCTTCTGGCCAGGTTCTCATCTCTATTCAACTAGTTTTACATTATTTAAAAATGGAGTTATGTTCTGAATTCCATGAGGGTTGCAAGCATTGCCTCAGGTCCTAACATGGTGCCAGATGAAAATGGTGAGTTATTGGGAGGAGAGTACTATAAGTAGAAGTTTAACAAGCTTGGAGTTTACTACACTTGCAAGTTCCTACAATTTTCCTTCTGTAGATACTGTCAGAAACCAAACTGAGAATTAAAGACATGGAAAACTATCAAACTTTCAAAAAAACCCCACAAACAAAATAACCCAATATGAATGTACCTATTCTATTCCTAAGAAACTATTATATGATTATTGCAGTGAGTTAAAACATTGTCATATTAATACCTTTTTTGGCTTTGTGGCCAGTCATTGCATATTTTGAATTTTGGTGTAAAACCCTAAAAAGTTAACATCAAATTATGACTGCTCTTGGGGTTTTTTTTCCTCTTTTATCCATGCTTTTTTTCTCTGCGAATGTCTGCCTACGTAACTTCCACACGTGGCTAGTGGTGAAGGAGGTCTCTTCCTTCACAGAGGCATCTGCTGATGAGCAGGACTACTGTTCCATTGAGTCTGGGCAGACCAGCTGACCAGCTGTCTCCTTCCCCAGAATTGTGTTATTAGCTCTGTGGATTTGTTTTCTGCAGAGGAGCTGTGGCTGAGGGATGTCTCCCTGTAGGAACACGTCTGGAAGGCATGCTGTACACTTGTATATAGGGGCCTACACCAGAGACATCTCAAGAAATCTTCATCATGTGGGTTTTACAACTTCGATGGCAAATGAACTCTTTGGTGTTTGATAAGTAGGAGAAGATGATATTTACTTGAGGGAATCTAGCTGACTGTTATGCAAAGTTAATCTTAACTTTTTCCAGTTAGTATGTAGGTTAAAAGCTTGAGTATGTGACTGACTGTATAATAACCCATCAAGATCGTTGCTTGAACTAGCCCTTGGTAACCTCTCTGGTCACTTGGTCCTCTTTCAGTTACTGGGTTTTTTGACATCACCCAACAGCATCTAGCTGCATCTTTTTCTATTAATAGATAAAATGCCATTCAAGTCACATGCAGTCATGCAAGAATAGCAGAAATAAAGCTATAAAACCCACAGAATGCACTTACTCTCTTATTTGTTTGAGACACCCTTGAAAAAAGGGTCTCAGAAAGAGGTACTGACCATAGTACCTACAGATGAGAGGGCTCTGACCTTTCATTAAACAACAGCATTAATATATGTACGTGTAGTGACATTCTGCTACATCCCCTAACCCTTGCTAGGAAATCCAATGACTAGTGATGCTCCCCTATCCATACTCTTGCTTGGCTTTTTAGCTATTGTAAAGACCTTAAAGCTTGGCTGGTTTCATCCGTTCATCCTAAGCCACATTTCCCATCTGTGCTGTGCAATATGCAGAGAGCTTCCCTAGCAGCATGTACCTCATCTGCTCTGCAATCATATATCCTGAGTACTGAACAATTACATTCTCTCTAGACAAAGGTGACTTGATATATACTAAGCAGAAGGTTGCACTCTCTGACTTTATAGAGTTTTTTATTAAGATGTGACACCTAATGAAATGTTCGTGATTTGGCTTTAGTAGGCTTTTTTTTTCTGTTCAATTTCCCTTTTTTTTATTTTGCATAATGAATATTAATCTTCTAACTTAATTGGCTTTATTGATTTTTTGCATCACTTATTTAAAACATTTGCATGAGTAAATAAGAAGTATTATAAATCCTTTGCTTCTGAATAGGAGTTGTAGCAAAGAAGCACACAGTGAAAAACAGTGCTTAATAAAAGGAAAATAACTCAAGCTTAACAAACGTTCATGGAAAATTAAAATCTGAGAAATGGTTGTGTATTTCAGCAAGGTGGTATATGATCAGCAGTCAGGTCTTGTTTAAAGGCAATCAAAATGGAATTCTTGTTCTTCTCTAGTCTGACACTTGCTTAAATGTGCTAACTTAATTCCCATCACCATGAATAAAAACCATTAGTGCATATTTTGCTTACTGCAGGCTGATGTCTGCCCAGCTATGGCTCCCCTATCACAGAGTTCTGAGATCCATGGGAATACACCTCTGGTTTCCTTTCCTGTTAACTCAGGAGTCATCCCAGTGTCAACTCAGCAGTATCATATCTCAGAACAAATCTCTAGAACTAGTAAGAAGGAAACATTACTGAATTACCCCTCCATAGCTTAAACGGGTTTTTTTTGAAACTGAGGGAACAACAAGACTTTGTAAAATTCTTTTTTCATAGATGATTTAATATAATTTTAATGCATGGTAGATGATCTAAATTATTTTAATGCCTTTTTATTTTCCCTCTAAGTCATTATTTAAAACTTTAAAATGTTGTTCTGTTAGTAAAAGTGCATACTACATTAATCTGCCCAAAAAATGCTGAAGTTCCTTATATTGCAATTATATAGTTAGGATAATTAAATATTTTTAATTTCTTAATAGTGAATTCACGGCAGGTGGTTCAGGAAAACAAGAAACGGTACAGAGACTTCAGATAACTTCTTTCATTAACAGGCAAAACCTTGTTGAAAAGGTGCTTTTCTGACTTCCCTGCTGGAATGTTAGCAGAAGGTTATCTTCACAGACAGAAGCAAGCAGGCAGCAGACACAGGGCAGACAAAATTGCTGTTCCTCACAAAAAGACCTGTAAGCTGAGCCCTAAGTAAGCTACACAGAGTTTTGTCAAATGTAGACAGTGGGATCTGGCCAACTCCAGCCTTTAGAAACACAAGGAATGAGAAGAGGACACAGGCACAAAATCATAATAACAGGGTTTTCACTGCCCTGAATCATGTCTCCACACAGGCTGGCAGTTTTCATCTCAAGTGAGAATCCTCAAAACCCACAAAGGTGGGTTCGAGAATAAAATTGCTTACATCAAAGTAGCAGAGAATCTTCCAAATATAACGATTGCATTATTATTCTTACTAAGCACAAAGAAATGTATTGGCAATGAAATGACAGTATATTTCTTGAGGTGTATTGTCTCACCTTTCCTTTAGTAAATACTTAGATGAAAAGTATTAAGAAGCACCGAAGAATTTTTTTCAATATTTTCATTTTTATTCTGAAATGAATAGTAGGATTGTTTACACAAAATTTTTTTGCAACAAAGTTCATCTCAACAAGCAGACATTTCAAAAGGTGTGTAACATTTCCTATTAATAATGCCTGTGTGGACTTCTGTGCTCTGTTTATTGCTGTATGCTGCTTCCCTCATCCTTAATGCAGTTTGCTTCTCTCACCCCCAGCAATTGTCCCTCTAGCTCTGACCTTGCAGGCCACATCTGCTCTGCTCCTGATAATCTGTCAACAGGGAATTTGAAACACACCTGCTAAATTCTGGGGAAGCTCTGGCCATGTGTCCAGCAGCAGAAGTGTTTAGAAAAGTTTTTGTAAAATTTCAGAATAGTCTTTCAGTTAAGACAAAAGTCACAAATAAAATAATACTCAAATCAGATCCAGGTCAACTTTATTAAGGTGTTTTTTGCTCATTTTTGTAACTATGGGACACCTATTTTTGGTATTATCTCTCAGTTCACATTAGAAATCACTTTCCTGAAATAAATTAATTAAGATTGAAACTAAACCACATGAGGTTTTCCTTTAAACAATGCCAAAATGTTTTTTCATTATTTCAGTAATATTTTATCAGATTTTTTGAACTTAAACCAAATCCTTCACAGCATAGCAGGAATATAGAATGTACAACTCTAATGCTAAGACCATAAATAATTTCTATAATTTCATCAAACCCCTTTTGAAAAGAAGTTAGGTTTCCTCACCATCCTATTTCATTTACAAGGTGGTATGGAACCTCTTGCAAAAAAAAATTAGAACATTTTCTGTTTCCAAACTGAAAAATTTATAACCACATATATCTATCTGCTTCAGTCTGTGAAACTATTCTGAACAAAAGCCTTAAAAAAGTACCAATGTCTTTTTCTCTGAATCTGAGCTGAAATTCCATTTTTTTAAAAACATCTTACCCTGAATATGAATCCATTCTCTTAGAATATAATGAAATTTTTTCCAGTGATTTTTTGGAGAGGTTGCACCTAGATACAAGATTTTCATTAAGAGATTTAATTTCTTTTCTCTCAGACAGAATCCACAAGAAGTATAAAATTAATTCCTTTCTCCCAGCTGGCCATGACAGCAGGTTTCCATTCCGGATCAGAGTGATTGAACCAGATCATGTCCAGAGGCCCTTTCCAACCTCAACCCTTCTGTGATTATGTATATAAAAATTGCTGCTGAGTAATCTCCTTTCCAAATCTAAAACTGAGTAACTAACCAAAAATTAATTCAGAGGAAATGTTTTTTGAGTCAGACTGTGATCTATACTTTCAAAAGTAACAGCAACTGAGTCCGGTCTGAAAACTCAAAGAGTTTCCTCTCCAGAGCAGTTTTATTTTGTTTTCTTTTCCTTTCCCTTTTCACTTTATTTGGATATACCAATTTATCTGAATTTGCATTGACTAATTCAAAGTTCTCGTTAATTCTGCCCAAAGAGGTTTTAGAATACCTGTCCTGGGAATTATTCAGCAGTTGACAGGATATGACCCTTAGGAATGTGGTAAAACTTTGAAGTCGAGAGTGACTGGGAATGCTTTGGCAAGGGAGTTGGACCCACGGGGATTCCTTCCAACTTGAATTCCTCTAATTTTTTTTTTCCCCATTCAGTTTTATACTGAAAACTTAGTATGACATTAGAAATAGTTACATTCTTTGGTACATCCCTTTCTCAACCTCAATCACTGACAAAAAAGAATGAGGTATTTGTCTCCTCGGCAAAACCAATCCTCTCACAATGCTGACAGCTTAGAGACACCTCTATGTCTAAGTTAAGATATCATACTATTCCTTACTGTTCTACTGTTTATAATCAGTGTAACTACTGATTGCAACTGATTATTATGGTGGGGTTCAAACTAGATAATTTTTAATGTCCCTTTCAAACCAAACCATTTTTTGATTCTGTGATTCTATGATTCTATTCAAAGGTGTAGATATGGACTGTCATTGAGCAACTTTCACTTGTTTGGTAGGTCCATTTTATTTAAAGTAATTTTTAATTCAAATGAATGGAAAATGTTCTATTTTGTGGTAAGGAAAATCAAGGGCAGCTGTGCAATTATTGGTCCAAGTAATTTTCAAAAACTGTTTCAAAGAGCAAACAATAGAATAATTAGAAGCAGGTTATATCGTTCTTTTATTAGAAACAGATTATATCTTTCTTTTCCTTTACAGGATCATATATGCCATGTTGGCTCAAAATGGTATGAAATAACCTTGGGATTTCCCAACTTCAGTTTAGCTGCATAAATCTTAGATTAGCCAGGAGTTCTTGGAGTATTTCTGCTTTCTGCTCTGTTCTTGTCTTTCTCTTATGTCCGAATAGTAATGAGGAAGACGGCGCAATCCGCAGCTCGTGCAGTCAGCTGAGAATTCTCCTTCTGCATAGGAAGTGGTAGTTGAACAAAGGCAGAAATAACCTTCAAACTCCCTTATTTATGAGGATGCTGTTTTAAGTCATTCAGTAAAGTAGAGTTTAATAATTAAATACATACATTTTGCCATTCAGTCACTGAGGTGTGAAAAAATTTCTAGGCAGTCAGTTTATGTCCAGAAATAAGAATATTGTAACAAAATATGCAATTTGCACACAGAGTCATTTTTATGCTTGGTTCCTCACCAAAAAATTGTGAGGAAGGTTTCTCTCTGAAACATTAATTAAAATTCTTTTTTAACCACTATAAAAGGCAACCCTGAATAAATTAGAGCATATACTGATTTTAAAAATACAGTAAAAATTCATTTGTGTACTTGTGTGTGCCTGGGAGAGGAAGGGGTCAAATCAATTTGTAATGTGTAGAGCATGAAGTCTAAATTAGGTAAGCTTTACAATGGATAAAAGCTGTGTAGGCTGACTGCACACACCTGCTGAAAGCAAGTGGGAAAGAGATAAAAATGCTGCTTCACTTTTTTTCTTGAAGAATTTTCAGTGCTTTTAAAATTCTCCAAGTCCTTTGAGCTATTTCAGAGTTAACAAATGTAGCCTAGAGAAATGGATGAGGAACTCTAATGCCCTGGAGAAGCAAAAAGGGTCCTTCTCATATAAATTGCAGCTTATTGTGTTAGCAGTTCCTGTATTTTTTTTAAAAAAAGTTTTAATAATTTTCTTATTTTTCTACCAGAAAAATAGTTTTATTGTGAGGAGAACGGTCAGATTTCCAGCAAATATTATTTCCTTATTGATTTTATTTCACACTCTCATAATTTACCAATTTTATTTAATGACATTACTTTTCATGTATAGGGTGTCTGCAGTTTTTCTGTCCACACTCCCCACACCAGGCATGGTGGCCCATGTGTTTTTGTTTACAAACACTCATATTGCAAGATTGCCTGTAGAAACAGACCCAGGAGGTCAGGATAAGAAAGGAGGGATGTAACATATTCTTTTGTTTCTCAGTCAGGATTCAGGGCCAAAGTAATTCTGACTGCTTTACCTGTTTACAATTAAAACACATGTCTAATTTCTAAATCCATTTCTAAGGACCAAATCAATAACAAATGTTTTAAAAGGCTCATAACCAGGAGAAAGTAGGACTGTGCCTCTCCTTCTTCCCAAGGTATTTGAAGTGGAGGAACAAACCATGGGGTGGCTTGTCTTTGTTGCAGCTATATTTTCCAGTTCTGAAACCTACCTCAAGGTGATACTTCTTTGGGCTTCAATTTGCCTTGATTATGGGGTATGTGAAAGCTTTACAATAGTGTCCCCGTTATGGATGGGTGGCATCCTGCCTGTGGCAGGCTGGCTGACTGCCCCCTCATGAAGCCCTGAATGTGCTATACAGTGGCCACACTCACCTACCTGCCCACTCTCAGAACTCGCAACTCTAAATGGAGTATACAGTCAGATCAAAGGACTATAGCCCAAATTTTTGTGTTACAAGAGCTTGCCAACACAAAAGTAGGTTTTTCTTGTGCTTTTACTGACTTTTCATCAGGAAGGACTCTGAAACTTCCAAAAAAACCTCTTCTCCACTGCAGGCACCAGGGCGGGTCCTTCAGTAGACAAGAATCCTGCTCCTGCAGATAAGTTCCCAGGTGCTGATTGCTTGGACATGAAATCATACTGGAGAAACAGCAAATATAAATTCCTAATGATAAATTGGCTGCTGGCAAGAGACCTCCAGACACTGTGAAGTAAACTTCAGTAAGGAGTGATTTTGGTGTGAAATAGGTGAGATATCAGGAACCAAGAATTTCTTCTTTGATGCAAAAGAAATTTGTGTCTTGCCTGCTGAAGATAGAAACTTGTTAGGATGAATTCCTAATCCATCCTAAAAAAAATCTCTAAGTGTGTTCTAACAGGTGAGATAAAGGAACTGAAAAATTTCCATGATATTTGACCTCTGTAAAACCTGACTCCTGCAAATAACTCACAGATTCTCTCTGCTCTCTGTTAAATACCATCTTATTTTTTTTGGTTATATTTAATTCTGGCAAATACATTTATGTTTTGTGGACAGAACTGTATTTGCATTTGAAGGTGTATCGGGCATTATGTGTTTTTTAAAACACTACTTTAAGGAAAAAAATTCCCTGAAGGTGAGAGAGGAAGCAAATAGCAGAAATTGTCATTTACACTGGAGGAACCAAAACTTAGAGGAAGTAAAAAAACTCCTGTGGCCCTTTCACAAATTTCAGGCTTAGGAATTCTACAGTCTGGTGGATGACATGGTTTCAAATATGGAAAACATGGGCCATGAACTTATTACAAATGTAATAAACTTGATTTTTAAATGATTCATTATTATTTCTTGTTAATATATTTAAGGTATTAATTAGGTAATGTTTAAGTTTTGTTCACGTATACCTTTTTAGACAATGACCTGGCACATCTTCTCTGCAACTCTCTTAAGGTAAGAATTTGAAAACAGGTTTCCCGGTGAAATCAAAGATCCCTTTAGGAAGAGACTTTACGTCCTGTCTGGCAGTGACAATTTGTGGATGCTTAGCAAAAAAAAGAACAAGAACAGGACAATTGATACAATGGCACTTTCCCTCGTGTGTCTTTCCAGCTTTCAGCAATCCACAGTTTAGGGACTCCTAAAGCCATCAGTGTAGAGACTTAATAATCTTTAGTGGATGTTTCTTTCATTAATTTGTTTTAAAAATTACTTTCTGAGCCTACTTATATTCTGGCCTCTGCAACATGGTGTGGTGATGAGTTACTTAATTTAATTATAATATGCATGGTAATTTCACTGTTCTTTACCTCATGTTCCCTCAGTTCTTTCATCATGAGAAACTATAAGAAGTCTCAGAAAATTGTTCTGCTAGCCATCTTTTTAGTATCTTCTCCTTTCCAAGCTGAAGCGTGTTAACTTAGTTTTTCCAGATACACAAACTGCTGTATATCTCTGGTCACCCCTGTAGCCTTTAACTGCCCATTTTTTCTGGGCTATTTTGCAGATGAGATAAGAAAAGCTGGAAGCACTGAGGCTGTAGGTAAACAGCATTTAATCCATGAGCTAACAGCAGAAGGAATTATTCTCAATTCTTAATATATTTTACATTTTATTTCCTTTCTGGTTTGCTATGAGAATTGAGCAGATATTTTCAATCCTCCTGTAAAGACTTCATGTTCTGTTACCGGCACAGTAATTGTCATTTTAAAATACATCATGGTATGCATGTGGTTCTTTTACTCCAAGCTTTTGTTTGCACACAAAAATTTCAAGTCTGCCATTTTTGCTGTTTCTATTTTCTTTTCTCTATTTATACAGTGCTATGAGAATGTTTTGCTACACTTCTCAAAAATTTGTTTTCTCCTTGTCCTAATTATTTTTTGTGTTGTTTACAAATATTGTGTCTTCTGTAGTCAGTACCTTTTTCAAAAGTATGATTTGTTCATCATACCACAGGTCCTGGCCAAATTTCTACTGTCTGCCTCTGGTATTCTCCAGCACTGAGAATGTCAGTCACTCATTCTTCTCCACAGTGACATGGTCATCATGGTCACAAGCTGGCTAATGTGATACAAATCTTAGAGCTGCTTTTTAAGGTTTGTTTTGTTCAACAGCTGAATAATTAAAAAATAATATATCCTTGCAGAATATATTTTAAATGACATTAGAAAATTCCAAGGAACACATGACCACAATTAATTTTTAATATATCCTGAATTAGTCTGTGTTGAAGATAAACATCAGATTTGATCAGTCATAAGTCTGAATGCAGTTTTAAAATGTATCTGTTTTGTTTTGAAACTGTGCCTGACAAGCATGAAATATATTTTATTGTTCTCTTTAACTAGACAGAAATCATTACTTGAATCTATAGCATGTAATTTTGTGCAGGAAGCTGAGTTATATTTTGAGATTAATGAGGGAGAAAAGAAGCTGACAGTTTTAGGTCCTAATGTCTGGGGTTTATAAGATATTATGACATGCTTAATTTGGAGAATCACTTTTTTATTTATGTGTGTATGCACACATATTTTATCTCTTCAAAAGGACAAATATTCCTTTCCAATATCCAACAGATGTTTATTATACCTCTGTTCTTGCAGCATCAGGCAAACAACACTCCATAATATTCCTACAGAGCCTGGTCTGGGACTGATGTATCAATCCTTTTGAAAATCCTTTTTATAAATCCAGCCTAACACTGATTTTGTGCAAGTAAGCCAATCAGCCATCTTATCTCTGAAAGACTTAGGGGTAACTGATAATATTGTTATAAAACCCTTCCCAAAGAGAAATATCTTTTTGTTCCTGTTTCAAGCTTTCCTAATCAAAAAATATCCCTTTTGTTATTCTTCTTACATTGAATTTTCCAATATTCCATCCCATTCTTAAAACAAGCACAGTTCAAATCCAGATGAAGCTTTTCCTTTTTTCTTTTTTTTTTTTTTAATTTAATTTTCACCAAGATTATTTACAGGTCTTACTCCTGTTTTTCATTCACACATCTTCATATCAGCAGAATACCATTTTGACCATGAGCATGAATACCATACTCTGACCAGGGTTATTAAATGCTCTCTTCACTCTGAGCTATCAATTGACATTCTCATGACAAAAATGAGAGGTGGCATAACACCACATGAAAGTAAAAATACTCATTTCTCATCACAAACTGAGTGTAGATCAAGTGCTAATAGTGGAAGAACTAAAAGAAACACACCAGCTATGCTTTAAAAATTCTTCTCAGTCAGTTCTATACAGAGAAGAAAACCACAGAATTTAATTTACCTTTTCTGTACACCACATTACTACTATTTATGTTATATAAGGTATTTACTTTCTTCCCATAGTTTGCAGCCAATTAGAAACAAAGTACATGCTTTTTAATCTTTCTTGGCAATGCCAAACTTCTTTGTGTAACTTGATTTTGGGAGAGAAAACATCCTGCTGCTAAAATATCTAAATCTTTTTTTTTAATAAGTTCTTCAATTTGATTTCAGAAAATAATGTTGAATAAAACTAGTTACTGAACATGCTGAATCAGATGATCTTCTCAAATCCTTAATTTGATTTCTCAGTGTATATGTTCACTTGCTTTACATTTAAATTTCTTCTTCTTTTTCTTACATTGTTTTTAATAAGCTTAATTGTTGATACAAGTTGTTTTCTATTTTTACAGTTTCTTTTAACGGCTTTGTCTGGCAAACATTGTTTATATATTCTAGACTGATAAAAGATATATGTGTACTGATGGGAAACATTCATAACAGTTATTGTAGGTCATGAAAATAAGTTATGGTAGCAAGCAAGACATTTTTATTATCTTAGCTAAACATTTTTGGATTATCATTAGTGCAGGGAGATTTATGACTTCCTGAACTGAAGTTTAGGATGCTTTTGAAAGTTAGTTCCTCTCCTTTTTTCCTTCCTTTTTATCTTTTAAGTTTTAAATGTTTGAGATAACTTGCAATATATTAGTTTGTACAAAATGAATTAATTTCTCTGCCTCAGTGAGAGAAGGAAATATACTAACTAACTATAATTATGAAATGTCATTCATTAATTAGCACAACATTTGTGGATCCCTTTCTGCTACTCTGCAATCTGTATTTTTCTGTATTTTATGATGAAATCACACCCACATTGCTCAATCAGGTGGTAATTCCAATTTAGGAAGAAGGTGTGTATCAATTACAAATATTCGTGGGAGAACTGGAAATGCTTTGAACAGTGACACTGCCTCTCATTCTAGGAGATAAATGTGCAGCTCAGTGCAGTAAAGAATCTCCCAAGGAAGACTGTGCCACTGCCATTTTTCCGTTTCACTTTTGTTACCTGGCACTGTACTTCATGTATTATCAAAGCTAATACCAAAATAATTGTTTTAGAAAACATAACAAACACACAAAAAAAACCCCTACAAAAACAAACATCCTATTCTGTTCTATCACTAGAAAAACTGGTAAAGAAAATGTATGCCAGTAGAATAACAGAAATTATTAGGGATATATAATTTTTCAGCTGTCTTTCAAATCCTAAGACTGATTACTCTTTTCATTCAGGGCAGAATGACCACTGGAAAAATTAATTTGAAATATTATTATATTAAAAGTAAGTTTGAAAAACTGTTTTGAAATATTTGAAACAAAAAGAAAGAAGTCAATCTATTTCTGTTTTCCATTTTGAAAATAATATTATAAGAATGGGCAAAGCACAGAACTCTCTTTCATGCATGCACACAATTTCCACTTGCTCAGTCTGACCAGGACCAATGTTCTGTGACACCTGAGAATGATCACGTACAAAAGCAGTCAGCAGACAAAGAATCACTGTCATTAACAATCTGTAAAATGATCCATTATGTATTACTGTGAAATGCTGATTTACAAATTTAGCTTTTTTTGCTATTCGTATTTTGTCTGTCAACTGGATCTTGTGTCCATTTCAAAGTATCCAAAATATCTGTTAATAATCATGTGCTCAATTCTATTGCCTCTGAACCTGCTGGAAAAAAAAAAAATGAATCAAAATCCTGGAGTGATGTATTGGCCAAGAGGATGTAGAGGAAAAGTTTTTCTCCAATTCTGTCAAAAAATATCTCTACCATATTCACAGACACCCTGTGAATATACCTACACCTGCCCTAGTCTTAGCTGCCTTGCTCCCAGCGAGCACTGAGGTCTGGGCAGAGAAGTTCAATATAGCAGCCAGTCTGTGTCCTCCCATCTAGTTCTTTAAAGCTCATAATTTATTGCAGCTCAGCATAATTATGATCTAGGCTTGTATCACATGTTTTAAAGGTTTTCAGTTGTACTGTTTGCCTTAAATGGGAAATGTTTGGGTTAAAAAGGGTTATAAAAATGGTTTTTTCTTTAGGGAAGGTAATGGTGATTCTGCATCTGTGAAGCATCTATAAGCACAGGAGTAATTTTTTTGTGTGTGTGTGCATGCACATGATAAAGCTGAATGTGATGTGAATTCTCTCCTATACTGTGAAGGGCTTTTCACTTTTCCTGACTGTATTCATAGACTTCATAGACCTATGGCAATACTGAATTGATGTTTTAGGTGTTCTGGTATAATTCCTGGTATCACACGCATACGCGTCTATCCATAATCATGCCCCCAAATTTGGCAGCCTGGCCATGAACCTTATCAGAAGAAATCCCACTCTGACTTTCCTTAGCAAGAATGCAACAGTTCTGCCATTGCTGTGGGCTGTCCAAGTGCAGGGAGAAGTCAAATTTACCTGACAGGCTCACTTTTGACATGAGAGTGTATCGTTCTGAACTGTACAGAACAGCCTTACTGAGGATTTTACTTCTTGCCCCTGCACTTGTGCCCCAGTTCTTGTCCCAGAGTTACCTAGCCACTGCAACCAAAAAAACCCACATTAAGATGTCCTGTTAGATTCAGCACAAAGCTGAATCCATCAAGTTACACAGGTTTTCCCATATATGATCCTCTACAACACCCTTGAATATAACTTGCAAAAGGAAAGGTCTGAAACATAGGACACGTTCATTAAAGGTCTGAAACAGTGACACTCCTCAGACTGTCACTGAGACTTCTGGTATGTATGGGAAGTGCCTTTAAAATAAATTACTGTTTGCAACTGCTTGTCTTCCTTGTCACAGCAGGGTGTCACTTCATGGGCTAGAGAAAGCTGAAAGAAAGGTAAAGCAAAGAGGTATAAAAAGAGCTATATTTGTTGCAGAAAAAAAAAAAAAGAGTATAGCTTATTCCAGCTCTATCAAAAGTTTCTGGAAATCAAAGGAAAAATCTATTGCCTTGAGCTGAGTATACATCACTGGGTTTTATGGCCTCTGTGTTATTTCCTGCCCAGTTGTGTCTAATTAATGACAAAAGAAAGTGTTTTATGATTATGATGATGCCAAGGTTCTTTGGTTTGCTCAGACTGGCAATAAAGCTGTGTATGCTGAGAATGGAGAAAATGGATCAAATGACAAATGATCTCATTCAACATTACCTGAATTTGAATGATTTTGAATTAAACATTGGCAGTTAATGTATTTTAGAAAAGGAATACCTATTGTGCACAACCTGCAGTATTTACAGGTTTTGGATCTGATCCTGACTACTGCCTGAGTAGTAAAAGGTACTCTGAGATAATATTAAATTGGACAACTCAGACATTTTGTAGAGATGGGACCCCATGGAGTAGGTTAGGGAGGGAACAGAAACAGAAGATGTGGCCAGGGAATGAGAAGTAGTGCCAGACTGCACTGACAAGTTCTGCTTCAGACACCTCAGAGGCTGAGGTAATTAGCTCTTGCAGTGTGTAACAGTCAAGAGGGGACTAAAATTTGTGGCTGAAACTTAAGATCTGTGTCCAAAACCTTTTCTTACAATGTTAGAGGTAACCTTAAAGCACAATCAGCCTCCCTAGAGTACCTGCCCCAGGAAACTCAGGACTGATGCTTTCTTTTTTCTTGCTCAGCTGAGCTTCAGCTGTCTCCAGACTGCGCCATGGCACGGACTGAACAGCATTGTCCTGACTGGCTGAGTCAGCAGCAGACATGGCTGAGGACCACAGGGCAGATCTCACACCACTGCCCAGCACATCTGTGCTACCAGATGAGGTGAGCTCCTTTGTTGATCAGGGACAAAATTACACAGATTGCACTACAGAAATTTTTATTCCTGATGACCATAGATAGAATAAAAGGAACTTTCCTGGAAATCCTGGACCACAGGGATCTGAAGGCAGAGTCCTAACTCAGTCTTCTGAAAATGAGATGGCTCTGAATTTTTTTCCGTTTGCCCAAGTAGTCCTTTGCAATAAGTAATTAAATGAGTATGTTTTAATATATTTGAAAGACTCTTTCAGCTAGATACTATCTTATTACTTGCTCTGCTTAAGATCAGATTTTTTTATTTATTCTTTAGAAGTCTCACTCAAAAAAAATCCATAGTATACTGAAATTTCCAGTGACTAGAAACTAAGATAATGGAATCCCTCTTTCAAAATAAATATAAAGAATATCCTTTTTTGTCCATAAGGTAAATCAGGGGATTTGATCACTCATCTTCCCAAGAAATGGCATGAGAATATGACAAATCATAAGACAAGATATGACAGCCTGTGAAGGAATACACCAGAGAAACAGTCTCTGCACTTTGGACTTTAGCTGAGAATATAGTGTTTTAAAGTTAGCAAATTAACACAATTTTAGTTATTAGTTCTTCACTTTGGAAGAACAGTTATTGGAGCCTGATGCAAAATTAAAACCTTCATCATCCTCCATTATACAGCCATACATAATTCATAAAAATTTCCGTATCACATAAAAAAGCTCAGTGTTTAGGTGTATGGCAAATTATCATATGTATTTACAGCATTCCAGGAACTAATGAGGTTATCTTGCTTCATATGTTAGCACTCAGAAAAAAAAAGCCAGAGCAGACCTAAGCCACTTCACAGACTCGTAGTCAGAAGTCTTTGACAGGATTTTAAAATTAACTCAATGGGAATAGGAGAAGCAAGGGCTAGAAGGAGAGAATTAAGAAGTGCAGAACTGTTTGTAATATCGACTAATTAGAGCACAGGTTGATTCAAGGTTCCTATTTATTAATTATATAAATAAAGATAGTTGGAATGTTAGCAATTTTGGATGGCCAATTGCTGCTTTGAGTGTTGTGCACCAAGCATGTGATATTACTGCTCTGGCTTTACATTGTTACAGCAATACTATCAGTGCCAGATCCAGCCACTTCAAAATAAAAGGAGTTAAAACAACCTTGTTGCCTGATATTTTTAAATTGATTAAAATGATGTTAGACTATCACAAGAGTCCATTTTCCCTGCCTTACAAACCGTATTTGCAAGCTTTGCTCCAAATCTGTGAGCTTTTTCTCCTCCCTGAATATTAATTTATCTAGCAATCTAAAAGCAACAGCTGAATAGCTTTTCTAATGATTAGCACCATTGACATCACTGAGAGAGAGGAGCCTCATCTTAAGGCGTGTCCTGCATTATATTAAGCACAGCTGTCAATCTACTAATGACCAATTTATTTTTTTATAAATGTTATCCAATATGTTGACTTGTTTAAAATGATCTTACAGGAGATATTATTCATGAGATCACTGGTCTCTCAGGGTGGGATTGGACACCCAGATTCCTCCTGTCCTTTCTGAACTTCACAGAACAGGGAAATCTGGCATCAGGGACACCTCATCACTCCCTTGGAATGGCAGCCACCAGGATGAAAAGCACTGCTTTGCTTCAGGCCATTTGGTGAATTTGGTGAACACCAGGTTCCAACTAAGCCTCTCAAACAGCCCTCTAGGCTGGAAGGCTGCTTTGGCTTTGGAGTTCTCCAGAACTGTCTTTCCTGAATTTAAACCTTTTCCATCAGTGTACTGCAAACACCTCAATAGACTAAAGGATTCATTTACCAGGATTTCTCAGCATCAGACCCATGTATCTCAGCTACTTCACAGAACAAACAGAGGTTCCAGATGTTCACACAGGGCCCACTACCCCCCAAGCACATGCAGCAATACCATGCCCAAACTGGGGGCTCAGCAAGGGCTCACACCCTCCTGGGGAAGATAATGTGAGCTATTGCACTGAGCCCTGCAGCCTCAGGCCAGCCTGACCATACTGTGAAGTGCTGCAGGCAGCAGTGCCAACCTTAGCTCTTCCTGAGCAGCAGGAGGATGCCTGGAAGCCCAGCTATGACCTGGAAGCAGCATGGAGGCAGGACACACAGGTAGCAATTCCACAAGCACTCTAAGGTCCTCATTGCTGCTATTTCTCTACTGATGGAAAGACAAGCTAAATTTTCATCTGACAGCTCATCCCGGTTTAATTGTGACAAAGTTGATTTCTGTCTCTCTGCTCCTAGAAATGGAGCTCTGTCCATTTCAAGGTGGATTTCTACACTGAGCCATGAGCCGGCTTCCCAGCACTCATGGCTGTTTGCCAGCCTTTTAACTCCAGCCTGTGATGATGAGAGGTTTGAAATAGGCATTTAGAACCCAGCCAAGGGTGAGACCATGCATGAGGCTTACTAAGCAGAGACCCATTGCTAACTATAATTGTGCCAAGCATTGATTAGATAGTTCATGTATTTTTGTCATATCAGACTATACCTCAGTTACATCAGAAAAAACAAAGGGCAAAAACTTCACCTTCACTACCTGCAGCCTCATGGCTTGAGTCTGCTGCTGGCAGATGTACTTCAAATCCTTGTTAACTTTAAATATCATACTAAAATTATAAAGGTGCTTTTTTAAAGGATTTATATGACTGCCATTCCTATGGGATGACACATTAGCCTTTTCAAAGGGGGTATGAGAAACATTCCCCTCTTTCTACTATGTACAAACTACTTTAGTTAATAGAAGTTGCTACAAAGAAGAAGAAAGCCTCCTAGGCTACCATCACTAGATTTATGATGCAGTGTTAGCCATTTGTTCATGGCAAAGATTAAAGTACAAATTCGATTGATAAATGTATTTTTTAAAATATTAGTCTTGAAATGTATGGCAGAAGTTTGCTCCTCTCTGCTGGAAACTACACTTGTTACCAGACAACTGCAACTGAAATTTGCAGAGATGTACAGCTCACTTGACATTTGATGGTCCGATGTTTGAAGCCAAATCTGTGGTTCCAAAAAACAAATTACTACATCAGACAAGTCCAAAGTTTCCATGTACAGCTTCCTCCACGGGCAGTTCCCTTATTAAATATTCAAGCACAGAGAGCTCGTGTTTTATCACAATATAAGCATGAACAATTATATTTACAGGAAGGAAGCTGCAGTGACAGCTTTTCACTTATAATTTTTTTTTTACCTTGCCAGTACCCATTCCTCTGTCTTCAATGGAGGCAGCACCAGCTATTTTTCTTTTCCAGATCATGGAGCCACTATTATGCTGTCCATTCAGGAATTTCAATGGTTTTCTCTATGAGAGGTGGTATGATAACAAATGGATTACTGTAACTATGAAATC
Organism: Euphonia xanthogaster; assembly: GCA_034509185.1. Classification (NCBI taxonomy): domain Eukaryota; kingdom Metazoa; phylum Chordata; class Aves; order Passeriformes; family Fringillidae; genus Euphonia; species Euphonia xanthogaster. The sequence continues at coordinate 47,483,623 of JAYDZK010000202.1, read as the reverse complement.
TTTTTTTCTGTTTAAAAATGGTTTAGTGTCCATTTGCAGGATAAAAAAGTCTAGATTTTAATGAGTCTGAGTATTAACTAACATTGCTAATGCCATGGCATAGATGGTGGATTACTGCAAAGTATCTATGATGAAAATCTTGCTCCTCATCTTTCTAGACATGAGAACAGGAAAAATGTTCTTTTCATATCCACATCTGAGAGAGGAAGTCTCATCATTCTTTTCCTCTTTTGGTCTTTGAAGCTTTACTGGTTGTCTGCCTTGAAGTATTTCAGATGCCAGAGGATGCAAAAACACACTTTGTTGGAGAGAGTCATAAATATCACAGCAACTTCATACAATGATAATGGCACATTTTAAAAGAAAATGTGTGATATTTTGAACAGGTGAAGACCATAAGAATGAAAATAAAGAGCAGAAGGTGGTTGTTTTATCAATAATACAGCTTTGTATGTTACTTTGTAAAAATAATGCCATGTATAAGATACATTCCCATTCCCATCAGGACATTAGGCAATTGTTCTCCTGCAGTGAGTTGACTTTTGTAGTCTCAAATACTCTCTGTGTATGCACCTACTGATTTTTTATAGTAGTCAAGAATATTCTTGTGTTAATTAATCTTTCCTTTAGTAGTGGCAAGATATCATATGGGTATAATCTATTGGTTTAGACATGGTACATTAACCTTACACTTGGTGCATCTCTAGAGCGAAGGCATTATTTCTGTGATCACAGGCAACAATCTGTGACTGAACTTCAGAACAACTTTTAGAATTAGTAGGAAAGAAATACAGGCTATAGCCTCCCTCTATCTATTCTTGCAGAACCACATCTCCAGTAAGGACACCCACCATCACCACTCCTGCCCAGGCTGTCCCCTAGGCTTCTTCCAGGGGAGGACAGCTGTAACTAAACAGAAATATTCCCAAAGAGCTAGAATTTGACATTTGTTTGGTACTTTGTTCACTGGAAGTCTTACAGATGTCAATCAGGAAATTTAAATACATGTTGCTTAACATGAACAAAAATAATGGTGCCATGCTCATAAAGAACATGCTTTAGATATCTCATTATCAAAAGGACAGAATTTAAAGTATATAAATGGCCACTTAGATGGTGGAGGCATGGAGAAGGTGGCAAAGTTGGATATCACCACTCATTATATGTGTGGACTGCTTGTTTGGCAATCATTCCTATGAAACTTATTGTGGACTGTCCTTTTGACATGTTGGACATAAAAGTCTGCACAAATAGAAATTAAACAAACAAAGAAACAGACAAATAAAAAAGCAAACAGAAAAAGCCTTTCCCCCCTTCTGGTACATTTTAAGAAATTCATATCTTCTGCTCACAAAAAATTTGCATGTGTAAGATGACTAAGTATTAAATGAGAAAAGTGCATGAATTTTTATTGACCAGTACAGAACTGAATTTGGTAGTCAAATACACTGTTTATTAGAAAATTTGCTGCAATACAGTTAAGAAACACTGTTGGTCATCTACCAATATTATTATTTTATCTTAGTGTAGAAGTTGCTAATATATAGCACAAGCAGCACATACTTCTCTTCAAAGAAACTGACACTTGTTTTATTCCGAATAGTTTTCAGATTTAAGTGAATTTAAAAAAAAATCTCGATCAGTCTTTTCTTGTGTTTAGAATGTACACTACAATGTCTTGGTTTTATTTTATCTATTAAAAGTAGGTCTTCATTAGTTAGGCTTTTACAATTTGGCTGAAGATTATATGAAGAGTATGACTCTGACTGGACAGTAACACAATTTTCCTCAGCATCACGCAAAGTGTGATATCTAACAGCCACAAGTGAATATTTATAGTTCAACAGGCATATCTTATCTTACAAAGACTATAAAACAAATTGGCCAGGGTTGTTTAAGCCTGTAGCTTCGCAGACACACCAATAAACAGCAGGTGATGTTTTGCTGTGTTCCATGCAATTTTAACCACTGAAGACAAGCAGTTAATTAGTGAGTCACAAGTTCAGTAGGATTTGACATTGTGGAAAAGGACTAATAACCGTGCCATATGATGAATAAACCAAACACTAAAAGGCAAAGAAAAGAACTCCCATGGTAAAATTACATAAGGTAATGTAAAAGTATGCAAGGGAAATCAGTGAGGCCTTTAATATTTTAATGTAAAGTAATACAAGAATGAAAAATACCTAAGAATGCTGCTGAAGAGGTCTCTGGAGAAGGACAGAGTCTGTTTTACTGCTCTTACTTTTCTAGTAGGGTCTAGGGAAAGAACATGGGGAAAATTATGTCCAACAGTAAAACAGGTACAGAAAGGCTCCAAGAAACATCACTTCTATTGCTGCAAGCAACTTTTAAATTTTTAAGCCTGTAATTTCTGATCCTTACCCAAGGACAACTTACACATATCTGTGATCTTTTCAAAATGGGGAAAATATTAGAAAACAGCACACTTACTACAGGAGGCAGAGGCAATGCACCTGTGCAATTCTTTCCTGAGTAAAGAAAGGGAGAAAGCAAGAGAAGTACCTATGGGTAACTGCTCCCAGGAGGAGCCAGGAGACCTGCAGAGACAGCTAAAAGGAAAGAGCATGTGAACCTTACAGTCACTAGGGGACCAGAACTGCAGAAAAGGCACATCCCATCTCACAAGGGCAGCAACACTTGTGGAAGTGTGGAGCTCCCCAGACAGCAGCAGGAAGGAGAGAAAATAATGTTCTTGGTGTTTCTGCCCAGCCTGCTTCCTTTTGGCCTTACTTGAGACAGACTTAGTTGGTACATCCCAAGTAGAAAAACACATCTGATTCATAATGAAATGTGCACTCCCCTGCTGTGCTTGTAAGTATCTTAAAAACAGCTTTATCACAATCAGCTTGATAAATAAGGTACATTTGAAAATTCAGAAAAATTGAAAAACATGGTTCTTCCAATCCTTGAAGGACCTCCCTGTCTTACATGGGCAACAAGGAACCTTTGCTGCTTCTTACCAGAGAAAAAGTTTAAGCTGAAAAAAGGTGAATTGGTGACTATATCAGTATCCTTAGTACACATGCAATACAGTTCATGCCAAGTCCTGTTCTTTGACACCAGTAGGATGCTTTGATGAAAATTACTTGCTATTTATGCTTGATTATGTTTGTTAAGTATTAAATAAGCCTCATGGGATGACCTCAACTGGACTTAGACTTCATGGAGATTTCATGAGTAATGGGTGTGAAAGACTTTATTATCAAAAGTATAAATTAACCTTCTCAAGAAATATACATTTATTTAATTGTAAAATGAATTTTAACTATAACACAGTTGCTATACTTCAATGGATTACATTTTCTGCACAGAGCATGGTAAGATTAGTTCTATAATTGGTATCACATTGGGATTCTGCTTTAAATATTTACCGATGATGAAAAGATTTCTAATAAGACTAAAGATTTTCATGTTAATTCTTAGCCCTGCAGTGGTTGTTTTCTTTCAAGAAATAAAGGATAAAACATCTCTGATTATTATTTAACACTGGGAGATTTTTTTCTTCCCCATATTTCAGTATTATTTTTTGGTGGTATTTTTCAAATTTTCTTTTACTTTTTACATTTGCAAGAGATTTGTTCTCAACAGTGAAAGACATACTATAGGCTAACTTTTGGTTAATTATTTTATGTCATTGTCCCTGACAATCTCAGACTGTGTGTGCATTGTGAGGCTTCTCCTCTACGAACACACAAAGCATGAAAGGCAGGAGGATACACTTGCAGGGAAGGTATTGAACTGGAACAGAGAGGCCCTGAAATAAGAATATTCTGCCTCTGTAAGTCTGCACGCTTTCCCCCTGTGCTCAGGTGAGAAATGGGCACCTACCTTTTCCAGATACCTCTAAAGCTTTGTTCTGAAACATAACCAGAACTCAAGCCGAAGAATTCAGGTCTTGTTCTAAGAGGGATTTATTAAACAGTGCTGAAGTTTTCAGTCTACAGATGAATTACCAGTTTTCATCACATTCTCTCTGCCTCCTAAATCTACTAAGCAGAGTTGGTAAAGTCCCTGTCTGATATAATTTGGTTCAGCAGGAAGACTTGCTTTTGAAGGTGCTGGATGAGTGATTCATCATCCATGCTGCTACAAAGTTGAAGTTAATTATATCAAATAAGTGATGCACCAGTGCAGCCTAATAGTGGTGCACAAGGGAAGCCTTGCTCCTTCTCTTTAAAAATATTCTGTTCCATGGCTCTGATGATCTAGTAATCTTCTGCTTGCTTTCTTTCTTTTTCCAGTCTATAGAGATAGTGCTATCTTCAGAGGTGTGGCAGTGCATCTCATTTACTATGAGATAGGAAAGAACAAAAATACAAAATATTGCAAGGATGAGAATGAAATTTACCCATCTAAGATTTCATTCTCTCCTCCCCCCTTTTTTTTTTCTTCTTTAATTCTGGTTTATAAATGTAAATATAAATCTTTGTTTATTCTTGGTTTAATCCTTTGTAGATCCTGAAGCTGCTTTTCATTCAATTCATATTCACATGTGTCTGACATTTATAGAAAAAGTTCCAACAGCTAAAAGCAGTCCCTTCAAAGTTGTGCTTGTGTCATTAAATGTTTATTGTTCTCTTCTTTTGTAAAATATAAAGATTCCCTACCCTGTTCTTTACCAAGACAATTTCATACAACTTAATAAAGCCGACAATTAGGTCATAAGTGTCATGACTATAACACGTCGTAGTGACTGTTTTTAATGGTCCTTTGCAAGCTGGAGAATGAGAATAATGGTATTACAAACAGCTAAAGACATTAATTATTTCTGAAAAATAGTACATTTTCAGTATGGATAATCTTTTACAAAGCAACGGGCAATTTAGAGTTCAATGTAATTAGGAATATATTCTGAATTAACTTCATAGCTAATTCTCAAAATTAATTTTTTTTTTCTCTGACATGCATTCTGAGATATTTATTGATAAAAATCAAAGTTATCTGCTATCCCACATCATTTAATGGATAAAATCATTAGGTACATCAAAACATTTATGTTTGATGAAGTCAGCAAGCACTGCTAGGCACTTTGCCCATGTCCTAGGTTGACTGTATGATGCTTTTATCATACCTGAACCAAGACAACTCTTTGTCCTTTTCTTAGCCTCCAATTTGGTATTTTGATACCAACACAGTCTCACATGCCACTGTACAAGAAGGATGAGGGACAAGTAAGAAGGGTCACTCCTCTTGTGACTTTAGGAGAACACTCTTCTTTAAATACAACTTTCACAACCAAGTGTCCATGATTGTACCTCAAGGGGCCCTTCCAGTGGCGCCACTTGGTCTGGCACAGGCTCTTCACATCATCTGAGGGGTGAAGGATATTGTAGGCCATTCTCTGATATTGAAATAATTCATTAGGATCCAGTTACTCCTCACGACTGCAGCAGGAGCCATCCGCTCTTTCCACTGAGCCACATCAGTTGTCTTGGCCTTCCTTTCATCTCATGTTCCCTGCCTTCCCAACACAGTTCTGAGCTCAACACTAACTGCAATTACAGGCACTCATTCCTCTGTTGGATGCCAAATACTGCTCATCAAAGAACCTACCCAGGTCTGACCTCCTGTCAACTCTCACCAGAATCTATTGAGAATTTTACCTAGCAGAAGATCCACAGGAAAAACAAAAAAGGGCAGAAATGTATCAGTTTACATAACATATTATTTAAAATATCTTTTGAATGGAAAAAAGACTTTCTAGTCAGAATAAGAACACCCAATCCCTCATCATCAGACAGATTTTTTCCCAATGCCATGAATTGTTTCAACAATGTAAATTGGCTTCTCCCCTAGATCCAGCTTTTCAACAGCTCCTCATATTTTCAGCCTTTATTTTTTCTCTGCGTCTCCCTCATTTAATCCAAGTTTTGCTTTAGAAAAATTTCACCAGTGTATCTACTTCAGAATGTCTCTGAAGGCAAATCTGTGACCCTTTATGTGGTATCTGTCTCTGTTCAACATCCAGCTCTGAGCTGCTCCCTTTTCCTCATCCTAGTCCTAAATTTTTTACCTACTGCCAGGCGTTATTTCTTTCATGCCTCAAACATTCCTTTACATTCATTTATCTGATAGCATAACTATTTCCTCAAGTTTTCTACACTTTAGGGAAACAACGTCAGTTTAATTCTTGACTATATCTTGAGGGAAAAGAAAAATCCTACTTTCCCCAATCCAGAGATTTCCAAAATGAGTTTATTCTGTACAAGAGTGAGGTCAAGAAATATTTTAGAGGCTGTATACAACCATTTTTGGGTAGAACATTGTTTACCAACTTTTTTTAAGATTACGCATTTTCACAACAGCTTTATAAGATGCTTCATGAAAATCAAATTAACACAAAGTCATATGTCTTGTACAAAATAAGTGTTCTTTTACAAAAACCCCTGTAATTGTAATGTCAACTCTGTGGTATTTCTAAAAATTGACATTTAAAAACTGCTTAACAGTTGCATTTAATCATGTACATTTTAATTCTATATGCATTGTCTGTAATGTGTGTCTAATTTTCCAACAGTTGATGAACATTATTTTCTATACTGTATTAGTGAACAAAAGATGCAGCTGTTTTCCAAAGTCAATATTTTCCTCAAGTGCTTCTTTTTTTGCAACAGTTTTTCTTCTGAATGTTCCTGGTCTTCAGCATGGAGGGAGATCTCTATATATTTGTAATTCTTTCCCATTATTAGTTCCATTCTCTATACTTCATCAAATATAAACCTGCTCCCCTTTCATGATTAAAAAGCCAGTGTTATTATTTTATAAGGCAAGCAAGATGTTACTCTAAAGATTGTTTTGATATTTTTAACTGGAGAGAGGAATGTATTTCCTTTTGCTCTGGGTTACTATGCAAAGTATCAACATCCTGAATTATCATACCTCTGAGGTTGAAAGCATGGCATAAAAAAGAAATGCTGTGGAATACTGAGCATCATGACCACCAGCAATACCAAAAAAACCCCAAAAATATATAAATAAGTAAATTAAGTAAGCCCTGAGCCTCCCAAAAGGAGCTCTTCTAGGTTAAGTCTATCAGAAAATGCCACATTTTTATTCAATGCTACAAGAGGCTTGGGGGGTGTCTGCCTTCATTATTCTCTCCCTCTGGTTTCCTTTTTGATTTTCTTTTACTTGGGGTTCAACTGCAAATTCTCTTTCATTTCTATTACCAAAAAAATGGATATCCTTTGTTCATCTGCTCTTCTGTGTGTTCAGAATACAGGAGTGTAAGCCCATTCTTTGCCTTCTTCCAGCCCTTCTTCACTTGCCCGCATCCAGCACTTCCCTGCTCCCCCAGGGACTCTTGCTGGCCCCACTGACTGCTTTGGCTTCTCTGCACAACAGATCCTTGACTCTGCACCTCACACTGACTCTTTCATCTCACCTTGCATTTCTCCTCTCTACATTCTACTTTGTTGAAATCAGAAAGGCAGAAAATAATGTAATTTTCTCTTTTGCTCTTTGCATGTGTCATTTTCTAAGTTATGTTTGATGGTTAGAGCCTCTTTCTCCCCTCACTGACTCTTACCTGATTTTTGCTTTCCTATAGTGCTTGCTGCTGTTTCTATCTTTCAATCAGCCCTAAGAAAACTGAGCAACTTTATTGTTATTGTCATGCTAAATTTACGTGTAACTAAACATGGGACTATAGTAATTTATACTGCATTTTGAATTTAAGCCCAAAGTAGTGTTTGTATTTGTTTTGTGTCCATGGTATCCATTTATAAATCAATTGAAGGTACAGTTTTTGGGTAAATCTCTTAGCAAGTGGAATAGAAACTTTGGACATGCAGCGAAGACTGACGTGTACCTCACTGAAGGTAGACTGATTTGAGTCATGCAGCCAGTAACTGTGCTGGGTGTCTTTTCAGGGATCTTGTGAAACCTTCACAAAGACCATTAGGATGCTTTCTAGAGAATATTAAAATTACGGACAATATATAATTTGTCAGTCTTGAATGTGAAGCAAATTTCTGACACCACAAAAAACTGTTGAGTTGTTCTGTAGTACTTCAATATACAACAGCCAGGAGAGAGGAGAGAATTCCTGCCAGGTTTCATCCAGGAGTGCCTCCACCACAGATCCAGGGGGAAAGCTAAAAGCACATGACCAGGGCACAGTGGTGTGCCCACAACATACAGCGCTTTTTGTTTCAGGGACTTTTTGAGAGGCATGAGAGGTAATAACTTCATATTTAGCAGTCCTCAGTGGACTTTCCTTCCCTGAATGTGCTCTGTTGTTTATGAGCCCACGTACATTTACTGTAGGAAATGTCCCATGGAGGTTTCACAGCTAGGCATTGCACTGTGTGAGAAAATGCATCCTTGCTTTGCTTCGAAGCTGCCTCTTGCTGGTTTATTGGATGGCCATTAAGCTGTGTATTGGAAGAGACACTGAGTGGGTCCCTACTCATCTTCTCAATGTCTGTAATGATTCTCCGAAGCACTGCTGCATTCCCCTCCAGCTGCTCTTTTCAGCCTGAAGTGTTCTGATCTTAATAAATTCAGTGGCTTCTCACACAAAGTCATTCCATACCTTTAGACATACCTATTTCTTTTTCTGCACTTTCCCAGCTCTGCTATGGAAATAAAGCAATATTCCAGATAAAGGGCATCCTGGATTTATACAAAGGTATAACTATTTTTTTGGTCGTTGTTTTTTTTGGTGTTTTTCTTTTCGGTTTTTGGTTTTTTGTTGTTTTTTTTTTTTTGTTGTTGTTGTTAGGTTTTTGGTTTTTTTTTTTTTTTGTGGTGTGGGTTGTTTTGTTTTGGTTTTTTTGCTTTCCAATAGTTGCTAAAATTCCATTTTCTTTTTACAGGACTGCCAAGGACTGAAATTATGTTATCACACTTCTGTCCATTATGTCTTAAGGTCTTATTTCTTAATTTTTTCCCCCTGAGGAATATTACCTCCCTTTTCATGGAATTTCACCTACCATTTTATCATCTCTTTGTTATTTGTACTCATTTTTTTCCACTCTAAAAGTGCCAGTATGATTAGAAAACTTTTTCAGACAACTTTTGAGAGCTCTGCAATGTACATATGAAGTAAATCTTGGTTTTGATTTTGGATTCAGTCAGAGGAAAATGCCTTTAAAATATGTAACTCCAAAAGCTTGGAAGTACCTAGTAAGTCCACATGTATTATTGTCTTGAAAGAGCACCGAATTGTAATGTGAAATAAAATCATGCACACAGCTTACCATTTGTGAATTTGATTAAACAAATCAAAGTTCAGTTTTTCCTCTTGATGCCGTTCAAGGAAATGTCATGAAAAGAAAAAAATTATGATCCATCAGTGTCCATAAGTAATTAAGAGTTCTGTAGTAGTGAAAAAGTTCAGTCAGTAATGAAAATTTAAAATCTATTTTTCAGAATAACTTGAGCTCACCAGAAAGAAATAGCAGGGGTACCTTAGGCACTTCTCCTCTTGGGAGGCAAACGTTTATGTGATATCCTTTTATAGATTTAGAGCCAGATAATCATTCTTACATGAACTGCCAATGAAGAACACAGAAAGTGACCAAGATCTAAGGGTAAGTGAAGTCATTACCTAGTTATTTTCACACAGCTTGTGAAAATATTTTTCACATGTGGCTTGTGGTGGTGGGAATGACTGGACTGGTGGCACTCACCAGAAAGTGAAGTCCCTTCTGATTTAGAGCAGGCCTTGCATTCTCCAGAACTGAGAGCGGCATTTTTGCAAGCATCAGTGAAATATAGAGCTTGCCATAGCACTTACATACCTTTTATTATTTACCTCCTGTATATGTCATGAATGCTGTTACTAAGCATATTTTTAGAATAGCTTTCTCAAGTAAAACTCCTGAATTTTTTAATTTGCAGTCTATTTGAATATAACTGCTAAATATGGCTGATGCACAGCAGAAATGTGCCAACATATTACTCTCACTTATTACCTAAGTCACTCAAAAATGGTTTTGAACAATTATAATTCCATTCAAAGTTTAAAGAACTAGTAAGAGTGTTGAGAAACTGGAATGATTTGAACTTGGGAAGTACATCCTTTTTTTGACTGATGATGAGATACTAGAGGAGATGTCAGTCTGTACAGTTTAAGAGGGCAGAAAAGAATGACTATATTCTCAGGTCACATCCTGCATGGTACCAGAAGACAGACTATAACTAAATTGTCATTTTCTCTTAAACACTGCACAAGGGGGTTCAGGTTTCCCTATTTATGAAAGAATTTTAGAATTACAGGTTGTATTTTTTTTTTACATTCTTGAATTCAATGCAAGACTGAAGCATTTATCTGCAAGATAATTATTTCTATATATTGTCAATAAAATTATCTTAAGCATCTTCTTTGCTATTATTGGCTTAATTGATTAGCAAAGTGTATATTAAATGCTTGAGTCCTTGAAATTTTATATCTTTAAAAGACTTTAAAATTAGGACCATTTGAGCCTATAGGTACTGGTGGTTATGAAAAATGTACCTTGTATGATAAAGTATAATAAATAATTGATTACAAATTATCTGATCATGTGTCACTCTAAAACCATGTTCTACACAGATGAAAATAATTCTAATATATTTAATTCCGTGAAATGCCCTCATTTTGATTGCAGAAAGTTAGATTAAATTAGCCTAATTCACTTATTCTGAAAGCTTTAATTCTGTAAGTCAGCTGAGCATTTTTAATGAACCGATATTTGATAGAAGAGGGAGCATAGTCAAATTTTAGGAGAAATATTGTTCTATAAGATATCTGGTAGAGTGTTTATTATTCAGGAATACTCTATCAAAAATGTAATGCATTTATTGGCATTCTCATTCCATACCATTTTAATAGAAAAAAACAAAACACAAGTTTGTGTAGTTTCTTTCTTTGTATTTCAATGCAGCAGTAGAAAAATATTTTCATAGGTAAATGAGTTTGGAAGAATTTCAGAAATCTGATAAATATTGATTCTATTAAGGTAACATTCCAAATAAATTGCAGTTGTAACTGTAGACTGGCTTATGAATTGATTTAAGGAAAAAAAGTATCAGATTTATTGAAATCATTATTATCATTGAACTATTTTTGATGTTTACTACAACTGAAAGCAGTAGAAATGTTTAACTGAGAGAAAAATACAATCAATATCAAGAAAATAACATGTAGTTCTCTAAAATGCTCCTTTAAAAAACAATTTATTCCTTACATTTTTTCAGTCATCTTTACCCCTAAATAAAGAAAAAGAAGGAGAAGAATATGCTACCTCTCTAAAAATATGTGTATTTGAGATAATTTCTTCATTAGTCTCTGGAGAAATCTGTTCAGATTCCTTTTTTTAAGTTATTTTCTTTAGAAGCCCTGTTCTTTCCCATCTCTTATGATGTAGAGGCTCTTAGTCAGAGCTTTTAGGCTTAATGATATTGATTTCACCACCTTGATGGAGCCTGCCCAAGTGATATGTTCTCCATCCTGTTACAAACACATAATTTTGGAGGAGAAATCATAGTTAAATTTTAATAAAGAATTGCCTGAAACAGAAACAACTGAGTTTAAATTTGAAGGTTTTTTTGTTACATGTTAAGCTCTCTAAAGCTGCTATCTCCTTTAATTTTTTACCAAGGTCTCACAAATAGCTTTTATCTCACAAACTAATGCACACTGGACTATTTTCTCAGATGGATATTATTTCTTCAGTCAATTTGACTTTTTAGTGTTTTAACAATAAGAAAAATTTACTCTGAGATCATGGTGAATGAACTCAGATTTAGTGTGGTCCAACAGAATTTAAAGAAGTAAAAAAAAAAAAGTCTATTTTTGTTTCAAGAACTATGCTTTCAGAGAAATACTGGGGCTTGAATATGCAGTTATGAAGCTATTGTGTGGGCATGGAAAACAGGATAAATAGGACATATGAGAATGTTACTGGATCAAATCTTTTTACCTCAGATGTTTTCATGTATCTTGTCTCCAACAATGGCCAGATGTGAAAATCCAGGACAGGGGTTTAAGAAATAGTGGGTGTACAAGCTGATCTCTTGTCTGATACAGCCCTGCAGATGTTTAAGGACTCCCTGTGCTGCTGTACCTGCTCTGTTTTTTGTGTTTAATGTTCCCTGATGAGTCAACATTTCAGCAGTTTTCTGAATTTTAACAGACAACATCCTGAAGCAGAGAATTTCAAAGTTTAGTGCAAATGGTGAGAACAGCTTGTGTCACTTTTCAGTCTGGAGCTTGCTCATTTCTCTGGGTGCCACCAGACAGTTGGATCACAAGGAAGGGATGATTCATTTACCCATTCTCTGTCCCATCTGTTGGCCCCCTCCCAAGCTGAGGAGCTCTGGAGTATTTAGCTTCATCCTAAAGGGAAGACAGGAAGATGTATCAGATATTTTATCACATTTCAGTAGACTTATGCTGCTGCAGCTGGACTGATACTAAATATCAGGGCTGCTTAACTGAAGCTGGCACGACTCCACCGCAAAGTCAAAGCAGATACTGCAATGCAAAGCTTCTCCAATAAAACAACTTCCCATTCTTCGTGGTCACCAGCTACAATGGAGTTCTTGATATTTCTTGCAAATAATTTTGTATTTCTAAAAGTAATAATTTACTCATGACAGTTTGAACCCTATTTTTTCTAGATGTATTAAACCTGAAAAATTAGCTCCTACAGAATGAACTTGAAGTAAAATCTATTCCCCTTCATAGGACCTACTCACTACGTAGAGTCATATGATTAGTTCCTGATTTAAATCTCAGTTCCAATCAAAAGCTTCAGGCCAAAATTGTTCCTTTGAGGTAATTGTGCCAGGAATTTTGAATTCTAGTGGTGGGTTGTAATAGTCAGTGTGTAAGAATTAATAAAATCTAATTTTTTTTATGTGTTGGCACTGAAGTGGAGACTTCGATCTCTGTAGTAGAAACATCGAACTGTGTGTAAATATTCTTAATTTATATAAACAGACCACTGTTTTCAGTTGATGTGTACTGATTTTAATTAATAGAAATCTCTAGTGGATTTATTTTGAAGAGCATTGTAAATGCCATTTTTAAAAGGCTGGATTTACTACACCTGGCACCAGAATGCAGTTAGACCTGTGAAATTTTACAATCCTAGAGTAAGTGTATTATTTTCTGTTCTCTTTGTGTCTCTGGAAACTATTTTGATTTTTTTTATTTTTAGAATATGTTTTTGAACTGACAGTGAATCTTACAAGAGAGCAAAATGCTCTCTGAGTTAAACTGAACAGAATATTGCGAGGGGAATGCTGGGCAAACAGCTGAATGCTCTTCACAGAGATCCAAAACCCCTCCTTGATTAATGTATTTGGGTAGTGATTTGCAGATACAAAACTACCTCCAAAGGAGAGGCTCTCTCCTGTGTTGCATGGACTCCAAGGAAAACAGAGGCTGGGTGACCTTCAGAAAGGCACTGTAAGCCATAAAACTAACTGCTTAAAACAGTGGAAAAATCTGAAGGAGTAGAAAGTTGCATGAAACAGATCATAACTTTCTGAAGAACAGAATCCTGTTCAGCAACTGAAAAGTATTTGAAGCCGGACAGGAGATGAATTAACTGCAAGGGTTCCTGCTGCTCAAGGGTACATCTTAGGAGTTACTGCACATCACAGGCCCCTAACTCACACTTTGCTGCTCCTCTGTTAAGCACTTGTAAGCTGGATTAGCTAAAGACTAACTAGGATAAAACACATTTCCAAGGAAGTTGCTCCAGTAAGACACTGAATCTTGTTTTGTCCCACTGGTTAGGCACGGAACTTGCAGCAGTGATGGGACGGGGGGCTGCACAGCCCTTCAGCTGCTCCTGGGTCTTCTCTGCAGGAGCAGGTGCTGTACCTTGGCGTGCTAGCACAGAGGAGGGAGTGACTTCCAAGTCTTGTGAAGTAATACACTCTTTCCACTCACTAATAATTGCTGCTTTTCAGGCTCTAAGATAAACAGACTGCAGAGGCTATCAGGTAAATGGGAAAATGATTCCTGATCTGTAATATGCTTCTTATTTAGATTTAAGAAATGTTTCACCCACTAACTTGTCAGAGCAAAATAAGTTAAAAAAAATGTGTCTGAAAATGTCTGCCTTTGTTCCAAGACATTGAGGATTCATTGTTCCTAAGTGCACTGAGCACATCTGAGTAGTGCTGCACAAGTAGTGCTCCACTGGATTGTTAACAGAAATGAGACTGCTTGCACAGGCCCACCCCCAGAGAAAACTATTCTTTATAAATAAATGTGTTCTGAGGCAAAACTTTCTTATTCTTTGTCATCTATTATCTATCCTGCCCAGGATGGTGAGACAAGTAGCAGTTTTTGTCATTTAATGATACATTTGTAAAGCACACTCAGCTTGTAAAGTTAGAATTTGGAAATTATGACATCTATTGTAGGTGCTGTAGGAGCAATTTTACTCACTTTTTAGAAGATAGATTTTCTTTACTTTCAGCTTTCTGAAAAATTGATTGCTGGGAACAAAACTGTCTTTGTTTAGTATCTTGTCCTGCTTCCAAGGAAGCTTAGATTGTGATTGTTCAATAGCAGTAGTAGCAGCAGATAATTTTACATTTAAAGTGCCAAAAAACTATTTAGAGGAAAGGTTGAAGGGAAATGTTTTCCATTTGTTAAAAAGAATACTTTAACTATCTCCAAAATATCAAGACACAGGAAAATACACAAGAAAAAACTTTTTGGAAATTGTAAATGCTCAGTTTTCCCTATATCTCTACTTGTATTGTGTTTATAAAATTTTGAAGAAATATGAGAACTTTTTTTTGGTTTATGGGAATCCAGCAGCTCTTCCAGTATATTTAAAAATAAAGCCTTAAAAAAAAAAAAAAAAAAAAGAAAGAAAGACAAGAAAAGAGTGTAAAAATGAGTAGAAAAGAAATGAAACATAAACCACTGCTGGATTTGCAAGATGTAAAGTATACAATACACTAAATATGCATCTTCTTAAAAACTCTTGGTACCTTAGCAACATCAATATGAGTATTCCTTTTTTATGGTAGGATTAACAAAGCAATCAAGGTGTATCCAATATTGAACGCAGAGAAAAAGTCAATACTACACTTTCAGAGAAATCATCTCAAAAAAGGACAGTTGTGTGATATTTGGAATAACAAAAGCAGCATTTAAACCTCTAGAAAGTGTTCAAAATGCAGGGAACTGAAAAAAAAAAAAAAAAGAATGAGATGTGTAAATGAACGCCATCCTCAGAAATGCAACAGTTGTAGCTGCCTTTGGTAACAGCTAGAACAGCACCACTAAGGTGCACAGGAGGGCTGAAGGGGATTTGGCACTTATTAGGATATGAGTAGGACAGGTTTCCTTTGTATAACACATAGAACTTTTGACCTGGAGCTCAATTAAAATGAATACTTTCTCTACAAGAAGCAGAGTAAGTCAGCAGAGGATTTGTATGTTTGAAGAAATCTCTTTGCCACAAGGAGTGATACTGAAAGATAAATAGCATGTTTCTCCATCTCCTTTTGTTTTGGTTTTTTTTTCTTCTAAAAGATAGTGACCTTAAGACCTCTTTTGAATGGAACTCCAGATTTGTAGGAACTATGTTTTTCAACTGTTTTTAAGAAAATAAAAATATATGTGATGTGTATCCCAAGCCCAAGGGATTTAAATTATGCTCTGGATGAGATGTTGTGAACAGACCAACAAAAACAGGGTTTTATCTCTGAGGTAAATGGGCTGAAACAGACGGATGACAATTCTTTCACAATGAATCAAAATTGATTTGAATCATACAAAACACAAACTGGAAATGTGTGTTTCTTAAATCAGCTTAATTGTAGCTTTTTGAAGCTTTATAATACATTATAGAAACATGAACAAAACATATTCCTCTTCTATGTTTTTTGGTCTCCCTAATTTGAATATTCTGATACAAAAGTATAGCAATTATAGCAATTTGTGGCAATTTTTATGCATGCATTAAAATGAGGGTTTTTAATGTCTGAATAATATTGTAATACAAATATTTAAAACCAGACTACAGTAAGTTCTTGGTACATTTACTGTAAGTCATTAGGATAACCAAAAGTATTTATTAATTCACCACTCTGTGAAACCTGGGATTAAGTGAAAAGTAATCAGTGAACATTTGATGTACCTGGGGTTTTTGAGACCAAGCACATTGTGGTTGGTCTCAACCACATCTGTCTGATATTCAGCACAGATATCAGACAGATATTCAGCTCAAGAATGTGTTAGAAGAACTAAAGGTCCATGGAAAGGATGAGAAATGGGAATGTTTCCTGATTTCAAAGTGCTTTCAAATTTCACTGAGCATGGGCACTGCATGCTTTCACTAATAGAACTTCGGTAGTGTATTAATTATGAAACAGCTGTTCATTATGCTAATTAGGAGAGTAATCATGACATCTTTTTAAAAATCAAAATTTTCTTCTCTTTATACAATAGGCACTGGTAAGGAGCAGTGAAAAGACCTGACTTGACTCATTCCTAGCAAACTGACCATGGGTTCAAGAATAAGGAAGCACCTTCAGCCTGTTAGAATGCTATGGCAGTTTTGGTTTTGCATGATTTTCTTTAATTTGAGGAACTATGTCAGTTTATTTATACTTTCTGTTAATCATTAGAAAAGTTCTCAGACATCCCTTTAGCCTAACTTCTTTTATAAACAGTGGGATGAATGGAGAAGGGAAATGCAGTTGCATTCCCTGGGATGATTAGGACCAAATGAATCCATGTTTAACATCCTTACCTTATCAGAAAGAGAAACTGCATCTCATGTGCTCATGTGCTATCTGCTCAGGTTTCCATGGCTGTGCAAAGTAGGAGGCATGGAAATGTTGACCACAGACTAGGTATGAGCTTTCCACTACATTCCTCTATTACTGCTTTTCAATCCTGTGCTGGAGACTGGGGAAGATTCAGGGTATTTTAAGAATTTGACCCATTTATGAAAAATGTGGAAAGGGAGACCAGTGATTTCAGGTAATTTTCAGGCATATACTGGCCTATTTGTATAAGAAATATTTATAAAATTAACAAAACTAGTTTAAGCAGCTCTCAGGATACTATGAATAATTTTAATTGAAACTAGACTGCTGCATTTACTGCTGCATTTCTGGTACTGAAGTCCTCATGGTGCACCTGAGACCCGCAAGCACTCTATCTTACTTTATGGTTTTGTTCTTGAGAGAGAAAACAAAAAAAAATAAATCTATCTATCTAGAAATATATTGTAGGTTGTCAGTCATTGTCATTTAGAAATTTAAACTGCTAGAACACAATATGAGCATGTGTCAGGTTGTCCTTGCTCAGCAGAAGACTATGCACTGTCCACAACCAGTGAAATAATTTTAGTTGTACACAGGACACATGGTACAACTTACGTGCTCCACCCTACAAAGTCCTCAATGCAGATTACTGACAATTATTTACATCCTGGCCCCCAATACACTGAAATATTATTTTTGAAGATGCAGTGAATAAAATACAATACTATATGAAGCATTCAAAATCACTATATTTCATAAATCACATAACAGGAAATGGCAACTTTTCCTTTTTCACTTTCTCTGCTTATTTGTGCTGTGTCTAAACAGCAAAGTGATGACTTTTTCCACTAGATTGCATCCAGGACACAGGAAAAGGAAAGCTGTGAGCAGGGCTTTTTTGTTGTGATTGTTAATTATTTTTGAAGTCTGTTTCCAGGGATCACTGTTCTCTAAGAGCTGTAACTCAAACAAATTTGCTGATAACACTTATATGTTATTTAGGTTCATAAAACCAGGAAATTCGAATTATTTCACGTTAATGAAAAGACAGCAAAATTCCAGACAAGCTTCCTATAAATAAAAGAACAACCCCTATTTTTTTTTCATGGTTCCATTTATTCTACATGCAGAACCCTATATTTATCTAGTTAATAGCACATTTTTTTCTTTCAGAATTAGATACTCAGCTGACATTCTGGCTCTTAGAAATGATCAATAAATCCATGGTGAGTTTGCATAAGTATTTTTCTCAAATGAATCAAGTCCTTGACTGAGATATTTTAATTGCTGTAATTTGAATAACTAATTCCAAGTTCTGAAAATTAGGTGAAAAGTAGTATGTGATTAACTTCTGGTAATGAAGCCATTACCTGATCAAGTAACATTTCATTCTTGGAACTGATTAACTCTAAATGCAAATGAAATTGATCTGAATTGTCAATTTTTTGCTGGATTTATAGTACATCTTTTAAATATTCTGCAATATTATGCAGCATACTTTGCCTTTTTTATTCGTCTGGAAGTTCTGTATGTTTATTTGTCTAACAGGAAATCAGAAAAATTCTGCTCCAAACAAGAAGAGTGACCATTCACATGCAAAATTTTCTCTGCTCAAAACATTAAGCCAAGATGAAATTCAAACTAACTTTTTGTGAAATGGGAGTTAGTAATTACCCTAACAATTACTTACATTACTTTACACAGACTATATCAAAATGTAACAAGTTATCTAGTGACAGGATATAAAATTATTGATGAAGAACGTTTATGATGCTGTAGCATAAACTTGTATTAATTTGAACAACCACTGATCTATTTTCATCACTTCTAGACTTTTATTTAGTTCTAATGTAAACAGTGGTGAGAAATAAAAGTGACAGAGCTGTGCACAGAACATTGAAAATTTTGGAACTAGAGGGATCTTTACGCAATAGAATACAAAAAATTGTTGATTTTCTGTTACCTATGTTATTATGTGTACTGCAATACCCCTCACCCAGGTCATCCTGCTGTCACAAAGACCTTTCCACAATCATTCATATTGACATCCAGATCTGCCTCCTAAAATTCTTAAATGGATATGACAAAAAAAAATAGGAAAAAGAAATGAAAAATGTGTTTGCAGTGGGAGGGGTGGGAAGGGTTGCCTGTTGTCACAAGATGCTTAAGGGTGTTAAGCAGCAGCTATCATAGAAGAATCTTAAAGCCACTCAATGACTGAAACCTATATTTTCCTCCATTTTTTACCTCTTGGTCTCATCTTCGTCTTTAACTTTGCCTTCTTTCATTTTGTTTTCAGAGCTTTCTGCTCCTTACATTTGGTGCCACCACTGGCTTGACTCCTTCCTGCTGTCACTCTGTTCCTGGGAAGGGAAAGAGGGGTTACGTAGGCCAGTCACCATCCCAGAACACATTATCTCTTACCTGGTAGGTCCAGATAAGACTTGTTTTCTAAACCACAGTAAGGGAGATCTCATATGCACAATTTTTTCCAGTAATGTTTCCTCCCTGCACTGAGAACCAGCAGCTGCAAGGGAAGCCTCTGTTATACAATGTGGTACCTTCCCTTCCCTTCCCTTCCTTGGGAATGTAGCAGTTATCATCTGATAAATTTAGGTTAATCTAGATTGAAAAATAATTTTCCTTACACTAATATCTGCTAATAACTTTTGCCTTTATACATTCATTTAAAGACAACAAACTCTGATCTTAAGTTTATCACCTGGTTTAAGGGTAAAAAAAATTTAAAAATAATACTGCTAGTTCAAAAGTAGACAAGCTGATTTGAAATCTAAACAACCAGAATGACAAAACATATACATTAGAGTAATTTTAGAAGGTAAAAAATTATGATAAAGTACTCTACATTTGTTCTTTTGTGGAGATCCAGACTTGGGGGTGACTTGCAAATTCTTGTGCTCTCTTTGTAAAACTCCTTCATGCCCACGGCCAGCAACCCACCCACATTTGTGGTCACCACACCTGTATGCTCACTCACATACAAATCTGCATTCAGTCTACTACGTATTTCTGCTTTCTTTTAGAGTGGAAAATAATATTTTCAGTAATTCAACGTATATATCCAGATTTCCCCACCAGACGGGGCCATTGCTGAGTCATCCAAACTGTCAAACATCACTGAGCGTGTTAGGGAGGCCTGCACAACTTAAGATAAAACATTTCGACATCTAAAGTCTGCTCTTGAAATTAGGATTAATGTCTTTAGAAAGCCATAGCTGCATACATATCTAGTAGTTTGGTATTTATCACTGGATTCTAACACAAGTAGGAAATCAAAGTCCTTAGAATAAAAATAGGAGCTAGAGTTGCTTCTTGTACAGTTTGGTCCAGAACTTTCCAAATGATGCTCAGTGCTTGTAAATCCAGGCAACTCACAAGAATGTTAAAAAAATATATTCAGCACTTTACTGCTTGCATTTGTTTCATCCAGTCCCCTTCTAAAAGTTAAGAATGTGTTTGCAAATAAAGTTGGGAGTACTAAACATGTCGCATCTTGAGACTGGTGGGAGAATAGAAAAAATGCACTCTTAAAAGTGATACTAAGAGAATATAGTAATTTTATACTAAAAAACTTCTAAACAAAAAGTATACAAGCATTGCAAAAAGTGTTCTACATACTGGAAGGGAGGTTTTAGTAATCTTACTAGTTTTTAAATGTGAAATTCCTGACTGAGAAACATTCACTGGAAATACTTAAATTGTTGGAACAGGAACCTTGGGCAAGTAACACTGAAAATATTTTTCATTGTTTGGTTGTATTTAATCTATATATGTATAAAACAACCAAAAACCCCCTCCAATTCAATTTATCAGAAACACTGGAGAGATTGCATGTTTGTCTACATGAAATGTGTTATTTTCCATGACAAGTCCAAAATTAATCAAAAGAGAGGTCCTTCCTGAGATGTTTGGCAATAATTTCACATAAGATCATGATTGACCTATGATTTGCTTAATTTTTGTTTTTCAGCTGTGTTTTTATCCCTACATACCAAAAGTAAAAATAAAGAGAAGGAAGCCTAGTTTTGAAAAGGAGAATAAATATTTGTGAACAGGTAGAACTGAAAACCATCCAGAGTAGCAAAATTAATCCTAAGAATATTAATGACAGAAAAAAGTATAAAGTTTCTATCTTCATTATGCAAATAGAATGACAGTGCTAGAACTATTGAAACAATTTATCACATGAGGGTATTTTCATGAGAGGGGAAGAAAATCATCATGGCATTATGTGGGCTTTGTAAATGATCAACCTACAGAGATTCTGTGACAATAATAGCAAACAGGGACATAGCTAACTGTTCTACATCAACTTGGCAGTAATCATGAAAGATTGCTGCACGAATACAGATAATTATACAGGAGAGACCTGTGCTGTCTGTAAATAAGTTGGGTAAGCCTATCTCAGGTTCTGAGCTGTACAGATATTCTGTCACATACCAAATATGAATTTTAAGAAATGGAATGGAAATCAGACAATATATCCTGACCACTGCATTTATAAAAAGGACATAATTTTTTTTCTCCAAGAAAAACTTGGAGAAAATTTTTTTCTTTTTCACCAAGAATAACTTCTAATTATGTAGCTAAACTGTATAAGCATCTACATCATGCTTCTCTAAAAAAGCCATAGATATGCAAGAAATAAATAAATTACCTTTTACTTTTATATATTTGTCATCTCACATTCAATCTAGAGTAGAGTTATGATTAGGATGATAAAAATTTTTGCCAAACTGAAGGAAAAATAATTTATTCTTCTAATAATTTACAGGAGACAGTAATGCTGTATGGTCTACAAATTATGCAAATATCTTAGATGAACACGCTGGGTACAAGATAAAAGCAGTTTTCTTGGGCAATGGTTTTACCACTTACCATTGCTATAAAATGGCAAAGTGATTGGGTCATGGCTCACTATACTAAATATCCATGAAGTAAAACAATGCAGAATACGTAAAGTTAACTGTGGTTTGGTATCACATCAGCATTTCCTTGAGAAATCCATATCCCTATGTTCTTGCTTGCTATAGAGTCAGACATCCCAGAAAGGCAAGTGTTCCCTAATACAGGTTCTCCTTTTGCCACTTATATTACTATGTTCTGGTTATAAAGGATCTATTTCAAATTTACGTGTTATGCAATAAGAATAAAGCTGGAAGAGCCTAGGCAATACCTCCAAATTAATTCTGAAAATTATCGAGCTTCTTCCAACATTAGTAAATTCTAAGAAAAGATGTCTTTCCTGGATAATAAGAAATCCCCAGGCTGGCTAAGATTAGCCAGCAGCAGTGTACACTCATTTTCAAAGGAGGAAATGTGCTAGAGACCTTCACAAAGACCACACTGAAAAGAGACAATATAAACTTCTCTGTAGAGAAGTTTAGACTGTAGAGAAGTCTGTGCTAAACAGGTGTTGATATTTTCTTATCTAATGCATGTGACAACAGTTAGATTGTACAGTTTCTGGAATTACAAGCTGCTTTCTTCTTGCAAGGCTTTAATGTGAGCTAGTCCTCCTCATCTGGAGCAAGTAGCCAGTATGACACATAAATGGCTAATAAGTGCAAGAGTAGGACAAGATGAATGTGTCTGTTGAAATTAGCACTATATCAATCACTAATTCTTGACAAGGTGTGAAATAGTTAATACTTTTCCAAAGCAGATTTTAAGTGCAAAAAACAGCATGTCTCTCTAAACTGAGAATTCTCTGGGAACATATCTGGTTCAGCACTAACAATATATAAAAAATAGAGAGCCCAGCTACAGAAATGGAGGTATTTAAGAGCTGGATCACTGGAATGTGTGTGTATGATGCTGGTTTCTCCAGGTGTGGACAGTCATATCTTTTGAGGCAAAACCAGAGATGATTGGAAAATGACAGATATTGTACCTGTTTGCCTCATCTGTCCTCTTGGGTCAGCACTGAATTTCTCATTTAGAGTCATTCTAGAAAATCCATCATTTTATAGCAGCACTGCTCACATGGTGGATACCCTGCACTTGAAGTGTTATAAATTCATAAATGCTTTCACAACATAAACCTTTATAGCACTGCACACTGGGTCTTTAAATATCCTTCACTGTCAATGCAGGTATTCTTTGAGGATCACATGCCCAGCTATGGAGTTATACAGCAATATTACAATGCAGCAAGAAGTTCAAATCATTCAGCAGAGCTTTCAGGAATTTTCATAAAATATGCACGTTTATTCTAACTTCAACTATAATTTCTCCTTTTCCTAGGCTCCATCCTTTTTTGATCACAGAGTCTTCATGTTATTCCATTTTTCAGATACTTCCCAAGTAGGGATGTTAACAGTTGCAGTGACTCAAAAGAAAAAAGCTTCAGCAGTTTTAAACATGAAATTGTATTTTGGAACCTATATGCTTGCTGGGTCATGAATCTCAACTAAATTTTCTCCCTTCAGCCTCTGATTTTGTAAATCCAGTGAAAAATGCTGTAGCTTAATAACTGCAGCATTTTAATAGCATTATAAAATGTAAGGCATTCCCAGTTCTGCCTTATAGTAAGTTCCGTGACCTAGGGTAACTATTAAACTTGGAGAGTTGGGTTTTTTTTTCCCTTTCCCCATTTTTTTTTTTTTTGGTTTCTGTAAGGGCTCTTAAA
>JAYDZK010000202.1:47444130-47460110 GCA_034509185.1 Euphonia xanthogaster | reverse complement strand
AAATATAAATATAAATATAAATATAAATATAAATATAAATATAAATATAAATATAAATATAAATATAAATATATATGCACACACCTGTGATTTTATTTGAGCTCCTAAACTAGCAAATCTTATGGTTCTTTTCTTAGAGGCAAGCTGATAGGGTGATGTAATAGTTTTTTTCAACTTTCACATCTATGAATACATGAATAATTTTGTACTTTACTGAGATAACAAGGTTTAGCTCATTAACATAAGTGGGCCCAAATGGGAACACAAGTATAGAGAGGGAACAGGAAATACAATCAGGATGTCACTCAGTGTAAACTGGTGTTGACTGAATCAGGACACTGGTCTCAGGAACACTGGTGCCAGGTAACACAGAAGTTAGCATAGCCTGGGTGTATTTGTGAAATAGAATGGATACAATCAATGAGACAACTCAAGACTTATGGCAGGAGAAGTGAGAGGAAAGTATGGTCTTTTCTTTAAGCAGGAATACAGGCGAATGATTCACAACAAATGTTTTATTTGTTTATTTTATTTGATTTCTTTTTCTGTGAAATATTTGTCCGCATACAGGCCTTTATATTCTCCAATCTATTCATTGTCCACTGTATTATTTCTCTGAGAAATTTTTACTCTGAAGATTGTCTGTTAGAAGTTTATTGCAAGCATTCATTATTCAAAATTTGTGCTGGTCATTATCAAAATATATGATCTAGTATATTTTTTGCTTCTTTGCTTGATGATTGGTTAAGCATAATTCTTAGATTTCCAGTGTGAACCATGAATTGGAAACTTGCTTTCCAAGTTTATTATTAAATTTCATTTATTTGTTGCTGTGTCAATAAATTTAAAAAATATTGTAAGAGTCAGGAAGATCTCAAACAAATGGGTGCAGCACTTTATGTGACTTAATTTATCACTGAAGCTACATATCTATGAAGACATTCTATTTGCACTATGGCGAGCTCTGTGTTTATCAAGTTTACTTATAGAGATGTTTGTCCAGTTCTGATGTTACTTTGTTGGTATTCCTTGGAAGACTGTCAGTAATAAAGGAAATTGTATGTATTGGTCATTTTACTTGTTTTACCTCTGTTGCTGACCAAAACAGGAATTTTCTCAGGGTGAAGAAGGGCTGCATTAGCAGCACATGACAAACAATCCCTTAAACTCTATCCTGTCCTATTCCCTAATACACATTGCTTAGTGCCAAAGCCTAATTTTCCTTACTTATATGAAATTTAAACTGAAATTCTGACTGAAATTTCTGAAGGCAATTCTGAAGTTTCTAACAACTGGCAGAGAAATAGACTGTAAGTCTTCATGGAAGAAAAGTAGAAAAGAAGCATCACAGCTACCTATGCTGGTAGACTTAATAATCACCAAAATTAAATGTTTTGCTTTAATTTTGTCTCATGATATTCTTCTAAAGTGCTTCTCGTGGAACAGCTTGATTTCCATGATTTCTGCCGTATCTATCAATATTTTGACAGTGCATTTTAGTTGTATCATGTAAGTGATAACCCAAATTGAAGTTAACCCAAAGGTTTTCTATGCCAAGTCATTTTCTGAAGTCATACTCCAGAACTGCACATGCCAGGTTCTTCCTTCAGCATTTATTCTGTGCCAGCTCCTCAGCCCTGTTAGATTTCAACAAGGAGCTGGGAAAAGCTTTGCACTGGTGGCCTCTTTCCTCTCACTCCCGACTAGACACTAGGTGTGGGACTGGGCTTGCTGGCAAAGTGTGAAAAATTGTATTGCATTTGTGATAATATGTAATTAACCTATGTTTGAGGATGAAATTGGGATAATTGCATCTCCTGTGGCATTCTGTTTTTATTAACATGCAGCAGGACTGGATATAGACATTGATTTCTTGAATAGTCTAAGGTTCTTTCTGGACAAATGATGAAGAAAATGGCTTATGGCTTTGACTATGTTTGTGTGGCAAATGCTGCTTGAGGGCATCTATTTACTCTTTCCTTTAAGACAATTAAAAATACAACTGTATTTTTATATGCCCACACATTGAAAACCTAGGAAGGGAGTGTTCTGAGAAAGAAGCTGCCATTAATGGCATTTGCCAATTAGCACTAAAAGACTTTGTTAGTGAGGGCATATTCTATTACCATGCTTATCATCCCCAGTAGCAAAGCAAAATGAGGAAAAATTCCTGGTTTGGTGAAAAATTCCTGGTTTGGTAAAAAATCAGTCATCCTTTCCCTGGGGCTTGATTTTTTAAGATACTTTTTATGAGTTTGAGAGAATCTGGTTTTATATTCAAAGTCACTGAAGTTCCTCATCATATATACTAGTCGGTGTAACCCTGAGTAATGTCATTGGAAGCAGTTGCATAAATTATGTACATAGAAGTTTTCCCAGGCAGGTCTAACTGTAGCTGTATCATAGCAGGAAGAAATCAGTGCCACAGTAACAGCAACACTCATCCTGGAGCAATGCACCAACTTCAGAAAGTCAGCTCAGCACAAATGTTGTTTCTCTGAGTCATCTCAGTTGTGAACAACCTGTCAGAAGGAGTGGAAAGTACTGAAAATTTTTCCACCATTTTAAAAATACATTACACATTGAATAAAAGATTTTTATTCTATATCCTTTAAATTCTGTATGAAACCCATGCATTAAATGTAAGTATATTATACAAGCATGCTAATTCTATCTAGCCTTGTCACATATAATTTATTAGGATTAAAAAACATTGTAATTAAAAGTGTTTTTCAGGCTACCCAGGAATCTACTTACTGCAAGGACTGATGTACCTATATAAAAAACTTGAAAAACTGAAAAATTTGACACACAGAGAACACTGAGAAAGAAAAATACTGTTTGTTTTTTTTTTTTCTTTTTCTGAGATTGGAAGAAAAAACAAGAGCTGAAAAACTAGAGAGCAGGTGCTGTTTCCTCACGTTCTCTTTTTTTCATCCATGTAAACCTTCTACCTCTTTGGGACATCACAATCCTCATCTGTACTGCCCTTCTGATCTTAGGTTTTTCCTTCATTCAGGTGCTGCCTGTGGCCGAGGGCTTGGTGGAGGGCTTGCTGAAATCCCTGTGAGCTGCAGCCAGTCCTGGCTTCCTGCTGCTGCTGTGGGAAGCACCATGGGTTCAACACTGCTGGAGCCCCCAGGCATCCTGAGGGACTGCTTGTGTTGTGTTGTGTTGGCAAAGCAAGAATGTCTCACTGATTTAGGCTCAGTGCTTGGTGCTTGCTACAGAAAGGGGGTCTTCTGTCCTTTCTGTTGATACTATTTGGAGTTAGGATTTCTCTACAGCATTGAAAATAGCTCTTCATGAGCTTTATTGTGCAATTCTTTTGTGCAGTCTTTTGCCCAAGGATCAAAGAAAGCACCTTTAACTGTGTGTTACAGGTCTGAAAGCATTGTTACTGTTTTCATGAACATCAGTACGAGCTTCCCATGAAACAGTTTTAACTTATGAGTAATATATATACAAAATTGCTCTAACATCCCAAGTTTTTTAAATGGCTGGTCTGAGCTGCCATAGGATTTTAACAGACAGCAATCTCTTTGATAACCCTGTGTATTCAGATCCTTTTTTCCTCTTTTCTTCTCAGTTTCAAGCACTGCAGCTCTTTAGTCTCCTGCTAAGTCTCCCACATCTCATTTTCCATGATTCCTCACATCACTTGTGCAGTTTCTGCCTTCATCATCCCTCTATTGTTGTGCAGCAGTCATTGGGTCTTCCTCTCTTGCTGGTCATCTCTGTGAAGTCTTTGCTTTTCAACTGTCACTTTTGGAACTCTTCTCCACTTAGAGTTAGGGGTTTTTTTTCACTCCGGTGTCGTTTTACTCTCAGGGAAGACAGTTCTTTTATCTCTGTCATCCGGTCAGCTCCCTACTTGAAAGAGCAGTCTCAGTTCTCGCTCCCACAAAGTCTTTTGAAGGAACAAGTTCAAACAATGACCTTCTATGCCCCGCTGTTGGGCCAATCTCTTTCCCAGACACCTGGATGCTTTTCTTCTCCTGTACGCTGATTTCATCCACAGAATATTTCTCTCTTCTTCCACTGACTGATTCAACTGATGCCCACCTCCCAACACCCTGACTGTTCAACCTGCCAGTCACAAGGGCACATAGCCACAGTTTCACTGACATAAATTGGCTAGATGTTTATGAAAAGGTCATAGGAACTATTACTTAATGATCCCTGTAGCTTGCTAAACAACAGAAGGTAATTTGTGCCAGATTTTTCAATAACAGAAAATAATACAGATCAACATGTAAAATCATGTTGTGATCATACCGAAAAGCAGATGATTGTTTCAAGACTTGTCTCTGAGGCAGAAGTATTGTTTCCTTCAAACTAACCAAGTGTGTGCTATAGAGTATGTTTCCTTAAACATTAATGAGATCCCTAAAATCTAGAATAAAACCTGTGATGATCCTTAATCAGAAACAGCCGAAGAAGTTTTGCTGCAGGAATGCTATAACTTACTTTAGCAAGTGTTTTCAGCTCTGCTTCACAAAAAGAATATTTTGGGGGGGGGTTAAGTGTTTACCATATGTCTGTGGAATACATAAAATATTTTACTTATTTCTCTAAAACTTCAATATCTCTGTCAATCACAACTAAAAGACAACAGATTTAAAATTTATTAATTTTATATTATTACATATTTTTCAACAACGAACAAAGACCTGCTAAAGAAAACGTAAAATAATAAGTAATCATAATCACACTTCAAAGCTATCTAAAAATTTCAAAAATGGTCCAAATTACAGAATCACAGAATCATTGGGGTTGAAGGACACCTCTAGATATGATCTAACCCTCCTGCCAAGCCAGGGTCACCTGGAGCAGGTGACACAGGAATGTGTCCAGGTGCGTTTAGGATGCCTCCAGAAAGGCTCCCTGGGCAGCCTGTTCCTGTGCTCTGCCGCCCTCAGTTAAAGAAGTTCTTCCTCATGTTGAAGTGAAATTTCTTGTGTTTTAGTTTATGGCCTTTACTCCTTGTCCTGTTGCTGGGCACCACTGAGGAGTTCCTGTCACCATCCTCTTGGCACACACCTGTGAGATATTTGTATGCATTAGTGAGATCCCATCTCAGCCTCTCCAATAACCAAATCAGTTACCCTGATCTGGAAACTGCAGTAATCTCACAGCCAAAGTTCTTTCTCCTATTGTTTCACTGAACAGGACTGAAAATATGAGACTCTTAACTACGAAAAATGATAAGTGGACATCTGGGGTGTATTTATCTTCTTTCACATTTACAAACCCTTAAAAAAACCCCTTTGCACTGGGATTACCATTGTTAAGAGGAAGAAAGTTCTGTTGCATATACAAATGAGAGACTGACTTCTGGGCTAATCCTAGTTGAATTGCAAATGAGAAGTTTGAAACACTTCAGTAAGAAAGGATCTCTTAAATTAATGGTGAGAAAAGTTTTGTTTCAACAGCACTAAATTGTCTAATTCACCTTTTCCTTTTACACATTCAAACAAAAACATTTGAACTTGTGAGAGATCTTTTTTTTCAAATGTGAAAATAGAGTATCCTGCTTATTCCAGAAATTTATTCTTGTTTAAACGTAATTTTAGCAAAATGTACATGCTTGCACAGGAATTTCATGGAAAACTCCTTCTAAATGTGAATGTGTTATTTTTTTTCCTTATTCCAATGAGAAAATTTCTCCAGACTTGAAAAGGTACTTAGATAGTCCTTCAGACTACACAGAAAAGGTAATCTAACATTAAAACCAATAGGGGCAGTCTAACTTCAATTTATTCCATGCTAAATTCAAATTAATGTGATCCAGGGTTCTGGATACAATGAAGTGTATGGCAGGGCTAAACTCTAAAGATTAACCCATGATAGGTGTTGTTCTTGGACAAAAATAAGATTTTTTCAAGACACGCTTACAAACAAAAAACTTTCCAATAAATATTCAGAGGTGTATGTGCACAGAATTATAATATTGCCATGAGTAGGGAGTCCACAAGCACTATATTGAGGGGAAAAAGGGTAAATTAATACACAAAATCCAAAAGAATTTAAAAGTGCAAGTAGGTCTGCAGAATTTTTTTTTCTCCAGAAGTACAATTTGTTTTTTCATTTACTCAAAGGCTGTTCATGCTAAACTTCCTTCCTCTTGCTAATTCTATCCACATTCAGAACTTGTTCTGCTATGTAAGAATTGGTTTTACATTGGATTATAAACAGAAATGAAAGTGTAGAACAATCTCTTTTCAAATTAAAAGTAACTTAAATTCTCAAAACATATTATGATGTCATTGTATATTTGATAGAAAATAAATGTCAGTTTGTTTTAGTGTATTTTTTGTGAGATTTCTTTCCATTAAACCTGAATATGTGTTTAGGTTGTGAGTCAATTTTTTAGTACAAATTATAACTAGATAAATGAAGTCAAATAATACTGATTAAAATTTTTCGATAACATTGTTCGTGTTTTTAAATAAACTTGTTAAAAGAATTAAAAACATATCCTACTTTTTAATAATGAACATATATTTTAGGACATACACTGGTGCCTTTGAATCATTTCCTTTCCAGACCCTTACATTTCCAATTTTATAAAATTAAAGTTACATCTTTTTGTACCCATTATGGCAGACAACTGGGGGGGAGTCTAAATGTCATATTTTTACATTGACCTCTTATTATTAAAAATAATAATTAAAGTATATAATTAATTTAACAATATTTATGTGAAAATTATACAGAAATTATTAGGCCATGGGGTTTTCCCTTCTATAAGATTCTGACATTAATTTTATCTACTATTTCCTCACGCAATATTCAGGGAAATTCTTGGCTAATGGAAGGAGATGTGACAGTTACACCATGCATTATACCCATACACGGTTTTATGAAATCTTGAGGAGAAGTCAGGAAAGTCTTTGGCAGAGATGGGAAGAGTTTCTTAGAGCATAATATGTATATCCAATGACATTGCTGAAGTGAGTTTTACCTGCTGTGTGACAATTTAAAAGAGGAGCCTGGAGCCTGAAACCGGGCTGGGTGTGAGGGTCTGGGCAGGGAGCACTGGAGAGGGGCAGGGCAGGGGCTGAGCAAGGGCTTTGAGTGGGGACATTGTCCTGAGAGGAAGGATGTGAGACAAGGAGAAGAGCAGGAGAAAGTGCAAGGAGAAGGAAGAATTAACAGCCGAAGAAGTGGAACAAAGAATGAAGTATCCTTCACTGCAGACATTAGGAATATGGCCTGGTCCCTCACCTAGATGAGTTGTGCCAAGGAGCTGATGGAACAGCAAAGGGAAAAGCAAGAAAACCTCTTCCCTTGACTGTAGTCCCCTAAGCCCCATCAGTTCCTCCCTCATCACTCACTTTCACTTGGACATCATTTTTCTTTAGTCCACTTTCCCACAATGTCAGAGGTGTTGTCTGTGCTCTGGACAAGTCCATCAGGTAATGACTGAAAGGCAAGAAGCTTTGTCACATGCACCTGCTCATGACATTAACACTGTCCTTTCCATGTAGCGCTCACTACTTAAAAAACCCCTCAGTCAAGCAGATTTGTTTTACCATACAGATGGTCGATGCAAGACAAACAGAGAAGCCAGCTTGATTTTGCTGCTCAGACCCTACACTCACTGACAATGACACCAATCTATTGCTGAAAGGTGTGATTCAATGTCCTTGTCCCTTTGCCAGGGTACAGCTTTGCAACAGAACTTTGTATCTACATCACAGCACAAAGATAGTGTGAGAGTATCCAATGGATTTCTACACCATTACAGAAATGGCAACTGAGCTGACGATACCTTACTCTAAAGCTATCAAGTCATGGTCGTTGGGCTGCATTTTCCTTTCTTTCCATCTACTTCATAGGCTCTCAGCAGCGTCTGAACCCTGTGAGTGTCTCAAGAACAGCAAGCAACAGCCAGCAACCCAGGGAAGGCCACGAGTGAGGATTGATTCTGAGGTCCTCAAGAATGACCCCTCTTATTCCCAACACTAAAAGAAATGACCTGTGGAGATGGAAAGAGACCAGGTCTTATTTTTTCAAGCTAAGATGAATGCCTGACTTCATTGGATGCTTTCAGGAACAGCAGAAATGAATGAGTAGAGTACTTGTAAGTGCTGTAAGGCACCATACCTCTTCTTGAACAACTGTATTAGAAATGATGAGAAAATCATTGGCTCTCTGATTTCCACAGTAGAGGGAGGGAGTGCAAATTCTATATACTCTGTAACAAAGATTTCTGAGGTAGACATGACCTTGCCTCAAAAAATCAAGTGTGTTATTAGAGATAACTAATCGGGGAAGGGGAAAGGATAGTTCATATAAACATTCCAAGCCTTTGATCAGAGCCACATATTGCAATGTGCTTGTTACCTGCATCTGTGGCTGTGTTGGAGGAGAGGCTACCCCAAATATTCACAATTTTAATCTCAGACACAAATGGTGGTTGTAGTCTCACAAGAATGTGCAGTTGGTAGCTGTTTATTAAAACACCTGTCTTGGAGTGGCATGCTTGCAGCTAAAAAGTCTGAGTCTAATTTTGCATGTCTCTGAAAAATGTTAAACAGCAATAAAAGCTTGCTCAGATGAGGGAACACAGCAATGAGGTACCCTCACAAAAGAATGCTATGAACAATATGAAAGAGAATAATAACAATAAAAAAACAGATATAATTTGTTTTGGGTTTTTTTTTCAGGAGTCTGGCACAGAACCTTACCCAGAGGGAAAGGTCTCTATCACCAATAAAACTGGTTATTTCTGTGCCATGAAAATATCTTTGCATTACTTGTGTACTTGAAACAGTCTTTAGTGTATTTGGATTTATTTGCAGTTTTTTCTTTGTCTGTCATGCTAGTCACTTGAGCACAAAAATAAGAACTTCTGTAGAGATTTTAGCTCATTTATTTTGTGGTTCTATCTATTCACGGTTTCCTTTTTCCCTCTGCCCTAAATTTTTTATTAGAGTGCATAACTTTTCCTTGTTCTACCATGTAAGTAGTTGTAAAAAGGTTCTGAATTTACATAAGTAGTGCATTCTCTATAAAGAATATATATCCATTTAATGTATACAAATGTGTAATTTATACACACATATTTGTATACATTAAGTCTTAATATATTTCTCTTTATACATTCAATATCTGTTATGTCACAGTGAGTTTTATGTTCTGAAGCATGCAATCACTCACCAAAGTTATTTTAGATGGGTTTTATAGTAACTATTCTGTACATTTGATACCACAATTGATTGTAGAAGCAGCTCTGAACATACCTTCATTGCAGGTTTCCCTCTTATAATACTCTTAAACTGAGTAATTTCATGTTAGTTAGTGTCACCCCACTTCATTCAGAAGAATAAGCTTCAAAAGGTTTGTTTCATCTCTGCCAAAAGCAAGGTGCAGGGAAAAATGATGTCTGCACAGCACATGACTCAATATAATGCGATACAGCCTTCAAGGAAAGAGTTAATCCCAGACACCAAGTAAAGAAAGAGCTGAAAATGTGCCTGACAATTCAGAACAGAACAAAAATGAAGGTATTCTTTTTACACAGATGGAGTGGAGTTGAAAAAAAAAAAAAACCCTACTGCTTTTTTTTTTTTCACAGGACAGGAGAATAAACTCTGACAAAGCAGTTATTTGATGGGCTAGGGGTCCTGTGGCAAAGGCTGATTAGAGATGATCTCTTTGTGTAGATGAAAGGAGCCCCTGTTCTTTTCTTCATTCACTTGGCTATCTGCATTGGTACTGGGGCAATAAATCAGACTATGCACAAGGGAGCTCCTGAAGTAATAATCTCTTCCAAAGCAGAGGTCAAGGGCCTTGACGTGTGCCAGTATTACTGTAGTAATGGGGAAAGGGGCATCCACTGTCAAAGTGACATCTTTTTAGCTTAACTAAGACCAAACTAAATGTGGATATTTTAGTTTTGGTGGAAAAGGCAGTACTTAGTGAGAAAAATGAGTCAGATCCTGGACTGGTATTCTTGCAGTGATGATGTCAGAAGATAGATTTTGAAAATAAAGAATTGTAATCCAATCCTTTCAGGTCTAAATTTCAAAACAGAGTGTTTCAACTGTGAGATAGGATTTGAGGATGCACCCATGGTCACCAAATAGTCTCCTACTATTTATCTCTTAGAGCAGCTCACAGACACAGCTCATGAAGAGGTGATGTCAGAACTAAGATCCATACAAACCCCTTGAAAACATTAATAAAATTTCCACACATAAAATTTCACTTACAGTGTTAACACCACATTTTCATATTGTGTTTGAGGATATCACCATGAAATTAAAACATGCCTTTTCAGAGCAAAACAGATAAGTCACATCTGCTGGGATCCTGTGTTATGTGAATATGTATTTTTATGTGTAGTGTTCCACAGACTATAAAATCTGTTCATTTGCATAAAAATATTTCAAGTGAATTCCATTAGAACAAAAGTCTTTAGTCTTTAGTTAAACCTTTAGCTTTTCTGTGTGTTACAATAACCATCACTTTGAAACATTGTTCATAACTGTAGTTTAATTCAAGCTGGACAGCCCTGATTTTACATTTTATTTCCCAAAGATTGCTTCTTCCCAGGCAGAATTATTGTCTGAGCTGCACTAAATATGGTGCCTGTCTGCTTATGCCTTCTTGCATTACAACAATGTGAACAGCTGATGTTACCAGCTCTGAAAAAAATGGACTTTTGAGTGTTCCCCTATTGCATATGGCATCACCTTGCCTCAAGCCTTCGAATCATTGAAGCAAATGTGCACTATGCATAAAAGGCTTTTTAATAAAATGCTTAGGAATTTTAGAATAAATCCAAATATAAAAAAATATATGATTTTTAACATACAGGGTGCTATCTTGTGCATAAAACAAACTGATGAATAACCTATTCCCCCTTTAATATACCTTAATTGGATTTCTCTAACTCTTTGTAGGTCAGAAGAGGTACATCCTTATACATGGGTAACTTTTCTACTGACTGTCTTCTCTAGACTGACTGTAAAATAGAGTTGGTTTATGATCTATTAAAGGGGTTACTTGGTTTTGCTGGAAATTGGGGTCGCTTTCAGAAGGCCCTTGTCTCTAGGTCTCATTCTGTGTTTTGATAGTACTTTTTGATTGTACAGTTGAACACTTGCACAGATTGCCTGTGCAACTGCAATTCTTACCTCTTTAAAGAAAATAAAGAGGTCTCCCTTCCTGCCATCTGCCTTAAGCAGAGCTGCATATCTGCCTTCAGCTGTACTATGTCTGATTTGGGAACTAGCAAATCTGTCACTTGTCTCCACATCCAAACTAGTGCCAGGAATGTGCTCCACAAGAAAATATTTATTTGTGTGTGTGCTTGTGCATTTTCTGGTGAACATGTCCTTTACTTGATGAAAGAAGATAAAGAGTAACTTGTGATTCCAACAATGAATTAAGACTATCAGCAGAAAGATTGATGTCTTTCTCCATGACACAGGAGCTTGAAGGGGCACAAGGCTCCTGAGGGAAGCATCTGGATTTGTACTTAACACAGAACAATGTATATTTTTTGTCAGGTCAGTTTCTTGACAGAGCACAGCAAAAAGAATCTTCTTTCACCTTACTGTGGCTTTGGAGGGGCATGAATTTTGTTGGCTGATATCTGACTTAAAATTTTGATATGTCATAGGCATCTTAAATTATATTGCCAATTTTAATGCATTTAATGATGCTTTGAAAATAATATTTCTACTTTACTTGACAAGGAAATAAGTCTCCTAAAGACTTCTTAGTTACTGCCAAACTGCCTCTGCGGAGCTTGAGAATGCTGAGAGTGATAATATGATGCAGTAGTCTTTACAGTCTCTCCTAAAAGCTAATTGTTTCCTGATAAAAACATTGCCTTACAAGAGTCCTACTCTTCTGAAAAGCTCACCCATACTATGCATTCAAATAAAGCAGGAGATTTGAATAGGAAGCATTTTAAAATTATATTCATGCCCTAGCTACTTGGTTTTGATGTATTTCTTGTAGCTCAGATCCAAGGAAGGGAATTTGCAATGTCTTGTCTAAATGGTTCCTGGGAGCCTCACCAGCACCTTACTATTCTGCACATTAAAAACTGTCTGAAATTTGGAATTCAGAACACTTTTAACTCAAATAGTTTTTTGAAAATTGTTGAGGATAAATTTTCACACTTCCCTGCTTCTTTAAGCAGATTTATGGGGGTTTTGTATATCAAGATACACTACTGTTTCCTGAAGGAAGGGGGTTTTTTAGGTGAAACTCTCAGCTGTGATTACTATTAAAAAGCTTGTTAGCCTCGCAAACTCAATAAATTCATCTTTATATATACAGTGGGAATCCACAAAGCTTTATTTGAGCAAGTTTTAAAATTAGTTTGTACAAAACCACAAAACGATATCATGCATTTTATGTAATTAATATTTCAGGCTAAATGCATAAACCATCCAAGAAGCAGGGAGCAGAAATTAGTACCTTCTTTCCAGTAAGTGCTCTCACTGAGGGGTCACCAGACCTCATTCTTTCAAGCACTTCTTGATCACATAAGTGCTGAACTATTTCCAACAGTGTCTGAATTTCAACAGGAACTTGTAGGTCAGGGTATTGCCCCAGCTGCTGGAAATTCAGATCTGTCACTGTGAAGGAATTGAACATAGGTAAGTGCTATAAAAAAAGGATGGGAAAAAGCATCTACATGCTCTCTTGATTCTTACATGATTTAGAAGAAATTCATAATTGCCTCTCTGAGGGATTTTGTCGTTATGTTTTATAAGCAATAGTCAGGGCTGCAATTCTGAAGCAAACTTCCTAAGCTCCAAAGGATGCTGAAAATAATGATTGACACCAAACTCAGGGTTCAAGCATACAGCTAACTGGGATCAGTTGCAATTCTTATCTTCCCAGGACAAGTGTTTTTTTTTAATCTAACTCAAAGCATTTTGCATCTAAACTAAATCTCTTCACTGATTGCAGTGAGCATTCACCATTGTAGTGAACAATCATGGTTCAGTAGCTTATATCTCTAAACATTACTCTAAAGGGTCTTGGTTAAGTATATAATTATTGCTTTATCAAAATCACAGTGGATTATATCACACTGCCTTTGGAGCACATTATCTATTTGTTTTAAGACAGTGACTTCCATAAAAAGTTGTGTGTTATAACCACAGCAGTACTTACTCACAGTGAGAATATGGTATTGCCTGACTGCAAGCTCAGCTTCTGTGGAGGATATTATTACCTGGCAGTTTGATATCAGGACTTCCTACAACCATTGGTTCCCGCATTAGGATCCTCATCATTGGACACTATTTTCCACACTTTTGTCTTATTTCTGTCTTCCTAGGCTCCAGCCAAAAAGCTCACTGTCCTGGAAGCTGGATTACAGTACCCCACCTGTAACTCTCCAGAAAAAATTTGGAATTGAATCCATGAAAATCAATGACTTCCACCTTCATGGTTGCAAAATAGCAGCTTCAGCTGTATCAATTTTAGAAAGGAATGAAGGAAAAAAAAAAAAAAGACTGGCTAGAAAATATTTCCCCCCCTCTTATTCTCTCTTTCCTCAGAGTTCAGTTTAAAAAAAAAAAAAGATTTACCACGTAAACTTTTTCACTTGGGAAATTGTTTTAAATTTTGAATACAGGTGCTCAGTCCTTGGAAAGTATATCTGGATCTTATTTTGGTGTCTATAAGATCTTTTCTCTTTATTTCCTTTGCGTTGAAAATCTAGCCCTTTTTTAAAGAAAAGATTGGTTATTTTTCAAATGAAGATTGGTGGACATATGAATTATTATTTTCCATAAATGATATGAGAAGCAAGAGAATGTGACCATGCTTCTTCTCATCTCTTTTCCAATTTCCTCTCAGTGACGGATCTATACCACAAAGCAAATCATGTACCTGAAACCCACCTTTTTCCTTTTCTTTTATCTTTCTGTTTGTATCCTGTTTTATTCTCTTTCACTATCTCATTTTTTCTTCAACTAAGAAGTTTAAAGGTGTAAGAAAAAGCTGCCTGGAGGCTACTTTCTCCCATTCTTCCATGCCAACAGACCAAGCGCCAGCTTCGACAGAGTTGATGTTTTCACATTTTACAGTCTTGATTGCTTCATTTTATGCCATACTGCAGAAAAGAAAAATTGTTCTACAGCTGTATTTCTGCTAAGAATTTTAATCTTTATTAGCTGGCCCAAGAGTGCTGCTCATCTCTAAAAACAGTTTTGCAGAACTTTCTCATTAAGCAGCTGTTGCACTGTGCTGTCAGTACTACTTCTCAGCAGTCCCTGACAACTCTCTCTTCAGGGAAAATGGGATAAGGTTTCTTCATTTTCTGGAAAATGTTCTACATCTCAGAATATTTGGATCCCTTTTTCGCCCTGGTCTCAAAATGAATGCCAGTAAGAGGGCTTGGCTCTTGCTTTAAGCTTGCCACACTAAAGCTGTGGTAAATGACTATTGTCTGAGAAGACATCTCAGATACTTGGTATCTGAAAAAAGTTCTGTAATAACTGGGAAGTGTCTGACACACGGGGAAGCCTACCACAAAACCCAGTAGAGTGCTCCCTAAAAGTGGGAAGTTATTCTTGAATTTCACTTGTTCTGCCTAAGTTCTTCTTGTAATGGTGCAACAGCCTAGCAAATAATTTTTCAATACCTATATGTACAAAATGCACGCTATACTGCTCTGTGGTTTATCACTATAATCAATGAAGATTTATAGGGGCAGAACTGCAGGAGGATATATCAAGGCTTGCTAGTATCCTAGTATCACCCCAAACATTTCCCAGGCTTTCATTAATCACTGCTGTGCAAATTA
This sequence comes from Euphonia xanthogaster, assembly GCA_034509185.1. Taxonomy (NCBI): domain Eukaryota; kingdom Metazoa; phylum Chordata; class Aves; order Passeriformes; family Fringillidae; genus Euphonia; species Euphonia xanthogaster. The sequence continues at coordinate 47,445,319 of JAYDZK010000202.1, read as the reverse complement.
TAAAAAGTAACATTTTCTTGGTAGATTTTATCTTATCTTATCTTTCTCCATTTTATTTTAATATTAATATGGATCTGGACTGTTTCTATAGCAAGTAATGTTAGAGATGCTAATCATGGCTATTCATCCAGAGGTTATGGCAGATAATCAGAAAAATGCTGATGAAGCATCTTCTGATATTACTCAAAGTTTTATTCAGTAGATTTTATTACTCCTATTCACAGCAGTTACTGAATAAATTACATTCATGGTTTTAAGAGTGCGCTGATGCTGGATGTTAATTCATGCTTATTGTAGGAACATGTAAAATATCTTCTTGATAAAGTGACCAAAGAGAAGGAGTGAATAATTTTTGACTTTGGTGAAGTGTTGATCAAACAAAGCATTGATTCTTTTTACAGCAATTATTTTGTGAAATACAAATTAATAGTGTGAAAAGTTCAGAATACATATCTTTGGGAATAATAAAGAGGAGGTATTCTACATTACTGTTAACGATTTGATGAGAAAAATAATGCTTTGTAACAGTCATATTTGGGAACTATACTTCAAAAGGACAGAAGCTTGGGGAAGGGAAATTAATTATAGGTACACATAAACATTTTTAATAGGACAATTTTTTTGTCTTCTAAAATAAAAAGCTGAAATCAATTTTGTAAACATCTCATTATTTGGAAGAATCCTGTGGTGTTAAGAAGAGCAGCTGTAATGCCATTTTCTCCACCAATCCCAGGATCTGGGATGAGAACTTAAGTTAGTATATCTTTATATCACCATACACTATTATTCTTTTCTGGTTCTGAATTAATTTATTCCTCCCCAAAAATACTCCTATACTTCTGTTGTTTAGGTATCTTTAGGTACCTTTTCTTCAAGCTCATACAAGTCTCAAACTCCATCGCCTAGTATGGACTCAGTTTTCCCTGCGGGAAGGAAGGCTCCTAAAAGAATGAAGACCAAAATTGATGTAAATGGAATTCTTATTTTTAAAATATTTTTGATTCAGTTTTAAAATTGATAAGAGGGTTTTCTTTCTATATCTTTCAAGGAAAAACTCAGGGACAAAATTTTGGAAACTTTCCTATTCATTGCAATTCAGAAAGCTGTTATTCATTGATGTGTTGTGTTTCTAAGTTGGACTGTTCTTTATCCCCCTACTTTTGTAATGGTTTTGTCCTGGTTCGCTCCA
>JAYDZK010000202.1:47433246-47444030 GCA_034509185.1 Euphonia xanthogaster | reverse complement strand
CCTATTGGTCCGTGTTTAATGTCCGTCGGTGATATCCCACTCCCTCCTGCAATCCCATTTGTCCAGCTGTTGACCACGCCCCTGTTTCCCATGCCCCTTTTAAGGGGCTGTAATCTTTTGATCCCCTGTCTGCAGCTGTCGGTTCCCTTGGGACCAAATAAACCTGACTGCACTCTCAGCTGGAGTCCGCTCTCTCTATATTTCTGCTGGTCATCGCTGCGACTCTCGCCCCTTAGGAAGGAGGCTGCCGCCAGACATAGATCCGGGCAACCTCCTTAGGAGCTGTCCAGGAATTCCGGATCCCTGGAGAGTAACCTCCTTAGGCGCTGTCCGGGAATTCAGGATCCCCGGAGAGTGCCCCTCTGCTGACAGCGGTGCTGGTTGTTAGCCGGGCAGTCTGGAAGGACAGCGGTCCTCTCCAGTGCACCCAGCCCGCGACTTAAATTCATAAAGAACAAGCAAAGCCTTTTCCCAAAACTTGTTCTGCTGTTGGTTCACTACTCTCTGCCTACAGCTAAAACAACAGTAAACTGAAAAGAAGGATGTTCCTTCTTGGTTGCAGAAATATATATTTACACTTGTTTAGCTAGTGCTTTCCTCCTGAATGAATTCAGTGCTTCCATTCCTGCAAGCCTTGATGTAGTTATGGTAAAGTAATGATGTGAATATCAGACTCCTGCCTCCTTTTACCTCATGCCACAGACTCAGGGAAATACTATGCATGCTAAAAATTGGAAGGCTCCTTTTTGTTCTACTTTGGGTTACTATACAATAGAAATCAAGATTTTTAATGAAAATTTCACCTTTAAATCATACCTCCTTCCAGTGATAGGCATGGTTAAGTTCTTACTCTTAGTGAAACAAATTTAAGCCACCAAGTACTTTGGAAATTTGCTTTAAAAATGACCCAAACACATTATTGTATTGACCCATGTACTACTCTGAAAATATAGTTGCAATAGTTCAGATCTAAATTTTTCCATACAATTTGAAAAAAAATTATATTTGTTAAGACCTACTCATGTATTGAAATCTTAATGCTATTTAACAGCTATTTACTTTCGAAAAGTGGTCCAAACCTGTTTCTCAGTGCTGTTTCCTGACAAGGAACAAATAATATCTTCTTCTTTTTTTTTTTTTTTTTCTGATTTGTTGACTGTCATAAAAAATAGATGGACAGAAATATTCAGTGTTATGTACTTTCACGACTGTAAATATTGCAGAAAACCTAGAATGGAAAATCACTGAACAAAACGTTTGAAATTAAGAATGAAAATACTGTGGTGCAGCTCTAACAACTTCTGCATCTCACATGGCCTTGTGTTCAGCTAACCCATATTCAGAGCTAGGTATTTTTCAAACTATCTGGGTGGCTTTGCCCTGTTGTCTTAACATGATGGGCAAACACCACATATTTGTGTTTCTGTAAATTGTTCTTGCTTCTCAATATCATGTTTGTATCATAGAACCACAGAATCACAGAATGGGTCAGGTCCAAAGGGATCTCAGTGGGTCATCTGATTCAACCGCCCCTACTGAAGCAGGATCATCCCAGAGCACATGGCACAGCATTGTGTCCTGATGGTTCTCAAATATCTCCAGTGAGGGAGACTCCTCTCTGGGCATCCTGTTCCTGTGCTTGAACACTTGCACCATAAATTTCTGCATTATACTCAAGTGAAACTTCCTGTGCATCACTTTCTGCTCATTGCCTCTTGTCCTTATTGCTTGGCACAGCTGAAAAGAGCCTGTCTCCATCCTTTTGTCACCCTTCCAGATGCATATAGACACATTTCACTTGTCTTTTCCTCTTGAGGCTGAACAGCTCACTCATCCTTTTCTTTTAAAATGTTCCTGTCCCTAGACCATCTTTGTTGCTCTCTGCTCAGCCTGCTCCAGGAGCTCCACGTCTCTCTTGTCCTGAGAGCCCAGAACTGGACTGCAATTTTGATGTGCCTCACCAGGGCTGAGGAGAGGGGCAGGATCATCTCCCTCGACCTGCTGGCAGTGCCCTTCCTAACGCATCCCAGACCCGCAGTGTACCAAATTAGTACTCTAATTATAAATATGTGCATTAATACAGGAAGAAAATAAGATTTCCATGTTGAGAATTGCATTCCCTATGGTAGTTTTACTTCCTTAGTGAGGACTGAAATATTTACCTGCTGGTATAGCAGCAGGTATATATATAATAGCTTATGGTATTATTCTTTTCTACAGCAGAAATTTTTTAAAAATCTCCACGAGCCTGATCCTTTGTAAACATGATTCAAAATTACTAACTTGTTTAAAAAAAGATGCTGATTTCAAGGCAAATTTCAAAAACTGTAAATACATACAGCAAAAAACCCCACAAAAGTAGAAAAAAAATTATTCTGTCAAAGAACTCATTCAAGTCCTCTGACTCAGTTTTATCTGCAGACTCCTTAAAAATTTGCAGTGTTGTCATGAAAAGTTGGCCATTTAAAGACTAAAGAATAAATACTCTGGTAACTACAAATGGAAAAGAGCAATAAAAGAGACATTCAGATTTTTTTTAAAACCAAACAAAAAGTTTTCCTTCAGCATGTCCTGCCAGTATTTTTATACTTTTCAACTGAATCTATTTGTAGCCTCGAAAATCTGTCAAAATAGCAGTCTGTAAGGAAGTAACTGCATTTCCTTACTAATTAGTGTGACACATTATGGGTGGAGATACTCATAGATACTCACAGATATTCACAGAATTTTATAAAGACATCCCAGTCCTCTGGTCAGACATTTTTCAAGCATCAGACTGGTTTGAAACTGTGTTCTGAACACACGGAGATCTTACCTTCAAAGGATCACATAACAGCTGGAGCTTTATAGAAGACATGCATAATGTGGATTGAGTAACTCGAATTACTGATATAATTATGACTGTCTTATGATGTATAATTATCTGCACAAAGAGCCCATATAATACAGTAACTCTGTCCAAGGGGCTCCAGCTTGTCTTTAATGTGACAATAATGTTAAGTACTTTACTTTTATGAAGCTCTTTCTAAACACTAACTAATTAATCCTTACAACACTCTTGTGAAGCACATTTGTGAAGAGTCTTGAGCTTAAATTGTGAGCAATTAGGGTTAGGGTTAGGGTTCTATTTTTTGTATTATTATCTCACATTTCACAGTGTGTTCTTGAAGGCTTTCATTTGAAAGAACTGTATATAAAAATATATATATTTTTATATTAACAAAAAGCAATTTAAAAAAGTATTTTTGCCATCTTTGTACAGAAAAAGGAAATTCTGAAACCAAACATTTTGGCCTGAAGTAGCTTGCATTCACTTGTCGGGTTGGAACAATGTATGAAGATCTCAACAGATCTTTAGCAAAATACAAAATATATTCATGTAAAAAAATGAGGATAATAGTCAAAATCTTCTGGGCAAAGAATTGGGTCATAAACCTACAGGGATTGGCTACCCTGAGGGAGAGAAATTGCTCTGAGATTTTTGATAGTTTTGTTTTTAAGCTTCAGTAGCAGAAAAGTTTCTAAAGAAAGGGAGGAGAAGAGGGTGCCCTGCAACACTGGCTTGCTTTTCATTAAAGAAGGATAAGGGCATATTCTGATTAGCTGGAGAAATAATTAAAGGAATTCTGTTTTCTCAGAGGTTACAAGGTCAGACTTTCATATGATCCCAAATGCAATCACTGAACAAAACCATTAGACATCTTATTAAAGGAAAATACATGAATGCTATAGCTGGTGATGCAATCATATGATTACACTCAATTCTTTTTATTGTCTTCCTTGAAATTTTGGGGATTTTATACATTTTCTTACCAGAAGGAAGGAAAAAGAACTTAGCATAGTCAGCAGCTAGTTTAAGGTCCCTTTTGAAGACCTTAGCAGCTTTCTAAAACCTTACTATGAATCACAGTGAAGGAAAAAATTAAATTTGCGTGGGAGAGGGTGGTATTTTAACTTAATTTTATTTTCAGTTGACCCTTTCACTTTATAGATTTTCATGCTTTCACCATGGAATAAATTTTATTTAATCTAAGCATAAGGACTCTTAATTATATTGGAAGATTCCTTAATTATGCCATTTCCAATAATGGTGGGACTTCTTTTTGTGTGAAACTATTCAAAGGTAAAAGAAGTCAGAGTGTACTTTGGAATGAAATTGGAATGCTTTTGTGCTCTGGTGACTTCACACCAAGCAAATAGTCCTCAAAGTACTCTTGATGGTCTTTCTTGTTACAAGGTCTGAAAATTTCTTTTTATACCAGGTGAATGTTAATTATGTCTACTTATTAATCTCTAATCACACCTACTGTGTTCCTGCACAAACTCAGAAGGGGTGAGGAGACAGATATTAACCATCATCAACCACTTGATTTGCTCAGTGTTTCCCCTAAAAAGCAGCTACCAAAAATAAATATTTCTTCAGATAGTTTACATCACAACCTTGTTTTTGTCAGTTTTTTTGACGTCCTGAGATGGAGACTGCGCTGGTTTGGGATGGGGTAGGATTCAATTTCCTCATGGTCACCAGTATGAATCTGTGTTTTAGATGTATGCTAAACCAGTGGTAAAAATACAGGGATATTTTCATTACTGCTGAGCAGGGCTTGCATGGTATCAAGGCCATTTCTGCTCCTCACCAGCACAAAGGCTGGGCATGCACAAGAATCTGGGAGGGGACACAACCAGGACAGGTGACCCCAGTTGACCCAAGGGATATTCCAGACTGTATGGAGTGATTCTCAGTATATAATGCTGAGGGATGAAGAAGGAGTAGGGGTGTTTGGGGTGGTGGGGCTGGTTTTCCCAAGCCAGCACGACACGTGGTGAAGTGCTGCCTTCCTGGACATGGCTGAGCACACGCCTGCCCATGGGAAGTGGTGCAGGCACTTGTAAGGTTTTGGTTGCATGCAAGGCTTTTGTTTTCCTTATTAAACTGCCTTAAACTAAACCCAGGAGTTTTCTCACTTTTGCCTTTCTGATTCCCTCCCCCATTCTGACATGGGGGGAGTGAGGCTCAGTTGCCAACTGGGGTTAGACCTTGACAAGGTCAGTGCATGTGGTTATAGAAGTTGATAAGAGAGATGTAAAAACATTTTCGGCAATAAAAAAACTTAACACCTTATTAAGCAATCATGCAAAGAAAATACTTTTATCTGTACTGTATTTTGGTTTTAAATGTAATGCCAGAAGTCAGACTGTACAGACAATTAGGATTAAATGCTCACCCCCTGTAAAACTACCAGCAGAATTGCTCCTAATTTTCTTTGAGGCAATCTTCCTGTAATACTTAGAATCATAGAATTAGATTTAGACAAATTGTCTATAACTGATTTCTGCATGCTGGTTTGTTTTTTTTTTTAACTTGCATGAGGACTGTCAAAAAAATGCCTCTGGAAACCTTTGTAACTTACAAAGTCTCAGACGGGAAACCACAGATTTAATTTAGATGTGCAAAAGATCTGAATTCTAGAAAAAAGGAGATTTTCCTTGAGATCTGCAGTTAGTTTTTACTAAAAGATGAAGTTCTTTAAACTAAATTCAACACCAGTAGAAGTTTAATTAATTTTACATTATTTGGTGGTGCTAGGCTTGACTATTTGATATAGCTTTTCCACAATTAATTCTACATATCCATGAAACACAAGGTGCTTATTAAAGCTAGGCTTGAATGGCAATTCTGGTCAGTACTGGACAAAGGTGTAAAAGAAAAAAATTCTGTAAAAGGGCTGTGAGATGTTCTTAAAATTGAATAATAGCAGAACAACTGGTACAAAAGAAGGTGAAAACATCCTGCAGGAAAAATGGGGTGTCTTGTAGGCGAGATTACACAAATGGAGTATCATAATTAAAAGGTCATATTTTCAATGACTGATATGAATTTCTGCAATAAAGTCATGGCTAGCCAGCAGAAAATGTCAAAGGAACATTAAAGATGACTGTAACTGCTTTGTCTATGTGAGACAATGACCTATTGCTATGCACAGGCTGTGGATAAGGTAGATAGGGATATTTCCCCTCATTCTGCCTATGTTCTGAGGCATACCACTAACTTAAAAAGTGGTGCAAGGAGTTTATTGAGAAAGTCCTATGAAAAGCTGGTCACGACACTTAAAGACTGAACTCTCAAGGAACTGCTTTTAAAAAGACCTAGAATGGTGCTTGGTGGCATGGAGAGAGAAAACTAAAAAGGCCCAGCTGGCTTATCTTGGTAAAATGAAGGCTGAGTAAGTGTATGAGCATTGTCTCTAATCAATATATCAGGAACCAACTTTAGAAAGGTTAAACAAAAAAAATATCGGCAACAGAAAACATGAACAAAAGAGGACTGCAGGACATAGCCTGTGTAAATTATAATGTTTCCTCCCACAACTAAGATTTGTCATTTTTTTCTGATATATTCACACAAAAAATTCTAACTTGCAGCGCAATCACCAGGTTGTTCTATGGTAACATACAGTTATGGATTAGAAAATTCATGTATCTCACCAGGAATTGACACAACTCTTAAAAGATCAGAGATAAGCAGTTTTATCCTGTTACCCATTCCCTCTATGTTTCAAATCAAAGATAGCAGCTGACCCAGCTAAATATGGAAAATTTAAATACTGAGTAAACATCCTAATAAATTGCCTGCCAGCAACCATTTAAAAAATTATTGTGCTTGGAAACACTGAAATCACCTATGTTGTCAAGAGAGCAAAATTCATTCATAAATGATTTATCAAATGTTAATCTATCACATCTATTATAGATAGTAAATAATTTTTCTGGGTTTTACATATTCATATATTATACACACTTTTAGCTGATGGAATTCCATCATTTCAAAAAGATGAAAATTACTTTTAAATCTTCATTAGAGTAGTATTAATGAAGAAAAAAAATAGGACTTTTTTAGACCAGCAGTAAATGCATTCCTAAAGGAGCCAATGGGCAGAAAGCCTAGTATTTCACATTTCTGTAGTAAACACCGTAATGAGGTCCCAGTTCAGGACAAATATTTATAGAACTGCCTTACACACTTGCTAATCCCTTCCCCCATAGTAGTCACAGCACAGCTCTTCATGTATAATGGATGGCTTTGCAAATGTGGATGAAATTCTTATGTCTGCGTCTGAGAGACAATAGCTTTCAGAAGACTGTTAAATGATAGACGAGACCTGAAACCAACATGAATAAAATAAAAATTAGTAATGTATTCATTCCGTTTGAATATTTATTTTGATACCAGTTTATATCAGAAAAAATATTACAACCCTCTTTCCTAAAAAACATCTTGAGTAGAGAATAGACTACTATGCCTTTCTTTACTTACAGAGTTCTCTGTGCAAAATAAGGTGTCTAATAGAAAACAAAAAGCCTGGTTTTGTCCAAAAGCTTTTTAACTATTCTGGCTTGTACCTGAGTGGCTGCTTTTATTTCTTTGCTGTCAATGCATTTTTAATGTTTTTAAATTGCCTTGTTCTTACTGAGTTAGGCTGAAATTCTGCTGGCACCAACAGTGAAAGGTTGCCAAATAGTGGTGAATTTGCCACTGCTGATTTCCCAGTGGAAGAGACAGGTTTTCCCAAAGTAACTTTTTGCATGTAAAAGCAAGAGGGCAGGAAAATCAGGAAAGTGGGCAATTCAACAGAGCGAACTAAGTGGAGTAAAGTGGAGAAATAGATATTTTTGATGTAGGTGCAATAATTTTCTGCCAAGAAAGCAGAGACACTTCCAACTCCTCAGTCTATTCCTATCACATTTCCAAAGGATGAGAGCAATAACTGTCTCATATCTATGGCAATACCTGTTATTTGTCATACATGGCCACAAAACAGCTGATTGTAATTGATTCTAAATCTTCATAATAATTTTTTTTAATTGGAGCTAATTCTCCAATCTTCCTCTGAGATTTGATGCCAGAAAATTATTTCTTATATCTTAGGGCTGTAAAGGCACAGAGATTGAGTTAGATCCCATTGGCCACAAGATATTGAATTTTATCCATATAACCAGTAAGAAACCTACATATTTTAGACTAAGCTCCTGAAACTGACCTGTGATCAGAACCAGGTTATGCAACTTGAAGATCTGCTTCCAGCAGGGAACTGATTAGGCAAGATGCACACAACTGTACAGGAAAAGAAAATCATATCCCACACGGAAACAAGATATTTCATGGTAACAAAAAATATGGCAATTAATAGGAATCCAAGTATGCAGATAACTTTAGTTGAGGAGGTAAGGAAAGTCCTTTTTCCTGCCTTATTTCACAGACTCATACTCAGAATTTTCTCTGAAACTCCTGTTGATGTATAGCTTCTTTCAGCCCCCACTGATTCCTGTAAGATTTTGTGCATTTAAGAATTCAAAGAGGGTGTGGTGGGTTGACCCAGCTATCGGCCAGACGCCAACACAGCCACTCACAAAATCACAGACTGGCTGAGGCTAGAGAAGACCTTTGGAGGAAACCTGGTACAAATGCTCTGCTCAAGCAAGGCCACCTAGAGCCTGTTTCCCAGGATGGCTATTAAATATGTCCAAGAAGAACAATCCTAGAACTTCTCTGGGTAAAGTGTCCTAGTGCTCAGTCACCCTCACAAATAAAAAGTGGTTCTCTCTAACTTTTAGAGAGAACCTCCTTTAGGAGGTTTTAGTTTTATGTCTGTTGCAGCTTGCCCACAGTGCTTGGGCACTGCTGAAAAGAGCCTGGCTCCCTAAAAAAAAAAAAAAAAAAAAACTCCCTAGCTCCCTGGCTTCTCTACACCTTTTCTTCAGTGAACCTTGTCTTCTCCAGGCTGAATAGCCCCTGATCTCTCAGCTTTTCCTTATAGGAGAGGTGCTCCAATCTCAGCCATCTCAGGGGCCACCTTTGCTGGACTATCTACAGTATCACCAGGCCTCTGAGCACTGGGTAGTCCAAAACTGACTGAGATCAGACTCATTTCCATTTTCTCTAGAATGGGGAAAAAAAAGAAAGAAGGCAAGAAATCTCATTGATCAAATAAAGTGAATCAAAGGATGTACACCTGAGCAAAGAATGAAAAAAAGGCACTTTTCTCTGCTTCTTATTAACAGGCAGTTGTCAGCCACATCTGGGAAAGAAAGACCTCAGTATTCACAATGGTTACCTGAAAAGAAACTGTAACCACACACGTATCGCCCATCCTGTCCTTTCCTTGAACTTTTATTGTGAGGGATGACATCATATCAAATGGGATGGGATGGGATAGTGGAAGATAGCCCTTTGGTCACTTTGGGTCCTGGTTTTGTCACTTCTAGCCTGTCCCACTCCCAGCCTGATACTGATGTGGAGTGCAGTGTGGGAGAAAGAGAAGACCTCGATGCTGCAAGATCACAGTTCAGTAACAGCCAGAGCTCTTAACTGGTGTATTTTCAGCTCTGGTTTAGGCACAAAGCCAAAATACAGCAGCATATGGGCTTCTCTGAAGGGCATTAATGCTACCCAACCAAACCCAGGATCAGTTGCAAATGGAGAGACTTTTTACAGGATCATTCTTGAAACAAAAGCATGAAATGAGTGAAGATGAACAAGAGAAGGGGGAAATATAACATATTTATTACATAAATGAGTGCATTTTTCCTTAATATAAATCTGAATTCTGTGGGATTGAGAACATTCCGGAATCAGACCTGATTGCAGCATGGGAGAAGACACAAACATCTACAAAGGATCTAGTAGATCCTGAGAAAACTTACAAAAAAAAATTCTTCTTCTGAAGTCCTGCTTTTCATTCTGACCTTCACTTACCTATCTGTTCTCAAAATCAAATAAGCTTATTAAAGTGTTTGCCCACACAAACACTATTCTCCTGGTATTTATGCTTGATTAGATATGACTGGGTAAGCTCACAAATAAAAATCTAGGTTCATGTTTACCTACTGCTGCTGGGAGCCTAAAAGTTTCTGACACAAACACAGCCTCTAGAATTAGACATTTCAGTAGCAATCACAGGGAAATTTTGCAAACTGACCAACCAGTTTTTTCCTTTTCACCCAAATTCTGATGACTAAGGGCAAGCCCATCTAAGTCTCATCAAGAAACAGATGCAGACTGAATCATCAACCCCATACTGATGCCACTGCATTTCCTTCTGCTTTTTTTCCCCTCCATTTTTATTCTTCTAAAGTCCTTTCTTCTAAGCTCAAAGTGTTTCTTTTACAGAGCATTGTGACATGGCACTCCTAGGAAGTGCACTTGTGATTCTTACCTAAGAAGTTCATTTCTGATTGCACTTTACAATGAATAGCTGCTTTAATATCACAATTTATACAAGAACAATTCAGCAGCACACATTAAGACAGGTCTTTAAACTAAACTGAATCAATGTGTGATTCAGAAATTTAGAACCAATTACAGCCTCTCTATATTAAAATCTGGCACTTGGTTATTAAATGAAATCTTTTAGTCTGACAGAATTGATGGAATAATCTGTTATGAGCTGTGTATCATCTCATTTGTGACAGACTTATTTTCCACACCAGAAAAGTCTTGGCTTGTAGATTATGGAATTCTTAATTCAGGAAACCTGAATGGAGAAGTCAAATATGAATTTCTGTTTTATGATTAATGAAAGAAAATTAACTAAAAGAACTAAGTTTTAAGGACAAAAATATGAGCCCATTACAAATATAAAAGCTTGCATTTTGTGAAACAGATTTCAGTATTACACGTGAAACTGTAAAAAAATTAGTGATCCTACAACTGAAGGCTCTGCCATCAGTAAAGCAAAGAGGCCAAAATATATTGATTTAAATTCCTATATTTTATTATCTGTACT
>JAYDZK010000202.1:47387500-47417458 GCA_034509185.1 Euphonia xanthogaster | reverse complement strand
CAGAAGAAATCAATATCTTTCATTTTCTTATAATTTTCTTTACATCTCTGTTACTCTACAGCCTGTGTGAATCTGCCAAGAATGTTGATTTACACCTATGATGATATGGAAAGACCATCTTGGCTGTTGCCCTTCTGGGACTGCAGGAGTACTCTCATTCTCTGATCATCTCATCTTTGCTTACTGAGCAGACTAACTTCTCTACTTTCTCCTCCTATGTGGTAGAAGAATTTACTGCAAGATATTGATTTCTTCTGGTTGATCCTGAAAAACAACAGTGCTATTAAATGCATACTATTGAAATGCATTTTTCTTTTGCAATATTTTTAGCAGTCTATACTCTTCCAGAGATACAACAGAAGATGTTTCTTACCGTCAGTGCTGCATTTGAGTAGATTCAAATATGTGAAAAAAACTGAATAAAATATACAATTTTTGCCCACTTTGCCTACATTAATATTTGTTTATATTGCTGTTTCTTTGTTATGCTGGCAAAAATGGTCCAAAGAAACTATATCAACCATGAAAAAGCAGAACTGGAAGTGTCCCAGCAGGAACTCATTAGTAATTCAATTTCAAAAGTTAATGTGCTAAATTCACAATTTTTTACAGCCTAAAAAAGACTATGTTGAAAATCAAGAGAAAAAGGGGTAAACTCATCACATACCAATATCATTAGTATAATATTATTTGAAAAATAAATATATTAGATAACTATTATATTTCACCGGATATTCTTTTCATCTCTCTACAGAAAGAAAAGTTTCTTGTTCTTTTTGTCAGTTACTAATGCACTGATATTGCACTCATGGGACCGTACGAATCTCTCTGGGCCATGGCTGCAAAACAGCCGCTGTGTCTTCCTGCGCCTGTGTTTGGGGTGTGCTGAGCCCAGAGCCGGCCAGCTTGTGCTCTGCTGTGCCAAGAGCGTTCTGGGCAGGCAGGCAGAAGTGCTGCGTGCACAGTGGGGAAGGGGCTGACGAGAGCCTCCTGCGGGAACAGGGCTCCTCTCCCTGGCTGGGAACAGCCTGGTTTTGCTGCCGTGAGCACTGGCAGGCCTTCAGGCACTTGAACAGGCAGCGGGCAGCTCTCGTTTATAGGCGGCCCGGGGCTGCGCGCCACAAGGGACACGAGGAAAATGACTTGGGAGAAGGAAGATGAGCTTGAGCTGGAGTGCCTGTGCTACGAGGTGCAGAAGTAATTCAGCCTTGCCAGGGTTTCTTAAGTGTGGGTTGGTGTTCCCCAGGAAATGTAGGCATTTGGGGAAATGCCTTTTGAAGGCTGCTGCCTGGACCCAGCTGTAGTCTTTTACTTGTCGATTTACAATTCTTCATTTCTTTTCAGCTTTTCTGGCACAGCTTAGTATTTTCTGGAGGTGAATCTTTTGTACTGCTTCTTTTATTCTTTGTCTTTGAATATATTAAATGTTTCATTATTATTGCATACCTCTGGGCTTGCTCCAATGCCTGTAGTTCGCAACTGAAATATTCTCTGTTACAAATATTTTTTTTCATGCTGTAAATTGATTCTTCAGGCGTGAAAAATCTGCAATGTGTCTGAAGCAAACTAAGCAGATTTTTGAGTACATTTAAAACCAAAATAAAGCCTTTCTAATCTGTGTCTGATTTTTGCCATTCAAAATAGATCAGAAATTCTTTTCATAGCAACAATTTTAAAAAATGTCTTTATTAAGAGGTGATAATAAGGTCATGTTACCTTTGTTGCCCAATACATTTATTCTAACTATGGATTTTTGGCTAGTTTAATCCTCTTCCTGTCACTAGGTTTGGGTTTTGGTGAGCAAGCGGTGTGTTTCTTCAGCTGCTTCCTGCCTTTACTTTCCCCATACACCTCCTAGAATACACTAAGTGCTTTTTGTTGGCCTATAGTCAAAGGGTATCATCAGGTTGCTGATAAAACACTTGCACTTTGTTACCTCACTGTTTTTCCATAACTTGCAAGTGAACACAGCTTTTCAGTGTCAGAGAAGCATATTAGCTATTAGGGGCTTGACTGATGAGGGTGGTTTACATTATGTAGATGGCTTTCCCATGGATACACATGCAGTGTTCAACAGGCTTTTTTCAAGCTCTCAAAAATTTTAATCTTCATGTATTTTTGCAAATAGGTACTAATATGGTATTGCATCAAAACCAACATTCTTTTTTTTTTTTTTTTTGTAGACAAAAACTGCAAAGTAAGTATGCCTAAACTGGTAATTCTTTAAAGCCAGGGGTGGTCTAGTTTATTTCTTGTATGACGTCTAATAAGAGTGTTGTCTTTGTTTCTTGTATGTGACTGAAGAAGCCAATAGCTTTCATATTAGAAATCACTAATTGTAAATGTACTTAAATGTGTATTGGCAAGGTATTGCAAGCCTGCAGTCTTACATCAAGGGATGTAAAGAAAAAAATGGAATCAAGGTCAAATTTATCATTAAACATTCATATTCTCTTTCTTTTCTTGCCATTTTATAGTAAAATAAAAGATCTTTTAAAAAGAACTAAGGAACATTTTTAAGATCACCAAGTCTCTTGTCACAAAGGGAATGGTGAAATGTCCCGGAGTGATATTATGAAGTATAATTAGGCATTTTCTTTTTAGCAAATCTGAAAATTATGGCTTTCAAAGAAAAAAAGAAGACAGCACATATATGATGTGACCCTTTTTCTCCTCATTGATAGGCAAAATAAACTTCTAAATCTTGTGGGTAAAATGCTATTCATTTTCTAAAGAGTGTGCCTCTGTTACCAATACACGTGTCTGGTAGCATAGCAGTTTGGAGCACAGGATTACTTGGAAAAGGATATTTTAAAAAGTTGTTCAAAAGACCTGTTGAACAGTTGTCTCTGGGATTGGCATGAGTACCATGTGCAGAGCCAAAAAAGTAAGATATGAGGAGAAAGAAAAGTGCTGTATTATAAAAAGCATTTAAAAGTCATCATCAGTGAAGATATGTCTTGGGTATTCACAGCACATGAGTAAACAAAGGACGAACATCTACCAGAAAGCTGAAGAGATAGTAGCAATATTGTCTCTGGGATCTATTTAATAGCATGGTTTTTATTAAAGAGTGATGGGAAAAAATAGCGTAGAAAATACAAACCCTTTCAACAGCATCATGAAAGAATACTCAAGTAAGAGTGCTAAAGTTTTAAGGATGATATTTCCTTGCCTGTTGCATGTCGGTGCAATTCCCTCAACAATAAAAAAAATTAATTATATGAGTTAACACTAGAAAGCTCCCTGGAAAAATCTTAGGTTTTGGTAGTGAAGTGAAAATTACTTAACTCTTGACTCACAGGAGACAGTGGGTTATGTCAAATGATGTTGATTCATTGTTTCTAATACCAATTAGTAATTTTTTAATGGCAAACTTACAAAATAAACTAAATGAATTGCTTTCTTAATGTAGTAATATCTTTCATTAACAATAAACAGCTGATATTACTGGAAGCACAAGCAATAATTTGCAACAAATTAAAGTATTCTACAATACTGTGGAAATTTAGCTGTATAATTTAAGTTAGGTAAATTATTAACACGATTAAATTGTTAGAAATAAACCATGTGAGAATGAGTTACCGATTCCAAACATGGATTCATTCAGACTTAAATAAAAGTTTTAAAATGAAGATCAATCCTGAACTGTAAGAAAATCAGTTGTGCAGCACTGCACAAGCGCTTAATTTGGGATATTTAGAAAAGTTTAATTTAAAAAGGGATTTGAAAACTTGTTGCTTTCTGATACAAATACTGGAGAGATATTACTCATGGTATAAAGGTCCTGTTTCTAATACTGTCACTAATTGTTCTTAATAAATCTCTTGTCTGAATCCCTTCCTTTCTGTAACATTCATATAGCACTTGTATTATGAAATGATATTAAAACCATTCAAAACCCATAGTGCTGTCTGTTGCGGCAAACAGATGAGTCCCAGCAAAGATGCCCATCAGCTGGGTATGATCTGGGTATACTGAAATCTCCCAGATTGTGAAGAGGATGGGACCCCTACTCTCTCTACAAAAAGTCCAATTGAACCATAAAAGGTGTCAGTATTTATTAAAACTTCATCCACAGCTTTGGTAAAAGATTTTTATGCTGGGGCCTGTTTCCAGAGCCAGAGGCCTGTATTGGATGTTACTCAGTGTAGAAAGCTATATAAATATATATAAAAATATATAAAATATATATCTCTATAAAACATATAAATATATACAAATGCATGCGCAGCCCCACATGTGTGTACATGCACATACATGGGCCCTGCATTAGTGGTAAAGTCCATTGAAATAAATGCTACTGAATGCATCTGTAGCCAAGAAGTCTTTAGCAAGTCAACCTTCCAATTTGTCCTGACCACTTTTTAAATGTGTCTTATTTCACTTTTTGCAGCAATTATTAACATTACCTCACATTTACCCATCATTATTATCTTTTGCTGATGACTTATTTCAGCTTCAGAAAGAGAATTTCCTAAGACATTTTAATTGTTATTTCTATCCTCAAGGAGGCAGTAATTGATATTTCTAAGGGCTTCTCTTTTTCTGCATAAGAGCGTGTCTTCCATATGCGTATATGCACAAAATTTGCTTCTAATGTCCCAGAATTCAGCTTAGCATTCTATTATGAAAGAAAGATGGTTAGGTGTCTCTTTTTCTACACAGCCAAGATATGTAGGGAACAAAAGGTCCCTGTATCATTGCAAAGCAACTCTTAACAGTAGTTTATCATTAAAAACCATCTACAAGGGGTTTTAAAGTAGGTCTCAATTTTCTCCTTCAACCAGTTTGTATGCTACCATTCAGTCGGCTTGTGTTACTGTCTGCAGAAGCACATCAAATTGTGTGAAGCCCAAAATATTTAAAACTGTGTAAACTGAATGAGCAGTTCAAAGGAAATATTTTCACTCATCATATTTGTGGTCCCCAACAAATAAATTGAATGTTAATTCAGATGTTGATGTGGTTTCTATGTGTCATTTCAAGAAAGACTATATTGAAGTAAACCAGGTTGGAGTGACAAAAGCTTGACTAAATTCGATTGAGCACATAGGTAGAGAAAAAGTATCCACAGGTTCTTGACCAAATACAGGGAAAGTTAATTTCCTTCATGTATTCCTCTATATGTTTTGGCATGCAAAATTCAAAACGTGGTAGTAAGAGTTCTTTTCTGCTGGAAAAGCATCACTATGAAAATGAAGTTCTTGCGAGCTGTAATACCAGTCTTTCAAAAGCCTGGTATACCTGATGGCTGCAAATCCTTCTAAAGACACAAAGCTGATGAAGTTTATTGCAGATTTGATTATTAACGTGTTAATATTTCAGGTGCTTTTATAGTTTGTAAAATTTAGTCCCAACCACTATGCAAAAAAATACATGCCAAAGTTTTGGTGCTAATGTCTCCTGTGTATTGCTCAGTTTGTTAGAAAATTATCAGTGAAGTGAAGTGAAAAAAGTGCACACAACTTTTTCTGCATAGCACAATAACAATTAAAAAAAAAGGAGCTAATTTTCTAGTTTGGAGGTAAGAACTATTCTAGTCAGAAGGTGATGAGAGAAACACAAACTTTCCCAAAAGACAATAACTGTTTCATGAAAAGCCAGCCAATCTAGTCCTGTGAAATTCTACATATTCTATCTTGGTCTGGCATGAGCTATTTAGCTCTTGCTTTGTCTCTGAGAGGGAGAGAGAGTTAGGCAGATTAAAACCATAGCCTCCAGTCTACTGGGACCAATCAGCTAGTTTATATTTAAATTGTTGCAAGAAATTGAATTAAATATCCAGTATCCTAGGAAGCACATTTAATACTGTCAAAGAGCTATCTTTAGCCCTCAAGGCATGTAATTACTAGCACTGGTCCATAAGGGAATTTCATCCTGAGAGATTTTCATTATATTTCAGAAGGATCCTCTCTGCTAGTGGTAATGGATACATCCTAAACAACATTCAGCTTCTTGCCAATGGGATACTGAGGTTTCCAGAGAGTGGAAATTCATATCACTGACATGTTGACATGGGACAACCCATTTACACCAAAATGGGTTGTTATATTACTCTTGCAGCTACTTGTTATTTCTGCTTTCCTAATAGTAAGAAAAATAGATAACTCATAGAAAGCTCTACCATGAATAAGACTCAAGCAATAAAACTCCATCCAGCTGTCAGTCATTCAACTCTTTGCAGTATCAGTGTGTCTAGCTCATTAATGAAATAGATTTTTGCTTGAGAATGGCTGCTTGCCCATAAAGTTATGAAGATATGCTAAAAGCAGCACTATAGACTCTTTCTCAGAAAACTATTGCTATTATTTATTCCTTCAACATCAAGGTGAGGAAAGGAGGTGTTTTTTTCACTGTTATTGTCAAGTACTTTCCATATTTTAGAGAGCTGGTCTGGTTTAAACATAAATAATTTTCCACTATTGATGTTTTTTTTTTTTCCAATTGGACAACTCATGGATAGCACAACCCTCCAGGTTGAAAATTTACAGCTGACACCTGCTTTAATTTCCTTCCTGCTTCCCTGATCAAAAGTACCATGACAAATAAGGTTGATAAAATACTTATGAGCATTTTTAATACAAAATTTCACTGTTAAATGAAAGTTATTTAACCTTTTGTGCTTAATTATCTATGTGGCAATCAAGCTAATATTCTGAGCACATATTTTAAACTGTGATTTGTGTAATTAAAATTTTTTGTAAAAATATTTATTCTTCCACCAATAATGATTTTTTTCCTCTCGTGTAAAATTAATTTACTTTTTCCCAGTAGTACCACAATGTATTTTGCCTTCAATGCCTACACACTTAAATCATTTGCCTCATTTAGTGCTTAAAAAACAGGGAAGCTCAGGAAAAAAAAAAAAGGAAATATGAAGTCCAATATGATACTGCTGAGCACTTAAAATCAAATTATTTCAGGTAATATAGATCCAATCTGGTCTCAATATACAGGAAAGTGTAATCCAAAGCATAATAAACTTTGCTTATTTACACACTTCTGAATGAACACTCCTATCCATGTTACTGATTCTAGGAGTAATAATTTTGCATTAGAGGAATTGCTTTCCACTATACCTTTAGGCAATATTTGTCCTCAGGTGTATTCAAACAGAATTTTGAAGAACTGCTTAGGACAGCCATCCTGCTGAGCACCCCCAGTTATCAGAAGGGCAAAATGGTCTGACTTAAAATAAACCATCATGATGATACTCTTTCAACTGTTTAGTAACAAAGGATGAAGAATAATCTTAAATATATTTAAAGTCTAATTCATTTAGTTTCTCAGAAATTCAGGCTGAGAAAGTGCTTTAAAAGAGATGCATTACAAGCACCAAGCAAAAGATGACAAAATGCCTGACACTACTCTGAGGGTGCTGTATGCCATCAGTGGAATTAAGGACCTACAGTTACCAGCTGGTAACACGCACAGCTCTTTTCTTCACGTGTGTCAGATACAAGCAGAGGACACGCCGCTGATGTTAACAAAGGAAGATGAAGTATACTTCCATTAAAAAAAAAAAATCTTAAAAGTTAGAGGTCATTAAATTACCCTATTCTACCTCCTTGTTTTTTAAAAGTAATGAATGCTAGTCAGTTGCTATGTGTGCTATATGCTATATGTACCTGGGAATTATCTATTTTTTTAAACAGCAACAGCTTCACTGGCAAGAAAATCCATCTACGCAAATAGATATTATTAGGTTGTTGTTTTTACAGTCATGTTTGCCATTATTTCTTCTTAATTCTCTTCCTTCTAATTGAATGTTGCATTGAGTGAATGCTATTTCCTTGTCTAAAAAAAAAATCACAATTAATGTATCTGAATGGCAAGACGGCCATTTTTTTTGCCTGAGAATGATAAATACATTGTTGCTAGGAAACAGTTTCCAAAGACAAATTTTTTGAAGGACAGCAATTATATGCATTTTAAAAATGTCCCAACTGTAATCTCAAAGCAATGCAAAGCCAGAAAGTTCCCTTATGGGATGGAGAGACTCTGTAGGCAGAGATAGCTAGTTAGTAACCTGTTTTACTAGATAACCCTTTTATTACATATCCTTATTTTACCCTCTTCCTATACCACGTAAAACATACCTTTCTCAGACTATAATTCAAGGAGGATTCAAGCATGATTGTAGCTCCCACTTTTCTGGCATATAATCTGACTTTAACAAACACTGTCCATAAGAATAAAAAGAGGTTAGCTCAGAAATGGGCATAGTCTTGGGCTCTTATACCTTCTGGGCCAGGCTAGGGCTCGCCAGGAGTGCTGGCAGGTGAGGGGGGGGCCCGGGGGGGGGACAGAGCTGGGGGTTGCTCTGGTCCAGGGGGTTTTCCAGATGCCTTACTGTCCCATCTGAGGTGCCTTGAGAGGCTGACCTGGAACAGAGACTAGGCAGAGCTGAAGGAATAAAGTAGGTATTTATTAAAAGGCCTTAATGGATACACCTAGGGCAGTGCAAGAGCCTGGCCAGGGCTACACCCAAGGTGGACCCAAAATGGTCATAAAGTGGATGACTGGTCAGGAGGTTTTACATTTGTATAAGTTTTGGTCCATTTGCATTTTGAGGTTAATTATAGCTTCAGGTTATGAAGTTCCATCCCGCTTGTTTTCTCTCTTCAGTCCACCATTGTTTATGCTTTTTGGGCCTGAAGCTTGTAATGGTTGTCCTTGATTCTCAAGCTGGAAAAAGATTGTTTTGTCTAATTACCCTGTGAAGATGGATTATTAACACTTAATATGAAGCTCAGAGCTACTCACCTAGGCAGCACAGAATCTGAAAAAATATGAAAGCTAAAACTTAAGGCATCATGGCCCTTCCTCAAAAGTACTGATTTGCATAATTGATGTAGATGTATGTAATGACTGGATAAGTCTATTTGGGAAGTCTCAGTAATGTGCCACCATGGCAGCCTCAGTAAAAGCTGGGTGAGGTGACAGCTGCACTGAAATTATTGACACTAGAAATGTTTCTGCATGGCCCAGCTGCTAAATATGTGAGATTTTTATTTCCCTTTAAGTGTCCTTTTATTTTCCTTTACAGTGTCTTTTAGATGACACCGATTTGAGAAGACCAAATGCTACTGTGCCTGAGCTTGCACCTCTGCAGAATATTCTATGTAGTCTTGCTTCCTGGGCATAACTTTAGAGAATTCACTGTCCTGCCCCTGGTCCCAGAGGCCCTCTTGTCCAGTCTGGGATCTCCCCACACTATGGGCTCCAGGTAAGGTGAAACCACCACATATTCCCCAGGGAAGCAGTCACACACTCAGCTCACAGTCCCAGTGCTCTTTTCACAGCAATTCCTTGTACATACCTTCCCCACCAGGCTGTCCTTTGCCCTGGGATGTCTTCTGTAATAACACCCAGGCTGCATTTCAGAAGCATCTGTAAGAAAAAAACCCAAACCTGCTCCATCTGCTGCCCCTGTTCTGTTTCAGGGACAGTATTTTGCAGCAGCTGTTTTCTGATGAGACGTTCAGGCACAGCCACGGGAGGCAAACAGATCCTCTGACACCTGTGATGACCACGGCCGGTAGAGGATGTATCCTTCATTAGGCTGATGGGAGCTCCCTGGACCCAAGGCAATTTTGGTGCAGAAAAAGGGAGTGCCTGTGAGCTCAGAACATAAAATTACATATATGCAGAGAATTTGGTAGTAGCACCCTAATTATTGATTGATATTCTCAAGTAACATGAATAAATACTTTGCAGTCTGGCCAGTATTCAGGTTCCTCCGATTGCTTCATTTGCCAACATCCAGATGAGATTTTCCAGTCTGTCCTGTAAAACTGCATTTTGCTTTACCAGAGAAAGTTGTTTCCAGAAGATAACTAATTCACACTGGTAGTGAAAGTCTATCAGGAGGTTAAAAAAAACGAGGTAAAGGCTCTGAAGTCAGAGCTCAAGGGATGCTTGGTTGAACGAGAAAAATGCTGCTGAGAGATTCTAGCTGGGCAGGTGCATTAGACAAGGTATCTATGTAATGATCTTTTCTTTTTCATGGAAGAGTAATTCTAACACCTTTGATCCTTACAATGGAAATGAGTTTGGTTGGTTTTTTTTTAACGTGAAGTTTTCACTACTTTCTTTATGTAAACTTTCAAATTTAATCAGATTTCCATTATGATTAAAAGAATTGAGAATACACTATAAAATACAAAAAGTGCAAAATGTATAGTGTTATCACTAATAAATTCAATTTTGCAGATACATCACTGAATGCAAGGCTTCCTTTGTATGACATGTTTCTTACTTCAGAATTTTTGATCCAAGGTAAAGAAACAATAGCAACACAAAGCTGCCCAGACAATGACTATATAATTTTTCATTACAATACATTTAGATTGAAGTATTTGTAACCATTTAAGACTAATTTAAGTATAGAATCATAGAACTATAGAATCTCTGAGGTTAGATAGGACCTCCAAGATGATCGAGTCCAACCTTTGACTGAACATCACCATGCCATGAATCTCATAGGATTTGCCTCAGCCCATTGATCCAGCCTGTCCAGGTCCCTCTGCAGAGCCTTCCCTGCAGTGGAACAGCACTCCTACCCAATTTAGTGTCATCTGCAAATCTATGAAGGGCGCACTCAATCTCCTCATCCAAATGATCTTTAAAGATAAAGTCCTATTGCAAGTTGTCCTAGTTATACAGAGGCAGGAGTTCCCGAATATACAAATTGAGAAGCATATTTCTCTGATTTTAAGGTTTTGTGTTTTTACAATAAATAAGGATCACCTGTACTGGAGCTGCATTTATGTCTGCAATATGCACTAACATTAAAACAAAATGGGCAGGGTGACCAAAATGAAATATGCTTAAATATCTCAGAATGTAGTAGTGATTCCTAAGTTATGTGTCTGGGCCTCTAAACTAATGGCTAAAGAAAAAAAAAAAAAAAAAAAAAAAAGCCATAAGTATCCAAGTTGACAAGTACAGTCTCAAAAGGCTTCACTAGCTGTTTAGTTAGGGAGATTATTAAACTAATAAAATCTAAAAGTTTTGCTTTTAGGATCCTGCAGATTTTCAGCCTCAGAAACAGCTGTATCAGGTATCCCATAGTCCTCACTCAAACTCTCAGTCTACACAGTCCTTAGGGGCTTCTCAGCCCTCTGAAGTTTCCAATCTGTTGGGCATTCACTGTTGCTATCCAGCCTTTTGCAGGAAAATTCACCAATGCACTTCACCAAAACTTGGTACCAAACAAAAGCTGTACAGAACATTAGTGTCAAGCATGCCCTAGCAGCCACAAATTGTTTTCTGGTTTAAAATATCTTTGAAAGGCAAGATATTCGGGAGGTATTTCATGTATTCAAAATGTTTTTTCTCTGTTTTTTTTTTTTGCCAAGACATGAAAAGAGAATTTTTTTACAACTACAGTGGGATTGCCTTGTGCCTTTTCTCTAGATAAATTAACTAATTGTATTTGTTTCCTCATTCCTCTGTGTGTATATATATAAGTAATTAAAATGTTTTATGTATAGGAAGAATGTTTTCAGTTTTTGTGTGATCAAGTGTCACTGGAAGACCAAAGTTCCATCTTTCTTGAATTGAAGTATAACAACAGATGTGTCCTTCTAAATTCAGAGAAGCAGGGAAAGAAAACTGTTCTTTTACTCTAGCCAGCAACTGAACCCCACACAGCTGCTCACTCACTCGTTGCTTGTCTCCCATCTCCTAGATGGGAGACAATCAGCAGGATAAAATTTATGGGTTGAGATAAGGGCAGTTCAACAGGTAAAGCAAAATCCTTGCAAAAAAGCAACAAAAATCAAGCAATCAGTTCACCACTTTTTATGGGGAGGCAGGTTTTCAGCCATCCCCAGGAATGCCTCTCTGTCACCATCTGTCCTGTGGAATGGTGACTTGGGAAGACAAACAGCATCACTCTGAAAGTCCTTCCCTTTCTTTTTCATTGGCCAGCTCTCCATGCTAAGCATGTCACCACATGAGTTGGAATATCCCTTGGTTCAGCTGGGATCAGGTATCCCAGATGTACATCCCCCTAAATTTTTTCACCTCAGCTTCATCAATGGTGAAGTGGGGTGAGGAGCAAAGAAAGCCTTGGCTTTGGGAAATTCCTGCTTACCAGTGAAAAAGTATCCCTGTGTTATCAACACTATTTCCAGCACAAATATATAAAGTATATCCTCCTACTATCTACACTGAAGAAAATTAACTCCATCCCAGCCAAAACCAGCACAGTTTGTATTATCTCTCAGTTAATTCAAAATCCCTTGAGTAGTAATATAATACACAGAAATTACTATCCTCTGATTATTTCCTGCTCTGTAATTGATGACATGGTCGTCTTTCTAATTCTCTAATCTTCCTCTGATTCAATCAAACAGAAACAGTCCTGTTGTAAGGCTTTATAAGGATGAAATTATTTAGGTTTGACAAGATTTGGGCAGAGAAGAAAAATACTTTCTAAAGCTGTTATGTAATTACACTACATAATGGCTGCTGCAATTCAACATGGAGAAATGCAAAGCATTGCATAGGAGAGGGACCAATTTAAAACTTCTCACATATACAAAAAAGTCCCGAGAAGGGAAATTATAAGTATTGAGCTATAGAAGATCAAGAAAGGAGCATTTGCCTAAAAGGAAAGACTGAAAAGCAGCTAGACTAATTAATTTTAAGGGAGTGGGGAGTAGGTTTGTTACAAGACAGTAACATCTGTTATGGTAAAGATATATATTAAATCAGAAATTATAAAAAGAATGTAAGTCCATGCCCTTCCCATAATATAAATACAGAAAAGCATTCACAGACAGTAAGATTAATGTGTTTGAAATGGTTCAGGGGAATATTTTTTTGTGCAATGTGAAATTTATCTGCAAAACTCCCTGTGGAAGATATCTTTCTTCCATATTGTTTAGGATATTAACTCCTCACTTCCACTGACAAGTAAGAGTAATTGTTCCCAAGGTATCTAGCATTATTGGTTACAATTTCCTCTGAAGCATCAGTTATAGTATATTCTCAGAGACACAGTGGGCAGTGTTAAAGAAGCTATGAGGTGTTCAGCTGCTCCAGCAAGCCGAACTATCCACTTCCATACCTGGCTGAGGATCCCAGAAGGGGAGAGCAGTAAATTCCTAGTTCTCATTGCTGGTGCAAGAGAAATAAGGTTCAGACAGCTGAGCTTTTCCCAGCAGTCTACTCCAAAAGAAGTATTTAAAAAATCCCATTGTGCAAAATGTTGCATACTTTGATTCATGTCCATCAGGGTACTTTAACTTATGCTGAAGTTCAGCATTTAAACTGGTTTGCTTTCTGCACAAGTTTTACCCCTTGGATCTAGAGATAACTACAGAGAAAGAGGAGAAAGCAACTGGATATACCTGTACCCATTCACTTCAGAGACAGCAGACCTCAGCCCATGCCATTCCCTTGTGACACCTCACAGAAGAAAAACTTTTCTGACTTTCTCCACAAAGTGTATGAGAAAGTAAAAACTCAGCCAGCAAACCTTATTTTACAACATAGTAAGATGATTTTTTTCCCCCAATGCTTTTCACTTCCTGATGGAGCTTGGTAAAATGATCAGTCCTTGCACTTAAGGCCTCTCTGGATTTTCTTCCATGCATCTTTGTCACTCCTTTTTCTAATAAGAATGCTAAATTAATTTTCTCCTTGATGTAGTATGGGTTTATATGAACTTACTGACTGTTATAAAGCTATTTTCAGCTGAGTATCTCATAACACTTTCACAGAAATCATCTGATTGATTTTATAGATTTTTAAAATCGCCAGTGTCGCCACTTTATTTCTTATTCCAGAAATAAAGTACTAAAAAATATTTTTTGTGACAACAAAGTCCACAACAAACCCAGACATTTTGAATACATGATGAGTTTCATGTATATAGAGTAACTTAGTAAAAATTCAGGAAGTTAGTTATAAAGGGGGTTCACAATAACATTTGATAACTCTCTTTTCATAACAGTTTTTAAAATACTTGAGAGTCTCAGAAGTATCCTTCTCTGAAAGGTAACACATGCATTTTTAAGTTTGGTTTAAGGTTTTTTTAGGGATAAATATTGAAAATTTGACATTATCAATGCTATCTTTGATAATAATTCTGGTTTAAGGAATTACTGTCTTTCATGCATATTCAAATTGCTTACAAAAAGAAAATGGAAAAGATTATGTAAATAAAAGCAACAGGAATTTTGGATACAGGGTGACTTTACAAGCCTAGTTAAGCATGGTAGGACAGTTATACAGCCCAGTCAGGTATGGCTGATTGATTTTTATCTGCAAATTGCTGTCAAGTGTGAAAGCTGGCTGGAGGTTGTTAAAATCAAGAGCCCTGTGCATTCTATTTAGAGAACACTGGTTGCATAATAAATCTGCTTTCCTGTGAAAAGCAGGCAATTAGTATTAATGATTTCATCACAAAGAGCAAGAGAACACTTAAAAGTTGCCAGAGAAACTGGCTTGAAAAACGCCATTAAAACAAAGATAATGATGCTACATAGGAAGCGGTGCATCCCTCAAAGCCTGGAGAAAAAGAGTAAGACCTCAGAGGCATGGTACCCATAACAGCTCAATATGCAAAGTACACATTAAGGACTTTTGGACAAAGTGGGTACTCTCTAGATACAAAAATTAAGAAAGGAATACAGTCCACTAATACACAGTGGCCACGTGTTGGGCATACCACATGATAGAATGTTAGCCTCATATTTTGATGAAATACACAATTAAGCAGGGAGTTAAAGATTGGTGGGAATTACCAAGAGCTTTCTGTGCGACAGGGGACTAAAAAAAGCTTGATTTTTAGCCTACAAAAAAAAAAAAAAGCCCATAAGGATTATAATTATTGTCTATAAATGCAGCAAAATGCACGTGTATATGGAAAGGAAAGAGCAAACATGAGATAGTATATCCAAAATATTTTTTATCTGAGTTATTGAAAATACACACTTTGAATATATTTACCTTTTCTTAGGTCAGCTTGTCATGATGTTTCGGCTTTCTAGAAGGCAACCATAAGGAAGTTGAATACGAGTTTATAATCAAAGGTAAGGAATGGTAACTGGTCTAATTTAAGGAACATTTCATGGCAGGAGGGAGTTTTGCAGAGAACAGGAGGAAATAGTCTCAGATGTAGGCCATGGTCTCTACATCCAAGTTAATTTCTGCAGCAGTGCCAAGCAGGTTGCAGGGATTTTTAACCATGAGTGATGACAAAGGAAGATGTGCTGTGGTTCATTAGAGTACATTGAGTGTAAATCTACAGAAAAGTCAATGATATGGCATCATATGAATAGGGGTCTAGAGACCTCCCAATAAGGCTTATCTCAATAACTAGCATATGAATAATTAGTTAGCTCCAAAAGTGCCTCATAGATATGCAATAGAGGATGAAAACCAGTAAAAGAATGATAAAATACATGATAAACTAATTCAAAGTCTAAAGGGGGTGTTGTAGTTCAGATTTTCGGTATCTCAACCACTGGCCAGATGGTCCCACATGTGCTTTGGTGACCACTGTGTTGTAGTAATGTGAGCTGGATATGTATTAAACTGCTTTGAATTGATACTCCTGGGTGACAGAACAGATGCTGACGACAGCTTAAAAAGCAGATTGAGACTAATTTCTGGAAAATCTGGAAGCAGGAAAAATTCTGGAGAAAACATGTCCAGGCAGTAAGTGAGTTTCTCTGCTCTGAGGCATTAAGAGTACTTGTATGGGACCCATGCTGAGAAGACCATCTGGCTTCTGGGCTGCAGGCTTTGGGTTTTGGAAGAGGAGTTTTGTACAGCAGAAGTCAGTTCTTCAGGACAGAGGTGCAATCCTCTGCTTTATTCTGCAGCTAAAGTCATCCACTCAGTTGAGAAAAATTATTTTTGGTACCTATTCCTGAAATGCTCTTGCTGACATTCTGCAAATAATTCTACTACCAATGGTGAGTGGAGACTGAGCCAAAGGTAAGAGAGAAAGGAGGAGTTCAGCTTATGAAAAAAAAACATTAATAAAGTCAGCACACTACTGGTAAGAGCCATCGCAGAGTCATAATATGGTGTCATGGGCTAACCATAACTTTCCTGACCGACATGGTCACTTTCACTGACAGGCAACATGCAACACTCTCATTACCAGTGGACACTTCAGAAGATGTGACTAAAGAAGTCCGTGGGTAAAATCAAAAAACAGAGCACAGTATCTACAAGATACTGTCAGAAATGTTTAGAAATGAGAACAGTTAGAAAGCTTAGTCTTAGTTGGAATTCTCTAAAACAATTAAGATAGGTTTTGTATTCCAGTGAGGCAGCTTCTTGCTTAAATACCAGGGTTCTGACTGAGATACATTTTAAGCCAGGTCATACTTTCTTTTTTCTGCCAAATATAATTAAAAATATATTGAAATGTGCAAGCTGCACTATTCATTAATCATTTGCAGATGCAACACCACGAGGAGTGCTGCTGTTGTTCTGCTTTTGGCACTTGACATTACCATGGCAAAAAACATGCTGAGCTAATAGAGTTTCCCTACATTGGAAACTAAAGCATGGCTGGGGTTGAGAAAAGCAATTCCCTAAACTAAAAATTACCTGTAATGCAAGTTCTTGGAATTCTCCTTTAACTAAAAAAATAAATTGTGGTGAAAATCTAACAAATAAAGACCAGGACTGGCTAAAAATATAAGGAGGGATTTTTTTTTTTTTTTTTCTTTCTACAGACTATGAAAGTTTGGATTCCTGTTAATATTTAGAACTAACCCAGAATTACCAAGTTTGAAGTCCTTAACAATTTTTTTTTAATTTATGAAATATGTTCAACCATCATCTTAAATTATGAAATTTGATTTTAAACCACAATGTCATCAATAGCAATATGAATTCAAGACCAGGGAGTCTTCTTCCTGAAAGATGCAGGTTTGACAGGGTTGCAGTTGATAGGGTAAGTGCAAGAGGGTACTTAAGCACATACTTTATACCAGAAAAATGCAAAATCATAGAATCTTTTAGGTTGTGAAAAGAGCTTTAAGACCATTGAGTCCAATCATTAATCTAACAATTCTAAATCAACCACTAAAGGACATCCCTAAGTACCTAATCTAGGTCTTCTAAACACCTCCAGAGCTGGTGACTCCACTGCTACCCTGAGCAGCTGATGCAATGATTGACAACTACTTCGGTGAAGAAATTTTTTACTAATATCCAGCCTAAACCACACCTGGTGAATCCTGAGGTCATTTCCTGTCTCATTCTTGTCTCTTGGGAGAAGAGACCAACCCACACCTGTCTAACCTTCTTTCAGGAAGTTGTAGCAGAGTGAGAAGTCCTCCTGAGCCTTCTTTTCTCCACTATAAGCCACCCGAGTTCCCTCAGTGTACTTCCTCAGAGGCTTCCAGCTCCTCCTCTTTGTTGGCCGTTCTGTGTGCATTGATCCCACCATGTTACCCGTTTTGTGACTGAAATGAACTTGATCACATCCAATATAAGCTTGGTTCCCTGCTCTTCTGGCTCAGCAAAATTCCCTATTTTGCAGCTTATCTTCTAGATTTGTGCTCTGTCTCCGGCCAATGATACAGGGGTTTTTAAGCCAAACATTAATTTGAATTATTCTTATTGGTAGGTTGTCAATTCTCAGTTTAAATTTTCCTTTGAGAATCTTAGAAAATCCATTTAATGGAGTTCCCATCAATATATTCTTCTTTCAGTAATAAGTAAGCCTTATGTAGTAAGACACTACATTTCAGACACTTCCCTTGACAAACAGTGATTCTTGTTTACTGAAAACTCCCTCACTACAGGTTATTTTTAAAAACTGTATAATAATTTTGATGTGTCATAACCCACCAGTAATTTTGAATAGTAGCTTATCTCAGTCCAATGTCATTCTTGGCTGATGGCCTGGAAGCATTATCTAGATCTGGAAAGGTCAAAAACAAATTCAGTGCCAAAGTAATGATAAGCTGCAGGTGGGAGTGCAAGCTTTCCAAATCACATAAAATGCCAGGAAATTTTCCCCAAAAGATTTTTTTTTAGCATTTATATAGCAATTTAAATTAAAAAAATATTAATATGTCTGTGATATGTAAGTAGCAGAAGAAAAACTGTTACTTTTGCTGTCTGTAAATTATGGTATTCATCAGAAATTTTTAAGAACTTATAACTAGAGTCAGTGAAATATTACCAGATCATGTTACATATTACAAGCTGTCTTCAGTGAATGTTGTGGCCCAATATTTTGTTCTTTGTATGTGTATGAATTATGTGAACATTTGGAAATAATTTTTGCAATCAGAACAGTGAAAAATACACGTTCTTATGATGTATGGACTTCTCACTCCTTAAAATCCCTAATTAATCCAGAACTTTGTGGTTACTTAGGAACAAAAAAAAAAAAAAAAAAAAAACACCTTTGAAAAATTCACAGATGGAGAAAAATCAAAAGCTTAAAGAAGAGACAGACTAATAGGAGCAGGAGGGTAAAGATAGGCAGTAAGCTACCTCTGCCCAGTTTTGCTTGTAAAATGGCAGTGGAAAATAAGCCAGGCATCCCAGCAAAGCACAGGTCTAACACAGAATGTTCAGAAGGAGCTGAGCCTGGAGCCTTGCTCCCAGCCGAGCACGGAGTCAGGTGGAGCTCTGCTCTCCTGTAGCACTGCCAGTGCCCTTGACACTTTATTCAGGTCTGTCTTTTGCACCTGTGCACAATGAGAGATTCATAAAGACATGTGTCCGTGTCAGATCATAGGATAAAACCAAACAGAGGTATTGAAGGACAGATATGTGCCATCTAGAAATGCATAGGCATTAAGGAAAAAAAGCTGGATTACCCCATATCATCATTTTCTTTCCCAGGTCAAATGAACACTTTACATGAGTCTTGTTAATTTCTTCTTTTCCAAATGGGTGAAAACAGTTTAATTCAGAGCCTACTGCTCTAATACATCGGGTAGTCAGGAGCTGAGACTGTCACTGCAAAGCCCTCAGCTATGGCCAGAACTGCAGCAGGCTGCTTACCCAGTTGTTCCTCTCCCTTCTCTTTCCAAACACTCTATGCATACCATTGGTCTATTTTATGAAACCTTTTTTTTTTTTTCCCAAGAGAATTAATTGTAATTTTGAAAGATCTATGGTTTCATTTGAATCTGGAATTGCTTTTTTTTTTTTTTTGTTGATGGCACTGTTGATAGGAGCTGCAGCATGCTCCAAGGTGTTTCTCCAGCAGATGGTGAAAAATATTTTATAATATGGTGGATTGTAACAGTAAGAGTAGTTCCTATGTTCCTGGGAAAGCAGACTTCAAAAAACCAAAAAAAATTGTCATGGTTGCAGGGATGTTTAAGCAGTTCTCAGGACAAATATAGCAATATTTGCTGTTATCCCTGCAAGTTATAGTTTTCATATAGTAATGGCTAGATTTTTTAATCTTTCTGCTTTGATGGTATTGAAGTAAGATGAGACTGAAAAATGACTTTTTATTACTGTTTACAAGCATTAAGTGATGAGAAATAAATGAATAATTATTTCTTCATTTTAGCATCAACAGATAACAAGTATCAGCACCAGAGCCTTGGAAATGTCATAATCTCTGAGGATGCTGTGAAAAACAGGAGCTAGCACACACACAGCATCATTAATCTTTTGTTAATACCTTGAGACTGCTGTATCTGTATGGCTTATGAGGCTGCTGTGTGGTTACTCAATACCTGTGCATCTTAAAAAAATGTAGTCATAGCTACTTCACATTGCATTCACAATAAATTCATTTGAGAATGAAACAGCACACAGATTTTCAGTGGAGGTGGATTTCCTATGTGTGTGTTCACTATCTGCAAATTTTTGCCATAGGTTAAATAGAGCACATCATTATAATTCATCTTTCATCTTTGTTCTTCAGGCTCCAAAATGTCTGGTCTTTCTCATTATATTTCCTTTAGGTTGGATCTGGAAACTAATGAAAACCTAGAAAAATACTAAATATATTTCTAATTTGATACTTATTAAAATCCAATTTGGAAAAAAAAAATTGTATTCACATTAATCTCAGGGCTGTACTGAAATGCCTTTCAGCTGTCAAAAAAGGTTAGATGCAGAGGAAGCCCACATAACTAATGAAGGTGATATTAAAGACTTCATTATGAGAAGTCTGGTTTAAAGATATATGCTTTCCTAGCTATTATATTCTACAAATAAAATGAATCATCATGAAAATATTTATTAATACATATTTTACACTAATTGCTTCTGCCAATGCTAAGGCTTTTGGAATCTGTATTGAACTCATCAATGCTATTGAAAAGCTTTTGTATTCTCATAATCATTGAAGTCATCTAAGATCTATTATTTTCTGAAGTTTTTCTAGCACTAACATTCCTTTCCCTGTCACAAAAAAATGTTGGTTTGCACTAACTACAGTGCAAGATTTTGTTCTCATATATCTTAAAATATACTATATGGTACTTGTCTTCGGGTATTCAATTTCCACACATTTTCCCACAGTTAATTGAGATCTTTGGTTTATTAACTGTTAGAAACAAGTTCTGAAATGCAGCTAAATTGTACAATACTTCAATACTTAGAATTGACTATGTTTACTCCTGGTTTACCTGAAAAATAGAATTTACTGATTGAGATATCTGCAAAATCTATCTGACTTAACCACCACAATCATGGTGTTTATTCCATTTTCCATGGAAAATGTTATCAAGTTTAGTTAAAACCTGGACTGGAAATTAGTAGGATAGACACTTAAAAAGTGATTTTATGAGAATACTGTCACTATTTTCAAAGCAAACTTTTGTCTGTGAGTGTCTCCATTTACCCTACCCTCTAGGACACACACGCCCCCTGACAGCCAATCTGGGGCACAGCTGCTTTAGCAAGTCCCCATGCTTTGCCAGACCCTTTCTGCTAATCCACCTGTCTCCATGCTGCCCCAGTCCTGTGACTTTGAACTGAATATTCTGGGCTAGAAGAGACCCACAGGGATCATTGAGCCCAACTCTTAAGTGAATGGCCTCTATGGAGATCAAACCCACAACTTTGGTGTTATTTCTTGCTCTTCTGGAATACACCAACAAAAACATTCAGTCCTCAATTGCAGGTGCTGAGCTGCTGCTGAATTGTTTTGAGTGAAGTGTGTTTGTTGCAGATGGCATGAGCAACTCTCACCTCTCAGGCTCTGCAACCTGTGTACACTGTGCCCATTTGCTTGTACACTCTCCTTTGCCATGGCAAGGACTCCTAACATCTTCAGAAGAGCAATTTGCCACCTTTACCTATCTGGCCGCCCCATCACGTATCAGCAGAAGTAAAGGTAGGACTTAGGGCAAGAAATAACTTTAGAGCTTTTACTTTCCATAATTAATTTTTCTATAATCTTCTCATAAGTAAAGAAGCTCTATAACAAGCTACAACTCTATACTTTTTTTGTTGTTGTTTTTGGGTTTGTTTTGGTTTTTTTGTTTGGTTGGATTTTTTTCATTGATTTAGTTTGTTGGGTTTTTTTTTTCTGTTGTTTGGGTGGGCTTCTTTGTTGGTTTTTGTTGTGTTCTGATGCATAAAAAATGAAAAAGGATAATTTCTATTGAAATGTCAAAGTACTGAAGCAAACAGATAGTAATAGACTTTCACTCAGACATTATGATTACTTAAATACATTGCCATGAAAAGGCAAACAATCAACAGAGTTCTTTAAAAGGTTCAGTGCAAATTAGTTTCTGGCAAGGACTCTGCACTGTTCAAGGCTTCATTAAAGCCTTCCATTTATGAATTGTCAGGAAAAATCAAAGGATGCTATGTATGCTATAAAATGAGACAAAAGCCTCAGAAGTCCTCATAGGGCATTGGGCAGTTCCTTTTAAGGTGGTTGTGAGTACCATTATCTATCACTGCCTCGGGGTCACAGATAGCAGCCGGACTTGGGAAATAAAGGCATCAATCAGGAAAGAATATTTATGTGTGTGCCTCTCCAGAGTTTAATTCTAATCTGGAAAGGAGTTTTAAATATGAAATACAAATATTTATTCTCCCCATTTTTCAAAGGAAAAGTATATTTGAGGACATGCAGCACCACACTGATTCCTCTCCTGACTCTGTTGTCTCTCACAATAGGTGGCACTGGGAATTTTCACATGCAAATCTCTTGAGCTTAACCTTCAGGTTTTGCCATTGAAGCAGTCCCCTGTAAACATTTCCCTCTGTAAAATGCTTTGGAAATATCACAAGCCATATCCTTCAGTTATTTACATAGTGTCATTCCATTGTTTTGAGACTACTTGTTAAAGAAATAAAATGAATATTCACATTTCTGGTCACAGTATTGACACTGGGAGACATTTTTATTTTTCTGTTTTCTAAGTTGGTTATTTTCCACCATACCTTCATACCTGTATGAGCTAATTTGTCACAGTTTCTTTGTCAGCTCTCTAGGATGTCTGACCAGAGCATGACCAATGTTCCAGTTTAGCTATTTTATGTACCCTTCCCACAACTTTTGCCTTTCTTGTTCAAAGGAAGAAGGAAAGTAAAGACATTTGCATTCCATCAGATGAGGTTTCTCCTTGGAGCACAACTTCAGCAGCAGAATGCTCTTGCTAGATTCTCTTGTTGAATAGGGTCTGGTGGTTAAATGTTCCTCATGAGAAGGTTGTATCTGTGGACATGCTCTCTGGTTCTATTCCAAGCCTTCTCTGGTAAGACGCCTGTGTGATGCAAACAAGCTTCTTCTGCTGGCTCAAGTCAGAGCTGGGCACCTGAGAGCTTCTGAGAGGTTTCCAGCTGTGGCAGGGAAAGGAACTTGTGAGGTTTTTTCCTTTTAATTGACTCTGCTATTAAAAAGTCAATAGGTTTATGCTACAGAAATTTGAATAACATTTGAATAACAGCTCTTCTAATGGCTCCCCTTCTGACCTTGCTGACAGTCAAGAAATTTTTACTGGACTGAGGTTACAATCATTCTTGTGGATTCTGAGCAGAATCTTGTGACATTCAGGGTTTGAAAAGTGTACTTTAGTCAAATCTGACTGTGTGGGAGACAAATGGATATTTGAAATTGAACAAGAAATAGACTGAAAAGGGGTGGGGGAAATAAAATCAAAGGAAAGGAAAAGATAGGAAACCTCCTCATAGAAATGTGGGTAGATGTGTAGTCAATGCAGGATGAATAAACAAACAGACAATGCAAAGAAATATTGGAAAGAAAATGGAAGGAAACAATGCCTGTTAACTGATATGCCGATGTTGAGAGAGTTGCCTCTGTACTTTGTAAACTGCCTTTCTCCTGCAAGCACTGAAACAAAAGTTAACAGTGACAGACCAGGTGAGCTCTGGCTGTGCTGCCTGCCCCAGTGCTGGAGTGGTAACGACCTCTGCTAACTCTCTGTTCAGAAAGTCAGCACCAGTAGGCTTCACCTGGTTCACACTAAACACTTCCTCAGGACCTCTGGTTAGGTCAGACAGCATGAACACAATCACAAAATCTTGGAAAAAATTGCACACAGCAGGCTGTGCCAAATGTTCTGTTTCATTTGAAACCATTGGTTCCTGGAGAAACTATCTCAGGCCCCTCAGAGATGTTCTGCCTCTGGGGCTCTTAAAGAGGATTACAAGCCAGCAGGCATCATGGATAGGCTTTCACTCCTGGACCAGGGTAGAACAGAGACTAAACCTGAAAATTGAATACCTGCTTCCATATGGGCAAACAGCAGAGGGAAGGTGCAGGAGCAGCAGCCACTGAGTCTGGAGATTTCACTGGTAACATTCCTGTTCTCAGTGACCCTCTTACAACACAGTTGGATTTTTCTTTTTTAATTAAAACACCTAAATCACCTTAAATAGAATGTGAAAAAAACCCTCAGTTTGTATTTTTCCTGATGGAAAAAATGCTTTGTAGGCCTTGCAGCTGATAGTGAGTGCAGACCTTGAAATCCCTGGAGACTGGGGCTGTGTGGAGGAGAAGGGGAGGGCTGCTGAGCAGTGCAGAGCCTGCAGCAGCCATCCACCAAGATGTAGCAGCAGTACCAAGGGCCACCATGCTTTTCAGCATGCGCTTCCAGCAAGAAACAGAAGCCCATATTTCTTGAGACTTCAAGTAGCAAAGAGGAGTGGGAAGACCTGCAGCTATGTAGTTCTCACCTCAAGGCCAGTCACACACCCTGGAACATCTTGTGTCAGGGGAATAGAAGAGAAGGAGAGAAAGTAATTGGAATCTTCCTGGGACCTTCTCTGAGATCTTTCTCTCTTGATCCAAGGTGCTTCCTAAGTCATCTATGCCTCATTTCCTCAGCAACGAGAGTGTGCATAGGTGTTTTCTGGACAATTAATTTTTTCTTAAAGGATCTCCATCATTAGGCTAATGGTAAAGAGAAATATTTGCAGAGGAGCCCATATTTGTGACCCTCCTTAAGAGGGAAGAAAAGTTTTCTGCCAGAAGAGAGCATCATTACGAATCGCTCAGGAGTTTTACAAAAACTTCTGTGCAGCTATATTTAAATAATGGATATAAACCCACAAGAATGTACATAAAATCACACACACTATGGCAGAACAGGATAGAAAATGAATACCACATAGCAAACATCAAACATATTTAACAAACTAGCCAAATACTCTCAACACTATAATGTTAAGAACAGTACAGCAAATTATATAAGCAAAATCAGAAGATGGATAAGTATATAAACTCAGTATTTCTCAGCAGAGTTTGATGGAAAAAGTGGTTTTAAAGCTCTCTTGTGGCATTTTGATACAATTTACATCGACACCTGAAAAATGGTTGCTGAAAATGTCATTCAACATATGTTGCAAATTTTCGTAACAGATTTTGCAATGGCGGTGATATTAAATTTGCATCACCAGTCTTTTTAAAAATCAAATAACAACAATTGCAAAACACTAAAATTATTACCAGGGAGAAAAATTAAACATTCCAATTAATTTTGTATTTACTAAGACCTCTGCTATTTTCTGAAGTCTCTGTCAGAATTCTGAACTTGTTGCATTGTCAAAGCTTTCACTCTTGATTAGCATATGTCTTCCTGAATATTAATTTGTGTTCTGGAAAGGGTATTTTTTAAAAATGGTTTTGTAAAGTCGTGTGAAATTTTCTTCTGAGATGCTTTGATGCTAAAGATGTTTATATATTCAACATGGTTGTTTTCTTTTTGCACTTAATGTTTTCAGTCACTACTTTTTGGGTGCAACAGAAGAGGTCTGGCTGTTATAAGGAGCTAACTTTGCTAGTATACTTAATTCTTTATATTGCTGCTTACCCATTACTCAAATAGGTCCACTAGTAAAACCTTTTTCTTGAATCACAGGCACTACAAAGGACTTCGGAATTTTCTATCATTCCTTTCAGTGTTGCTTTCAGCAGCTTGATTATATAGAGCAGGGCTTGGATCCCTACTGCCTTTGCACATTTTCTAAACAAGATTTTTCATGTCAACAGCATACAATATACTTCTGTGAACAGAAGTTGTGGAGCAAGCAGCTTTTGCTGACCCAGTCCATCTGTTCTCCTCTGTTCTTTGTGGCTGGAACTCTGTTTCATCCTGGACTTTGACCAGGATTTTATCATCAAAGCATATTTTAAAACTGTTCATATTATGAATATTTGCTTAATTGATTCAGGTTTTTGTCATCATAGTAGGTTGATTAAGAAGTGTGGCTTACTGCATCGTACTAGTAAGTGGAATTGTTAGGTTTTATTTTCAAACTTATAAACTACGTGATCTGTCACGGCCCTGATGACTTTGACCTTGGATTTTATGACATAAAATGCAGAAATTACCACTTTTGCATGAAACGATATCCTGATTTTCTTTTAAGCCCTGATATTCTTAACAGAAAATGTATTCAGGTTTTTTTTTTTACTAGCTTGGAATGCTCAGCCCCTGCCTGTTGGCTCAGCTAGCAGAGTTGCAGGCTAAGCCTGGGGAATCTCAATACCATGTACATTTTGTCAGAGCACTATCTTTTTCTTAACCTGCAAAATATTTGGTTAAGAAAAATAGAATCTTCCTAAAGGAGAATAAGAAAGACTGAAATGACTGATCATTGAACATAGTTTTCTCTCACGTTTCTCAGGTTTTTCTCATCCATACAGTGACAGCAGTGTTGAGTACTAATTTTACAGGCAGTCTGTATATTTGCAGGCAAATATTGAGCATCTTATTTAATGTTTCCAGATCCAGATATTTTGAATTACTGAAAACCTCATGAGAGATGTTGAAGCCCCTTCCTGTTGGACTGAAGAAAAAAAAAAAAAAAAAGAAAAGCCTTAGATCTCCTCAGGAGCATATGCATAACGGATTTGTGACTCATCTGTAATAAAGTCAATATTCAAAGCATACCATTAATGTATTAATATTATACTGGTAAAAGATAGTTCTGTGGCTATGAAGAGAATTGCTTAATCTTCCTTTATGCTTGTGAATAAACTAGGAGTCTGTTAACCAGCTTGATGATTTGTATATGATTGTTAGCACACTGGTTTTAGATTTAGGGCATAATTATTTATGGTTTGTTTCTCCCTTTTCACAAGCGAAAATACACATAACAGCAAGAATTTGTGAAATAAAATAGGAATGAAATTAACTTCCCTAATCATCAGAGGACCTGTCCTAATTTATTTTTGCCATTGCTGTGTGTCTGCCATAGATGTAGGGAGGTGTCCTGAAGCACATTGTATGGGTTCCACCAAGGCAAGGGATCCTGCCTTTGGAAATCCTGCATGATGTTTCCTTACTTTCAAATGCAGCAACTGCCAATGAAACATCTCAGCTGAAACCATCTTTTCCATTAAAATACAAACTGAGGAGATATTTCAAAGATAATCTCCTTACCACCACAAAACTTCATTGGAGTTTAAAACACACTAACTGGGAAAACATATTTAATTTTGCTTCAGTGGACTTGTTGAGTAGTTTTTCCATGATCTTTTATGCTATTTAGATTGATCTTCTGGTTACAACACTTCATTATATGCCATTAAATTAATGAAAGATTGATATAATCTCATGATGCTGAGTGAAGTGGCACCTGAATTTCCATGTTGATAAACACAAAGCAAGTTTTCTCAGGGAAAAAAAAGATGAACTATACATGCCTAATGATGAGTTTTAACTTGATCATTACAACTTTGAAAGAATATATTTAAGACTTTTTGAAAAGGATTCAAAAACATTATCTCCATCCTTAGAAGTTGTAGAAAGAGAGTAGTAAAATGTCTTTATTATAAAAATTATACTTTTCTCAGAAAATAAGCTTTTCTGAGAAAAGTATAATTTTCTGAGAAAATTATACTTAGCTTTTCTGAACTCAGGTAAAAAAACACAGCAGCAGTAAAAAAGGCAGAAAGACAATCAGGAAGGATGGTCAGAGTTATGGAAGAGTGCCTCCTCAGGAAGCCTGAAGTGGATCAAGTTTATCAGTCAAGAAACAGGAATGACTCAAAAATAACAGAAATTCATCAAATCAGGAATAAAGTAGAGATCATAGGAAATACTTGTATTGGTACTGACTTAAGTACTACTTACTGGTACTTGCACTTCAGCAGCATGTTGAGCAGTATAACTCTAGAAGCAGCAATGTCAATATTTATACTGAAAGTTTAAAAAAAAACTACGTTATTTTCCATAAACTGTCTAATTGCTGACCCACTGCCAAAATACATAGTTGTTAAAAGCTTATGTGGTTTCAAAAGATGATTTGACATACTTTTGGAATAAATTAAAAAAAAAAAATCCATCAAAGGCAATATAAACCCAGCTATACAATCTCTAGCTTTGGAAGTCCTTAACTTCCAAACTGCTGAAAGCAAGAGGCAGTGGAAATGTGCCTGTATACTTGCTGTGCTCCTGCACCTTTGCCTAGAATTTGTGTTTAGACATCAACAGGTCCACATTGTAAAGTTCAGTGCAGGGAGAGGATTTCTCACATTAGTTCTGCAATAATAGCAATAGGAGAGCTAGCGAAAAAGCTTTAGCAGAGAAACAAAGATTTTTTTTTAAAGTTCTTTATACTGTATTCCTGGACTGCAGTGCATTGCAAAGATGAGTCAAAAATGGAGAAACTGATTGGAAATTTCTTGGGTCAACTCATTCACTTGGGCAGTGAAGTCAGCTAAGAGTGGATGATCAATGACCATTTTTTCTGTCTGAGAAGCTGCTCCACATGTCAGGTCAGTCTCTAATTACAGCATCACAGCTCTGTACCTCGGTGACCAGCACGGCCACTGGGGTTTATGCACGACCATTACCATGGTCTAATGAATATAATGAAAGGTCTTAGGGCTTGACCTTCAACCCTGGGGCATGACACTGGCCATTGGGCTGCCTGCTTTGTGCAAAGTGAAGCCACCTGGACTTAATTATTTCATATCTTCCTCAAGGTATTTCTGAAAACTGTGGGGATTTCTCATTAATCAGAAAGACAGTGTCTCAGGACTCTGTTTCCACACTGAGAATATCCAATGTAAGCCTAGAGGTGACAAATTCTGTGCAGGACCAATGCTAAGTGCATATTAAATCATGGCTGGCATTTGTACTGCGAGCCCCAGGAGTGCCTGACAGCTCCCAGATCTGGTTGTATGTGCTGGCTGCAAACTTGTTCCATGCCATGCATGGAAGGACATTGCTTGTATGGAAGATGTTCACCTCTACACCCGTTTTTATTGCAGGGAGGAGGTCATTGTGGGGCAACTGAATGACCTCCAACAGGTCCTGGAATCACCCTGAAATGTGGGATGTGCTGCTAAGGTACCTGTTCCCAGTCAGGGTTAGAGAGAGAAGTTAAAGTGTTTTCAGACATGAAGTGAGAATAAAACAAGGAAAGGTAATTTCATTTTTCTTGATCTTTCATCAGAAATTTTAGTAAAGGCAGGAGAGTTTCCTTTGGACATTTCAGACATTTTTATGCAACGTATATGTTAAGTTGATCGTGCTCCTTGGCCAGTAAGTATTTCATGTTATTATTCTGTGAAATAAAATCTGCAAATTTCTTCACAAGGTATGACTTGGGGCATAAGTCTGTGTTTTCACTCTACTTGCAGTCTACAGGTTTTATTTGTAAACATAACTGTGTAAAAGAAATAATCTTGCCTAATTAATAATTTATTGTTGTTTCTTCTGATTCAAATTTAACTGCTTCCAGTTTTCTACTTCCTGCAGGGTGCCCTGATCCATAATTAGTCTGGTAAAAGGATATGTTGGTATCAGATGTATTTTCAGGCATGCTAACCACCTCATGTATTGCAAGAACTCTTTTTAATAAATGTTTACTTATATTGCAGAATTATCAGAATCCCAGCAAAAGCCAAATAGGACAAAAAATTATTTTTAATTTATTTTACAAAATATTTTTAAGTTGAAAATCAATTGCTCTTTAAAAAAAATGGTGCTGTTGCATAAATATTCCATCCAGCAGTGATTTGAACTTCTGGGCTCAGGACTCACTAATTAAGATACACAACACAATCCACAGGAGGTGAGGATCCTGTCAATTAGGAGATCCATGGTAGGTGTAATTAGATACATTCCTGGAGCTTCTCAGGGAGGTTTTCTGAAGCCGCGGGCTGGGTGGACTGGAAAGGACCCCTGTCCTTCCAGATCGCCCGGCTAACAACCAGCACCGCTGTCAGCAGAGGGGCACTCTCCGGAGCTCCTGAATTCCCGGACAGCGCCTAAGGAGGTTACTCTCCGGGGATCCGGAATTCCTGGACAGCGCCTAAGGAGGTTGCCCGGATCTACGTCTGGCGGCAGCCTCCTTGCTAAAGGGCGAGACTCGCAGCGACGACCAGCAGAAGTAAAGAGAGCGGACTCCAACTGAGGGTGCAGTGGGGTTTATTCAGTCCCAAGTGAACCGATGGTTGCAGACAGGAGATCAAAAGATTACAGCCTCTTAAAAGGGGCACGGGAAACAGGGGGGTGGTCGACAGCTGGACAAATGGGATTGCAGGAGGGAGTG
>JAYDZK010000202.1:47359675-47380000 GCA_034509185.1 Euphonia xanthogaster | reverse complement strand
AGCTCTGAGATAGTAACTGATCTGAATCTTCAGATTGATTTGTGGTGAGATGAGAGGTGGATACTGTTTTTTCTAATGCTGGTTTACTGCTATTTGATGTTACAAATGTAACATCAAATAGCAGTTTGATGTACAGGAAAATGAGAGGGAAAGGTAAAGTAACCATAGTTTACCTCCTGCAGAAAAGAAATTGTGAAGAGTGCTAGAAAAGGGATTTGTGGTAAGCCTAAGAAAGCAGACAGTCGTTTTAGGAATCTGTCATATCCTGAATATTAAAACAATTTAGAAACAACAGTACAAACTGAAAATTGAAGAAGATTCATCCACAGCTTTCTATCCCTGCAGCTCCCTATAAAATCTTTTAATCAAAGAAAGCAGAGCAAAAAATAAGAAATTTCATAAAGTCTTTTGTCTTAAGACACTGTTTTTTAAAGATTGTCCTCTGTAAAATATTTCCATATATTCTTTATTTCTGAGAATATGCATCTGTGTTAACTGCACACAGAGAAGTGTTTTAGTCTCTTAGTGCTTCCAGCCACATGAACAGGCAGATGAGGTAACTGAGACTATGCAGGATCCGTACTCTGACCTACTATGGTCTTTTTAAGGGGCACCTTGGGAAGTGCTGGGCTGTTTGTTTTCTGTCTGAGAAACTTGTGCATTAGGAAAAGGAGCATTTTCCCTGAGTGCCTGAAAACCTCACAGATGCAGACTTCTAATGCCAGCACTCTAGCTGAGCTGCTGGGAGAAACAGGCTAGACTAGATCAACAGGAATAGGCTGTTTTGTGGGGACTCAGGAGGAGTCTGTCCACGTGGTCATTCAGGATGGATCAAAGCCCATGCAGATGTTTTTCTCACCTTGGATTTAAACCAAGCACCATGCTCTGGAAGGGGAAAAGCTCGAGTTCTTGATTCTAGACTTGCCTTGTAGCTGTCTCACTGTGGGCTGTGAGCCAGTACTGGTGGGGCAGGTTGCTGTCCAGCTGGGCTCACCAGATTATGTCCTGTACATAGCCCCAAGCCCAGGTGAACATTTCAAATCACAGCTACAACAGGATGGCTACACGGAATGAGAATTTGCTGGCACAAGAACTTAGTAGGTTTGATCCTTCTCTGGAGTTTCCCTTCGGTCACCTTGTGGGGCTGATTCAACTTCAGGGTTAGAGAGGATCAACAAAAAAGGCTGAGGATGTCATGAGTGTATGGGTACATCAATTCAAATATTGCCTCTTACAGAAGACAAAGAGAA
Organism: Euphonia xanthogaster; assembly: GCA_034509185.1. Classification (NCBI taxonomy): domain Eukaryota; kingdom Metazoa; phylum Chordata; class Aves; order Passeriformes; family Fringillidae; genus Euphonia; species Euphonia xanthogaster. Next base: position 47,378,750 of record JAYDZK010000202.1, on the reverse strand, counting down.
TTGAGCCTTACAGAAATTGTGCCTTGAAAATCATCCACAGAGTGTACAACAAAAACCCTATACTGTTCATGAAGAACAACTTTTTTGCTCTTTACTCAGTCTGGCTGTTTGTGCTGCTCTTTGGACCACTCTACTAGAACTCATATTTCATTAGCACTGACAAGTTTTGCAAATCTCTCTTTAGTTATTTAGAACCTGACAAACCCTTTCAAATTTTTGACCTAAGAATCTGAAAACCATGTGAAGGAATAAAACCAGAACTTCATCTCACAAAATATTACTATGTTTCTGTAATTTTTAAACTGAGCATCCCATAGGGAGTCTCTATAATAGCCTTCATATAACAAGAAAAGAAAATAGCAACCATAAACCCCCTTACCTGTTAATGTGTCTTCTATTGATCTTGCAAATAAGTTCATCAGAGAAATACAAAGTGTTTAAAGTGATTTCTGGGTAAAGCACTGCACACCCTATTGCAGCATAAATGGTCCCTAAATAGGCATCTTTGAGAAGCAGCACAGAAAAATAACTCATTAGGAAAACTATTTTAAAATAGTTTGTTTCTTCATTGTGGGAATGGGGTATTATTGCCCTAGAATGATTTAATTCACCCTAATTATATTCTGTTTGATATCTGCAGCTGTCTTGGAAGCAGGCTTCTGCTATGTAAATCCAAGAAATGTTTCTCATCTCATTTGAAACCCCAAAGTACTCTAATTTTCAAAGGAATTTTAAGCTGATCTCTACTTATGTTCATTGAATTTTTCAGAGGACTATCAAAAGAATAACTAAAATTTCTGAATCCTGTCACTTATATAGACTATTCATCCTCAGAGTACCTCATAAATGTATATACATGGAATACAGTATGTATTTGCACTACAGTGTTAGAAAGTTGTGTAGAGGCATGATTGTATGTAACCAAGAACATCTTTGTTTTTAAATGCTCAACGAACATATCAGTATAAATTGTGGGGTTTTTTTTCTTTTTTCTTTGAATTTCAGTTTACTTTAGAACAGATGTGAAACTGTCTCTTCAGCAACTTTTTAACATAGTCATTAAACAACACCATTTTGATTGACATGGAAAAACCAAAAGAGGAAAAATTTCTGAAAAAATAAATATTTTATATACATCCTTTAATGTCTTTGGCAGTAGCTGTCCTTGTTACAGTGCCACATTGCATAACACACATAATGATGATGTGCAGCAATTTTAATTAAATATTTATTCATGGATGGTCACCATAAATGGCAATCAGCAAACACTGGTATTTATTCTGGAATATTGCCATCAGTTCCAGCCAAGATAGGAAAGTGAACAAGGTAGAGAGAAAAATCACAAGGACCTGTAAAATGCATGAACATTCAGTAAGTGATGGCTTCTTCCTCCTCTCTATAAATTACACCTAATCAACACCTACAAATCATACACCTAATCAACAAAACAGAGCAGTTTGCTTTCTTCTACTCTGTAGGAAAATGCTCACTTTATTAATCTTAGGAAGGGTTACAAATAGTTTGGAAGCAAAACAAGGGAAGTCAAATGATTTCTTTCAAATAAAAATACCTTATAAAGACAGAATTCTAATCAGGGCTTAGAAATTTTAAAGTAAAAGTAGTTTTATGTTTTGAAGGTAGAACATGACTGGAATTTTTATAGTATTCAAAAGAAAAATTCAGATATTTACATCTATAAGGGTGGAACTTCCATCCACTAAGGGTGTTTTTTGTAAACTCCTTAGGAAATATAACTCTATTTTGGTTCCACACCATCTTAACAAGACTAGCTAAACTGAACGTGAGGAATCTTCAAAGGGGAACCTGCTACATTAATTCTATCATAGAAGCCAGTTCATTAGACACAGTTCTAGACTATCCTGTGCTTCCCAGGTTCCTACTTCTCTATTCCCAAATCTCCCACAAACTGTTATAACCCATATTTGCACAGGGAAAGTACCACCAAAAATGGAAGGACTCATCTTGTTCCTCTTAGAAAAAAATTAAGGACAAGGTTGGGTTAATGAATCCCAATTTGCCACGGGTGTTCAAATCTCTCATCCTCAAGTTCTTAAAAGGAATTCTTCCTTTACTCACAGTTTCTTATTTAACCTATTTTACCTTCTCCATCCTGACATGCTAGTTGCAATGATTCCCTTTACAAGTTTCCCAAGGCTCTTCATGTACTAAGCAGTGAATAAATGTTATTAGCCCACAAGTTAAAAATTTGGTTTAAATGGAGGTTCATGAAATTAAAAGTTCTTTTGTGGATGTAGCATTAGATATTAAAACCAAAGAAAAGCTGCAATGATGTTAAGATGGTCACCTGAGTATCCTGAAATTGTCTTTTGGAGACTGGAAACTTCCATTCACGGAGAAAGACATCAGAAATTATTAAAAATTGCTCATAATCTAAAAATAAATGCTGTATTGGGAAAACTGATTAAAGCTGGAGTGCCTTAACTTTTAAACAATTTGAATAAAAGAAACCTCATACATTTTAAACACATGCAAGATTATTCTTCAGGGACTGTTTCAAAACTACTTTTAGGGAATGATCTGGAAAGAACTGTAACTCAGAACTTTGCCAAAATGTTGTAATGTACAAAAATTTCAGGATTCGGTGTTAAAATAATTTTCTGTCAGATTTTCAATCATTTCCCTCTCTCTTAAATAAATGGGCAGATCATGAGTAAACGTGAGTATACAAAAACACCTTTATTTTCAATTGCAGGCAAAACTGATAAAAGAATATGGGAAAATATGAGGACTCAAAATCTGTGGAAAAATTAGCATTCAACAGATGCAGTTTAATATTTTCCTAGCTCATTCCACTTTTTGGAATGTGAGAAATAGCAAATGCTGAAACTGCAGAGATGTTTGAAGCCATAGAAACATTGTACCAACATATGAAAAAGCTTTGATAAAATACCAGTATAATAAGGTCTTCAGGTGGGAATTTGAACACCAGCAGCTAAGAATGTTCAGCTTATGTCTAAATCAATGTTAGAATGATAAACAATTTATTAAGATTTTACTTGCTAAAAAGCAATTTCTACAGCAAATTATAAGCGTATCAGACAAAAAATTTGAAAGTTTCAATGGAAGCCTTTCACTTTTAAGTCACAATTTTGATTGTTTATGGTGATGACTTTCTGCAGCTTTCAGAGATCTCTTCTGTTCTTCATCACTTTTTCAAAATGATATAAATTGGCCTTGAAAGGATGCTGTCTATCTGTTTCAGCACCGTAGTTGTCTTCCATGGGGTGCCACAGATTATGTCAATTTTTTTCAAAGTAGTACCAAATAGATCCTTATTTACAGCTAGTGGTTCTTCTCCTGGACTCCTTTTTCGCTAAGCACAGGCCAAGGTGAAGACTGAAACAACGAAGGAACTGAGCATCTCAGCCATATACAGCATCTGAGGATGCATCAGGAAGGGGCTCAGTACTGGGACTGTTTACCCTGGAGAAGAAAAATTTCCAGGGATCTTAGGGATCTTACCACTGCATGTCAGTAGCTGGTAGGGGTAGAGGGAAGAAATAAGATGGAGCAATTTTCTCCTTCATGCTATCCAGAGGTGGGACAAGAGACAATGGGCACAAACCAAAATACAAAAAATTTCATTTAAGCTGTTTTACTGTGAGGATGGTTGAACCTTGGAACAGATTGCCCAAAGATCATGTTTCCTAGGAGAAGCTCAAATCCTGACTGGATGTGGCCCCCCTGCTCTAGCTGGTCCTGCCTGTAACTCCATGTGTTTTACCAGATGATTTATGAGGGCCCCTTCAAACCTCAGCCAGTCTGAAATTGTGGGGTTCTGTGACAGATACTGCTTAGTAAATTCACATTCCTAGACATAATTACTAGAGTTTGCAATAAAAACAATGTTCATGCATTTTTTTACTCTCCTTTTAAATTTTCATATTATGTAAAAAATAGATGTATTTATTTAACTAAAGATATAAAGGAATAAGTAGACTGGAATGGCCACATGCTTAAGCCTATGTAACAGAAAGGTGGGTGATAGCATATCGACACTACCAGCGTCTCCTGTAGTGAAACAAAAGACAAGACTTCTGCATAAAACTTAATTTAAAACATTTCTTATTCTGCTTCTCTCCAACACCCTTCATCTGTGCACTTGTTCATGACAGCAGCATCCCAACACCTGATGTAAGGCAGGCGGGGATTTTTATTCAGCAGATATGTAAATTTTATGTTGATGAAGATTTTTACTCTGCATGTCTGGAGATGTCTGGCTTGTATTTTTCAAATTCCCATTGCAGACAGAGTCTTGCTGAGCAGAGTAGTCTGCTTTAATCTTGGGCTCAGCAATTTGCCAAGGATTACATGATTTAGACTGCATTCATAAGTAAATCAGGACCTGATGAGACCCTTTTACTTCATGTCACTTAGAAGAAGGAGGTAAAAGAGATCTAATGTCATATAAAGCTAAGTCCATGTATTTGGAAAGCTACAGGCAAAATTTTTTACTATCTTTTGAAAAATATCCTGTGGAAGTGGTAGAGAGAGTAAACAAGGTCTGCAGAACACAGAGGTATGAGAAGAAAGCAGGTGAGGAAGATGCAGAGATATCTGAAACATATTTCTATTAAGATGTTTGTTGAGACAGCAGGAAATAAAGATGAAAATACAAAAAAAAATTACTGTGCAGTTTCAATAGGATTTAAAAAAATTAATCATATGGCATTCTTTGAAATGATTCAGAAAGATAAGCAGCAATAGGCTTGGTGAAAACCATGAGTTTGGGTTTACAAAAAAACTCCACAAAGCAAACCAATTTGCAACAAATGTGTCACAACAGGGGCAAACTGAGGCTGGAAAAATTAACTTTTATTTGAAAAACTAAATCATACAAACAGGTGCACACAATCTGTAGTATTGAAGTCACTGTAGCATCTCTCTGCAGAACTTTTCTTCATGATTCATCAACCTTTCATAGATGTATATACAAGTGATATACAGTACAATTGTTGGAAAAGATGGTAAGAAAATTTGTCAGAAATCAACAACTTCAAGTCCTGTGAGATGTATGAGATTTAAAGAATAGAGTTACTGACAGAATTCAAGCTTTGCAGAGTAGTGGGCAGCTGAGAAGTTTTACCCTGTATGGAATGGGTATTAGCAACCAAAGACACTTGGCTGTGTTAGCTGACTTTCTTGGCATCCTGTAATGCCAGGATTGTCAAGCAAACTGCTTCTGGCAAGAGGTTTTTTTGAGCAGTATCATGGATATTTATATATGACAAACTTTATGGTCCTGTCATCACTGTTGGTTCAGCCACTTGCTAGGGCAGCTGAAGTGCTGTGAGATTATGTGCTGAAGAATAAATTATTCTGTACGTGTCTCAATTTATTTTCAGTGAATAGCAGGATTGATCTGCAGCACAAACCAATCTATTCTGGAAATATAAGATAACATATACTCAGTAGTAAATGTGAAAATAAGATACCAGTTCCAGACCAACTCTGTGTACTCAGCTCTTCTCTAGGATTGTTGTAGTTTCCTATACCTAAAAAGCAGTTTTGACTACTAGCAATTCTATTTTTTTCCTGAAATATTTTGTTTTTGTTTCAGCCAGCTTTTTTCTTCTTTCTCAAACTATTCACTCATTGTCTTTGCCAATGGACAGACTCTCTGCATAATAGCCAGGTGAGTATCTTAGGAGTTTTTGGCTTGTGCACAGTATCACAAAGAAAGTTGTTCAATAGGTTATTGTGTCATTTGGTATGTGGTTGCAAATCTGTGAAAAAGCATTTTAAGTCATCTAAGTCAAACAAGACTTTCGCAGGAAGCAAGAAAACCATCATGTCTGAGTGCAATTTAGATGACTTGCTGGAATCAGTAGTTTCTCCATGCAGTGCTTTAATAGCATATTAGCTAGTGATAAACCTGACAGAATTGGAAGGGTTTATCTGAAATATACCATGTAAGACTGTTACCTCTGTCTACACAGCTGATCCTGTCTTTGGTGTTCCTTAATAGTCTTGCTTTGTACCTCACTTTTTGAAATGTCAGGTTTTATTTCTAGATATTTCTCCCAAAGTTCTCAGGGGTCAATACCACCATAGCTCTCATTGGCCAGGTATCCAAAAGTAGATTTCTAAAAACTCTAGAGGCCATACAGAAAATGTCAATTTGCTGGCTCTCATTTCAAAGCAGTTTGTTTTCTCTCTGGGTCTGAGGGAGGATCAGGAGAAACAGAAGCTTTACAGTTCCATTGAGTCTTTTTTGGAGGCATTCTAGGCCAAGTTGGATCAGGCTCTGGGTAACCTAGTAAATGGAACAAGATAATTATGGGCTCTTCCAATGCTTACCATTCTACAGTTCTATGATTTTCTAAACTATTTTCTCTGAATGATAAGTAGCTACAACAGTATTTCCTTTGTCTTCCAATTTTCATTTCACCAGTCTAACGGGACATAGGAGCTGAAGTACAATTTTGAATGAAGACAACACAAGTGTGATTATTTAAGTACTTCAAATAATATTTTTAAAGCATTTTTTTAGTCATACAAACTTTCTTGCATATCAATAGAAATGGTGCTTTTGCCAACAAATGTATTGGGAAGATGTCTTTTCCCAATATACAGATGTTCTTTGATACACTGCAGTCTTTAAAGAAGAAAAAAATTCAGGAAATTTCTGACTTATAAGAGTATGAGAGAAGAGACACAATTTGCAGTAAACACTGCATAATTAACTGTAGAAAGAAAACAGAAAATGAAAATGCAAATAACTGAAAAACAGTGTTAATGGAGGCAACTTTCATAACTGGAATTGAAATAACAACAAAAATTATTCAACTACAAATTAGCAGAAACAAAAGCTGCACTTTAATGTAGACTATGATGTTGAATGATGCACAATTTGCCTGAATCTAAGCATAGCTGGGTTTGATAATGTAATAAATGTTGGTTTGGGTTATTTTTATAATGTGAACTCACCTAGATAACATTTGATATGCATGTTTTCCAATAAACTGAAAACAAAAGAAGGAATATAAAAAGAGAAAAAATCATAATTATTTTCAAAAATTCACTCCTCATGTGAAATCCCTCATGTAGAACAAAAGTCTGAGTGGCCACAACTATATTTAAAACAAAATAAGCAAAAACTAAAGAAAATATTTCTTTCCCTTTTCCAGAATTATATCTATGTTGCTTTTTCTTTCAGATTTCCATTTAAAGAAATGCCATTTTAATTGGCATAATCTTTCGAAGCAGAACATTTGCCACTTTTTAAACAATGACCAGAGAACAGACATAGCATGTGTAAATGTGTGCCACTTATTTTTCCTCACCTAGCACCTAGTTTATTATATAGAGTACAGAAGCAAAAGCAATTATGCAAAGGACAAAACAGATTTTGTTGAAGGTACATATATTGCACTAATTTGCACCTGAGTATAGTTCATTAATTCCACTGCACTTTTTATAATCTCCTGCTTAATTTCTCTTTTTTTTTTTTTTTTTCCTTTCTTTTTTTTTTTTTTCCTTGCTTGGTAATATAAATTCATTCTCCAGCCAGAGCTAAGAAGCTAAAAAGATTTAGGTCATGATTAAATGTTTCAGTACCAATGACTATCAGTAGACATGAAACTATGAAAAAGATTCAGTTTCTCAGTTAACTATGAAGATATGTGACTCCACTGCCTTTTTTCATTCATTTTCAAGACATTTGGTCAAAATAGCACCATTCCATAGTTTCTACATCTAGGAAGTGTAAATGGACACAGACACTTCTATCTTAAATTGGCTGTAGGCAGAGCATACTAGCCACTGTGAAGAAAATTAACTCTACCCCAGCCAAAACCAGCACAATTGGATGTCAAATGATGGCCTTACAGTAAAAGTATTTTCTTTAAGTAATCAAGAATAAGGTGTTTGTCTACAAGGGATTTGTCAGTAAGCTGAATCAAGCTGAATTAAACAGAATGCTCACAGCTTCATCATGGACTGATAAAATGTTTATGTCTTAACCTCTCTCACTGATAAGGACAAATCAAATGACATTTATTCTGTTGGTACTGAATACAATTTCCTCAGTGAATTAAAATGGTCTTAGTGAAAAAAATGTAAATATATATATAAAAAGCATAATTCTTCAGGGTGGCGTACACTATTAAGATGGGAATTAGAAGCAGACGTGATAAACAATAAAACTGGCAAATCATATATTTAAACACATAGAAATTTCTAGGTACATAAAAAATCCTTTCACATGCACAGTGGATTGCATCTTAATACTAGGTTACTTTTAAATTCTAGCATCATAAAAGAAATTTGCAAAAAAACAGGTGCTTAAACCATGACCATGTGTTGCTGACTCTAAAAGCAGAAGAAGCAGATACGGCAGCTACCCATTGCTAGAGAGCATAGAGGTATACACATTTTCCGCCCAAACTGAAAACCCCTCCTCAGTCTGAAGGGAATGTTTTTCTTCAAATTTCCTTTCCAGATTCCCCAAATGGCTGAATCTGGGCCAGATGGTTCATGATGAAGGAAAGAGGTGTGTGAAAAGGTGACTCCAAAGCCTCATGTGTAGGGTGATGACAACTCTTTGTTCAATTTCTTAATCTGTTTCTACATTTTTCTGTATAGATGCTATAAAAATATAATGCTATTGTAAAGTCATAGTCCGCATGTTCTGGCTTCAACAGAACATATCTTAATTAATACTCTGTTTTCTCTTCAGATTGTATAAATCTTTTGCCTTTTACTAAAGATTTCCATTGAGACAGGCACAAGAGCCAAGTATTTTTTTTTCTCTTCTCATTAGCAACACAGGTGTAGGGCAGGGCTCTCCTCTGGCTAGTGGAGAGGTGATTAAGAGAGGCCTCCAGGGAGCATGGGGACCCAGGGTGGGGCAAACAGGAGTGAATCAGGAGTGGGAAAACAGGGTGTGGCACAGCTCTGAGGGCGTGGCACAGCTCTAAAGGCGAGGCACATCACTGAGGTTGTGGCATAGCACTGAGGGTGTGGCAGAGCTCTGAGGGTGTGGCATAGCACTGAGGGCGTGGCACAGCAGTTTTTGCAGCAGTTCACGCAGACAGAGCAAGCAGGCAGGGTTGCAGGTTTCCTCCTGCTTGTGTGATTTTTGGCTTGCTGTTTGTTGCGTTTCTGTTGGTTGTTTTTACAGGGTTTTTTGTTAACAATGATTTTTACAGGGTCAAAACCTGTGATTAGTACCAGTGTATGTAACCAAATAGAACCCTCCAAAAAGGATTTGTCTGTGCAGACCCATTCCTGTACGGAGTGTTTGAATTTATCAGTGGTACCAGGGGAGGTTGTAGAAGAAGCCTGCCTATGGTGTGAGCAGGTGAATGATCGCCTTTCACTGGTGGCCAAGCATAGGGAGGAAGTTGAAAGACTAAGGATTTTGCCTTAGGCTGCATTTCCCCATTTCACAGGGGAAAAGCCTGCAAACAGATACAAATACTGTCAGTACAAGTCGGCTGCAGCAGCTCCTTCTCAGTCTCAACTAGCAATATGGCATGGCCTGCCCGGGTCCTGCACCTCACAGGTATTTCCTGACGGGTAAGGGTACCTGCTAAACACTCAAGAAATCTAAGATAAAGGGGGTGCTCCCAGTCATCTTTGAGTTGAGAAAGGTGGCCTGTGGATGCCAGTCAAGCAGGTTCAGTAATTGGGAGCCACAGCCACCTTCTGGAGGGGAGCCTGTGAGAAAAAAAGCAGCTCCAGGAAAATGGGAAGGGATGGTGCGGGTGGCTTCTACAGTGGCAGATGGGAGCAATGGAACTCCAGAGGATCGAGCAACCTATAGTTGGACTATCAATACTCATATTAAAGAGGGTGTTAGGAGACTGCTAGGTTCAGAGAAAGGCAGCTCCACTAATTGCTTCTTGCCGTGGCTGGTCAGCCAGAAGTTGAGTATAAAAGATCCCTGGTAGTTGAAAAGTAAGCACTAACAGCAAAAATGCTTTTTAATTTCTCATTTTCCAGCAAAATGTCAGGTTTTTAATGAACTCTCTTCCTGCTGGTATCCTTTGGCCTCATTCCTTACAGTAGCATCATGTCCTGCTCTACCAGACTGCATCTTCAGGGTATCCTCTTTCTCTTCTCAGTCAGTGCTATCTTCTCTGGTTACACTGAGTTTACCGCCAGAATCAATAATATAGGTAAGGCATGAATAATTTATATCCACCAGGATCAGTTTTGGTCTCCCACAGGAGCCTATGAGAGTGATCATTTTCTAAACAAATCTCTCAGGTTTGTGTACTCACTCTGCCACTTCGCAACAGCCAGAGCCATGAGACAACATATACTTCTTGAAACGTGTATTGCAGCTGTCTTTGCTTTGTCAATAAAAAATTGATTCTGCAGATGGGTCTTATTGATATGGTAGGAAGTTTAGCCACATTATTTTTCTTCTCACTTTCCTGCTTGAATTCAGTTCCAAAATACCTATGTAATATCTCCTGCTATATAAAAATATGCATTTGGCCTGATTCCAGCTATATTTGTTTTGGATTTATAGTTGTTAACTGTCTTCTGTTAAATAAGTGCTGATTTACATTACCTTGAGTCCAACTTCACCAGCCATTATCCCAGGCTTCAAAAATATCCTCTAAAATCTCTCTCAGCCATTGCAAAGTTAACCCGCAGCAGCAGACAGGTTAGACAACCTGACTCATGTTAACAACTAATTTTTTTCCCCATCTATTTAATAGCTCATGAAGTTTAAAAGCCAGGTCCCTCAATTACTTTTTGCATTTCAACCAAATCATTCTGGTAACATCTCCCTGTAAAAATGAGATAACATGCTGTAAAGATAAAAGTGTACCAACGTGCACCTTACTGAATGTCTGCATTATGGGGGCTCTGCATGTCAGAGCTGCTGTGCTAGTTGAAAACGACTTGAAATAAGCCCTTTAATTGATCTGCACATCAAATGCTTTGAAAAATGTAAAACAGGGGCTTAGACTGTCAGTAGTTTGGTTAGTTGGCAGTGTATTGTCTCCACTCTAATTTCTTTAATGTGCATGGTGATAGCAATGGCTAAAATTTATCTGCTGTCACGTGTCAATGCATTTCAACAAGAATTAACAACTGGTTGTTGGAAAGTTTTTTTGTATTTCTTCCTTGAATATAGAATCACTAAAGCAGTGTCAGGGTATTTTAGCATAGTATCTTGTAGGTCATTTGTGGTGCCCATTTTTGTATGAAACATGCCTTTTCACCATCTCTGGCTGTCACAGAAGTTCACAGTGTTTATAGAGAGGAAAAACGTTGGGAAACCGTTCCAGTGTGCTGCAGGCTTTCTGAGAACAGATGTCAGCTAGACATAAAAAAACCCCCCTTGGCTCAACTGAGTTTACCTTATAGACATCCTTGGGCTATTAAAAAAACAACCTTGACTTCTGTTCCCCATCACATAGAATTAGTGTGCTGTTGACTTTATGCTTGATCTAACACCACTGAATTTAGGAGTTTTATGCCAGGGATGAATTCGGCCCTTGGTCTTTAAAGCAATCTTTCCCCTTGTGTGTAACAAAAACACCATATGGTGAGTCCTTGGCTTGGTATGCATAGCTCAGCTTGCTATCACTCCTTTGTGATGATGTTGCTGGAAAAGGTTAGAGCCTGCAGATCTGGTTCAGTCAATTCAAAATCTGCAGCAACAGAGGATGAAAAAGGAGTTAACAGAGAGCTTCATCCATACCAGTCCTCCTGCTCATACTCCAGGGGCTTTACATGCCCTCATACAGGGTGAAAAGTTCACTGTCTATGGAGTCATAGACTTGAGATGCAGATAGAATTAGAACAAAAATCCTCTTCCTAAAACGTTTATTTATTCCTGTAGTTCAGTCAGTGAGACATTTCTCCTCCTAACTACTTGGAAAAGCAGCAGTGCCTGGATAAGCTCCCCTTCACACCATCTCAAGTGAAGACCTTTGCCATAGAATATGTTCACCAGTAGTACAGCACGGAGTTAGTGAGCCCTGAGAAGCAGCTTTGCATAGTGCACAATGTATTCACAAACAATCTGAGGATCTTCACTAAAAAATTCTCCTCCCCTTGTTGAAACCGAAAGCCAGGAAACTACAATTACCTCAATATATCTGCTGAATTTAATTGTCCTAACTGCTTTTCCCCTATACTGGTAAAAACCTGTGATTGCATGTTGCAAACTAGGTGGAATTGTAATTTGACCATGCCAGTTTCTTCAAATCCTCTTCAGTGGTTTCCTCCCTAACACCACATCACAGTATCCCTGTGCCATGAACTTCTGCCTTTTGCCACCTGCCTTGTAGCAGGATTAGCTCCTGTTTGCTCTGTTTTTTGCCAACATTTGACTCGCTGTTTGTCTCAAGCATGTCTCCAGTTTCTCTGCTGAGCTGCCTGTGGAAAATAGCTTGCAGATAAAAAATGTCAGCTTGATGCTTTCAGCTCTCTCCCTGAAGCTGTTCAAACACATTCAAGACTTCCACTGTTGGATATCAAAATACTAAATTAAGATTTTTTCTTATTTCTAGATGGGTTTGTACATAAAGAAGAATTCAAACACCCTTATATATAAAGAATGATATTGCTTTATCCAAAGTTTTAGGAAGAGTTGAGTTTCTTTTCCAAATAAATTAATTAGTCTTTCACTTGAAAATCAATCCTTTAGGGACTTTTCATGCTGTTTCCAATCATGCACTTGTCTCAGCTAAGCCTAGAAACAGAGAGACAGCTCTTCAAACTTCCTGTATCATTAAAATTCACAGAGCATTTATGGAAGAAGAACCATTAAAAGATTCATTTCAGTGTTACTGGTGGGGTTGTTTTCTCTTGTTTTTAATAATTGATGGTTCTTTTTCCTGCAGAACGAGTTTGTACACTTGCAGTATGGCACAGAGGAAAATTCACAAAGCATAGATGAGCTCAAGAGGTGCTACCTCTTTTGAGTCCCTCCTCATTTGAGGGGGGAGACGCAAACTTTTCTGAAGAGCAATTCTAGAATAAAAGCCCATTTCAAGGCATATAAATCTTCTCCCAAAGGAGCTGTCTCTGTCAGCTGATAACAGGCCTGGAGGTTAAAATCCCCAGTACTAAAGTTAGCCTTTGTGGACACCTTTTCCCATTGCAGGGCTTTTTACTGAACAATCATCTACTTTCTGTTTCACAGATTTCTGCCTCATTGGATGCACTGAAGGGGAGAACAGGCTGTGTCAGTACTTATTTATTTTTCCTGCCAGCCTCTCTGTCAACCTGTGGTCTTTTGCTTTATTTACTGCCAACTGTTCAGACCCTACTCTGAGTGCAGAAAACATATCATTTTCCAATCCAACTGTGAGATGAGAGAGTAGGATTGTTCTCCTTTTACTAATCAGGACATAAAGGGCAATGAAATTACAGACATAAAAGAAAACTATAAACTCCTTGAGACACATGAGCAGGGTTTGAATGTTCAGAGCAGAGCTCCTGTGGCTGGGGCAGTAGCTGATAAACATTACAGAGTCTTCATTCTCTGTATGAGACAGTACAAGCGGAGGATGAGATCCACAACTTAGCAGAGGATTTTCCAGCTTTGATGGCTGCTGTGTCTCTGGCATGTGTGAGTCCATTTCTGCTCTTGGAGGGATGCTTCACCCTCCCCCAGGCCTGCATCTCCCTGTCCCTTTAGCATGTTCCTACCCAGTCCTCTTATGAGCTTAGAGGCGCTCTCTCTATAACCCTGAATGCCATACCCTCGTCTGCAGATGTTTATTCAACTCTTTGCATCCTTTATTCATCTCTTTGCATGTGTTCACTATTTTCAGCCTTGCTGTCCTAGTTTCACTGTGTGTTTCCCTCTCCCAGCACACTGCTTGCTCATCTAGGTCTTTGCCTTGAAAGGCTGCATTTCCCCATTTCACAGGCTGCTGTACTTTCTCCTGGGCTCCAGCAACAGCCACACTTAGGGCAGTGGAATGGGCATTCTCATAGACCCATTGCTCATAGCAGTCATAGGTAATCATTTCAATAAGTAAAAATTTCTATTTCAGAGTCACTTTGCACACTCTTCAGAAGGAGGAGCACTGGGAATATGAAAAACAGTAAGGATTGTTTTTGCAGGCTAGTAAGTTGACCATTCTTTAGTAGGCACTCTTTGATACAGCTGCTTTCCTGAGTCAAAGCAGGAGTATATTGGAAGGCCTTATTCCTCAGAGTCTTGGTCTCAATGGAACATAGACCAATTACTAGTCCTTGCTGATACTGTTAGAAACTTTTTAAAAGAAACTTTCTGAAAGAAATTCTGTCTGAAGTGCATTTGCTGACATGGAAAATTTTAGCAGCAACAGCTGAAATTTGACAAACTGGTAGATAATTGAATGCAGTATCTTATACAGAAAGTGTTAGATGGCAGCCGTTTTTATGCTCATATTCCTACTCAGATCCATTTATAATGTGCCACATTTCAAATGCTACAGTAATGGATGAGAAAAATATTATTCAACTTTTCATCATTTTCTTGCAAGTATAAATGGAATAATTACATTAAGTGTATCAAATTTTTCACATAAAATGTGTTGGTGGTTTCAGGATATTCTTATTTCACTTTTAATGACAAAATGCATAACATTATTTTGGACTGAAATCAATAGTCCAATCAATACATAGTCATGATAATTTTAAGTTATTATGAGTATGTGTTAATTTTGGTAGTCAAGTTCCATGCTTTTTCTACTTTTTGTATTGTTTGATTTTGCACATACTAATGTGTAAACACTGTTGCAGAAAAATTGTATTAGCAGGAAAAACCAGGTTATTCTTTTTAAGGTAATTGTTTTGCTGAATGAACATAAACTGCTTGCTCTTTCTCTAGACTGCTGCAACTCATAGGAAGATTATGAGTCACCAAGCAGCAGACTTCTGTAAATGGAATAGGAAATTAGATTTGTAAGAGCTTTTCCATTTAGGCATGGAAGCTGTTCTAAAATCATAAGCATTGTTTGAATCTTTATGAAACTGTTGTAATGTAATTACAGCTAATAAAGAAAGTTCAAAGGGCTATTTGGGTAGAGCAGATGAAATAGTCAGATATAAACCCCATGTTTATCAGAGGAAGTAGCTGTTAGCTGGAAGGGCTTGTATCCCTATTTCATTTCTTTTCCGTGACATGAGAAGACAATGTTCACCCTTAACCAATACAGAATAGACAATCTTGAAGAAGCCCTGAGGTATTTTGTTTCAATACCCTTACTTTAACAAATGCAAACTGGCACTCTCCAGTAACTGTGCGTATGCAAAAACACAGGCTGGGGCTTTTCCTCTCACTGCAGAAACTATGGAGTAATCAACTGAACACTCCACAGAGCTCCTACCCATCTGCCATATGACACAATTTAATAAACTGCATTTTTTTTAATCCCCAGACAAAATTGCACATCTGTTAGCTGCATTAGCCACCTGGGCTTGTAATAATATTTCTGAAGTATTTTAAAATAAATGTGTTTCAAAAAAGCTGGTACATTTCTTTGAAATTGTCTATCACAAAAATGCGTTCTCAAAGTCCAAGTCTGCAGTGATTACAACTCAGTTTTCTCACCTTCAGCTGCTCTCAGGCAACAGGCTAACTCCTGGGAATCATGAGCACAGATATTTAAAGGCTACAGGAAATGGGTCTAGACAGTACCTGTTTCTCCTCCTATGGTATTATCTCTAGGTTTCAAACTACATAGGCAAAAAAAAAAAAAAAAAAGCTTACTTGCATCATATTCCTCAGCCCTTGAAATGAACTTCAAGTTTAGCAGTGCTTAGAGTTGCAGGGTAGTGCTTACTCGTGATGGGAGCACAGGGTAGTTTGCCTTTCGCAAGCTACTGACTTTTCATTTCTTTATTTTGTGGCAGCGACTCAGCACACTACAGCTGTATTTGCTTTCTGTGAAGCAGGACTTTAGGTCTGTCCTTGTCAATGGTTAAAAATAGCTGAGAAGGCAGATGTTTCTTTAATGGGAAAGAAGAAAATAGGGCTGGGACTATAACTTGTCATACTGACATTATCAGACAATTACCTATGTTTCCTGAACTCATGTGTATATTCTGCCTTTGGGATGCTCAGTAACACTGATGGAAAGACACGTGATGTAGTTTTTATGCACGGCAATACTGAAAAACATATGTATGTTACAGCAGAGCATCCAATGGCTTTTGTTTTTCCGATACAGAGATTAGTACACACAGGTTTTATTGAGAAATGGTATTCAGCTTCTGAGACATCAGCTGAGTGCAGGGTCACTTTATTCTTTTTTTCAATTCACTGAGTGTGAGGAAACAATTAGGAGTTTTAACTCGATATCATTGAAATATCATTTTCTTAGAAAGTTAAATTTTATCTTTATTATATGCTTTACACAGTTTCCACAAGGGGTAAATGATTATTAATAGCAGATCTTGCACATTTAATGAGCACCTGCTATGCAGTGTGGGTCGGTGGTTTTGATGAAACATTACAAAACACTTGCTATAATTAGTACAGTTAGGCCATTCAAAAAGCTGCCCTGTCTGTAGAAAATTGGATTCTGAAACTTTGTGGTGGTTGTACTACCTGCTGATTTAAACAAGTTTCTGGCTGTTCGGGCAACATTTATTAAATTGTCAGCTTTTCTGGAGAAGTGCTTAGCAGTGGTAGTTATAACCAGGCAGAAATGTCTGTATGTGATTAAGCCAATTGCCCATTTATACACCTCTCCTATCTTTGACAATGACTTGTGTGAAATTATTCAAGGGGAAATGCAAGAGATTGCCTCCTATACAAGTACAAAACTTCATCCTTAATTGAAAGTTTCTTTTTAGTAGTTCTCTAGTACATTCCCTGCAAGCATGTGTATGACATCTAAAATAGGAGGTTCTTGTCTAATTTAGCTCTCTACTTGCTTTTTTCTTGTGAAAAATCTTTGCTCAAACATGCATTGTATGGAGCAGCACTGCTATGCCCATGCCACGCTGCTAAGTTTGGACATGGCCTGTACACGACCTATTCACAGTCTCCTTCCTGCTCCATCTTCAATCTGCCTCATTTATTTACTCTATCAGTTCTGCATGCAGAACAGCCAAAAAATCCTCCCTTATAGAGAAACCCCACATCTCTACATCTGTACATAGCAAAAATAGTTAACAAGAAGATCCTTTTAAAGTTTCGTAGTAAATTGGATTACTAAGATCATGACATTTATTTATTTATGAGGGTTATTTTCAGCAATATTGGTTCATTTCATGCAAAAGCTTTGATTTTGTCTAAGGTTTTTCTTTAAACCAAATTAACTTATACCAAATGTTGCTGCTAAGAAGGCAATGTTATCCCAATCTGAAATTATTTGCTTTACTTCTAAAATATTAAAAATTTCTTTGAAATACGCAGTCAAACAGTTCTAATAGGAATTTTTAAACAGTTAATTCTGAGAAAAATGTTCATGTTACTTTTGAAATACTCTTCAGTAATGAGTTCTGAGAACTGGCCTTATGTGTTTTCTTGTTGAACTGAAAAAAAATGTTAATATAATATTTTGTTTTAGTCAAATAACATCCTTGGAATGTAAATGTGAAACCACAAAAATCACAAAATAATTTTTTCACTGAAAACTGGTTAATTAGCTTATGAAGCAGATTATATTACTTTTAATTTCAATTTAAACCCTTCCAAAAACCTATGAAATAACTGTAAATTATCTTATAGAAGAAAATACGCTGCCATTTATTAAATGAAATATTAGGGAGATATTATAACAGAATTTACTGCAACCACACTGTCTTCTACTTTCATGACCTGCTATTCTTCGAAATACTATGGCAAATAGTGTTTTAGAAGCCCAAATTCTTGTGAATAACTAACTGTTCTGTTGCTGAAAGAAATGTATTGCATCTTTTGGTTTACTTTGTAGTAAGACTCATTTTCAAACCCCAGTTTTACTCATTTTTGCTTGAAGGACAAAAACCAGAGAAACTGTTTAACACAGAGTATGATACATAAAGCTGTGAGTTTGCTGTGGGCAACCTGATGATTAACTTTGAAATTCAGTTTGACCAACTTTTCCGTGCACATTATGCAAAGTTATATTCAGATTCGGCAAATATTTCCAGTGTGAGAAAATATTGGTGCAAAACAAACACATGGAAAATTATCACCTCAAACGCTGAAAATATGTTTGTAAATACAAGTGAAGTTCTGCCTTATGCTTGTGGAAAATTCGCTTTTCTTCAAAAATATAAACACTTAAAAGGAAGATATTTTTTTGAGATAGTGTTAGTATATACCAGTTTCTGCAGTTTATTCTTCAATCTTCTCTGTTCACAGTTTGACTAAGTAAATGCCAAATCTGAACTAAACATATTTGTGATGCTGGTATCTTATGATTATAGTGTGATGCACGTAGACATTTTGTGTATGCCTGTATCATTTACACCACGTTAAGAAACATTTTTCCTTTCACATATTTTGGCTCAGGGAAAGCACTTGCCTTAACAGGGTCAAAAAGCACTGCAGGCAGGATGCCTGAATGATTCAGCTCAGACTGAATCATTATATTTACAGTTTGAAGAAATCAGTTCAGTTTCCAATTAAAAAAAAAAGTAAATGTTATGCTAATGTACATAAAGACTCTAGCATTAGTTTCTTATATATCTCTTGGGCTCAAAGTACAGGAAATGAAATAAATCTGTCTTCTCTCCACTTCCCAAATCCCTATCATTGATTCCTAACAATAATTTGCAAAATGATGGGAAAAATATTTCATATATTGCCCATGTGATTTGGGAAAAAACTTATAAAAAAAGGAGGGCTTTGATCAAAGACTCCTCTTGAAGAGAAGACGCAGTTTATTTGGAGGTTAATAATCTTGGAGTGCTTCAATACTTTAGGTCTGCTACAATGAAGCTGTCAAAATATTTTTAATTTCAGAAGCCTTGACTTCAGAGAAGCAACTCTTACTGTCACAATGATCCATGACCTAGTTACAAACAGATTTGTTTCCTTTTTTTTCTCCCCAGTTCTCTTTTCCCTTCCCTTCCCTTCCCTTCCCTTCCCTTCCCTTCCCTTCCCTTCCCTTCCCTTCCCTTCCCTTCC
>JAYDZK010000202.1:47304669-47343835 GCA_034509185.1 Euphonia xanthogaster | reverse complement strand
CTCTTCCGATCTAAGAAAATTATAAGAAAATGAAAGAGGTGTTCCATCCCCTATGGAATATGACCATAAACATCATGTTCAGCATATAGAGCTTGGGGAAGACATGGAATGTGGGGGTATTTGAAATAATTGTCCTCCCAAATAATTATTAGGCATATTGGAGCCCAGCTTTCTTGAGGATGGCTAAACACCTGCCTGCCCATGGGAATAGGTGAATGGATTCCTTGGTTGGCTTTGCTTGCATGTGCAGCTTTTGCTTTACCTAGAAATCATCTTTATATCAACCCACGAGTTTTCTCAGTTTTGCCTTTCCAAATCTCTCTCCCGTATATATGTGGTGGGGAGTGAGCAAGCATCTGGGTGGGACTTAGTTGCTGGTTGGAGCACCAACTTAACCCCAACTACTTTCAGAAGATCTGTCCTTTTGGATGAGGAAGGCCTGGTGAGATTCACCTTCCAAAAAATGGGTCAGGAAGCTTAGCAGAACATTATGACTGCACTGATAGGGGAGCACTCAATAATACATCTGTTCTTACTGCACTTTTTTTTGGTGGTATAAACTTTCCTGTTGCCATTTTGAAACGTTTCCCAAAAATTCTGCAAAATAAAACCTTTCAAAATTCATTTCAGACTAAAAAGATTGTTTCAACTTGATAGTAACAAAAATTGCTTACTGGCCAAACATTCTCTTAGTAATTATATTTTCTAAGAAATATTAGAAGTTCTGGTTTTAAGCAAAACTAGATGCTTAAATCATAGGAAATTGAAATGGAAATTCTTACTTACCTCTATTTAAACTAATGTTTTTCATAGGATGAATGCTGATGAAATGTATGCATTACAGAAATCTTAAAGGTCTGTCTTTAAAGGTATGTAAACCAAAATGTGTTCTGACAGGATTAGTAGCTATGCACATTCACTTGAAACAGTAAATTAAATTCTAGTTAGCTCTAATCCCATTCTGACATTACTTAGGGGAAAAAAAGGCAGAATGTGAAACATAAAGGCTAAAATCTGTATGAGAATAAAAAAGCTCTGCCTATTTTTTTTCTCAGTATTTTCTGATAGGTTGGTTTTTGTGGAGTTTCTTTGTTTCACTTTTTTTTTTTTTAATAATCTTCAATGCCCGGAAAACGTTACTATTGAAAAATATGTAAATGTCTAGCACATGTTCAGAAAACTCAAATACAGTCTAAACAATCAAAAGACCATAAAGAACATACTTTGATTTTGCAGAAAATTACGACTCTTAGAAGTGATGATCTGAATCATTGTAAATCTTAGAAGTAGAAGCTATATGACTGTAACTTGGCTGTGTTCAGATAATTCAGTTAGATATAAATTCAGATTTACAAACTAGCATATGCTATTTGCTTAAACAGTGTGTGTGAAAATAGCATCTGAAAAAATCTGTCTATACTGTAGCTGAAAGCCAACAACAAGTAATACTTAACTTATCCCAACTATGTTCTTAATTGTTCTTACACACTTTTTGCATCATTTTTTCCTGAATTTCGGAGCAATAAGAGTTTTCTCCCAAGAAAATATATCCAGCAGTAAAAATGAACCAAGACATAATGTGCAGATTTTGATCTAAAGTTGAACTGTCAAAATAGCAAGTCCATGTTAAAGGATTTGCCTGTACATACTAGAAACACCGCTGTTTGAAAATTCAGTAATAATTGGATAAAATTTCATGTTGATAAAAGTAAAATTCTGGGCCATTTTATAAGCACATTGTGCAGTGTGATTTAATGGGTGCAAAGCATGAAATTCATTACTCAAAATCAGAAGTACCAAAATGCTGAAGAGGAAGATAGATAACAGTTAGTAAGAGGTTGTGCCAGTCACAGCGACTACCACAAAAGAAACATGATCATATCAAAGGCCAAATCTTTATACACACCCAAATGAGTGCATTCCACAGGTGGATACACTCCACATGGATACATGGCTGTATCTCAATAACCATAAATATCAGATCCCTTAGATTGCCTTGGCTGAAAGAGCAATGCCTTGTGATAGAAAGCCATTAACCAAGGTGTCACAGATTTGCATACTTTGCTCTCTCCAGGTACCCTACTCCTACACCCAGGTAATTAAGCCCTGTGGTTTTAACCTCAGGCTATAGATCCATGCAAGTCACTGCACAGTTTTGAAGAGTCAAGAAAAGCAAGCACCAGTGCAGGAAATCTTCTCAGCAGCCAACAGGCACACAAATCTCAAGAAGAGCAAGTAGAAAAATTATATACAAGATCTAGCCATACAAGTGCTGGCTCTAGGGCATAAGGACACAGCTAAATGGAGATGACTAATGTGCGAAAGGTGTGATACTCTGGAAGGCTGCAAAGAAATGGTTTTTTAAATCTCTGGAGGCAAGTAGCCATGGAAAGAGGAATCAGAAATAAATGTAATTCAGGCTCTACCACTTCTGAAGCAGAATTTCATTGTTTTTTCCTGGGAAGTTTTGGGATGGAGGGAAAGTCCAGGCACAGATACTTCACCACAGTCAGTATTAAGGTTACATCAGCACAAATACAGTTTAATTAAGCAGGAGATGGAGTCTCCAACTTTAGTATTGGAGATGTACCTAAAAGCCTTGTTATAGAGCACATTAAACTAATGCACTGCAAATCACAGCTGTTTTGTTTAGACCCTAGGAGTATCATCAAAAAGGGTCATGAGTTTGGAATGACTCATTGCTGCATTTAGTATAGCTCTTCTTATTTACAAGCAAAAATGTTGAGAGAGAGCCTCTACCAGCAGCAGCAGATTTGACTCAAGGTTCTCCCAGCAAACCAAGGGTATATGAGTGTAAATGGGGTGTGACAGTGCAGCTCATAGCTGTTCAGCAGAACACAAAGCCTCAGTGGCCAAGTCAGCTGCTTCTTGGTGGAAACACAGCTGCTAAAACAGGCCATGCTTTGAGTCTATGACTAGCAGTCACTACAGTTGGCACCCTTCATATTTGTCCTGGAAATTCTGAGGTTCTGACTGTTTCATGTTCCTCTCTCTGTAAGAGCTCCTTCACACGAAAGGACTAATATTTTGGGATTTTAGGAGCCCTGTAAATAGCCAAATAGTTGTTGTCTTTCCATTATCAAAATTCAAAATAACCTCAAAAGCGAGACTTATTCAGTTCCCTCTCTCAATGTCCTATACTACTGCAGTTCCACCTTCTCTCTGGAGGATCCAGCTTGACATATTTTAAGTGTAATGGACTATAGGAGGACTGAAAAAAAATGCAATTTTGCCCTTTGAATGACTTTTAACAGTCCTTTTATCTCTTAGAACCTCACTTCTGTCTGCAAAATGGGGGTAATGGGTTAATTTTCATCTCAGAAAGAGATAATGGTGGGATCTAGCAATGAGACAATTTTGTATAAAATTAAGCATTCTGGTATGGTTCCTAGAAGCTGTCAGTAGCTTTTCATTATTATATTTTTTCTCTAAAGCACAGTTAAGAGTTTTTGTTGCCATTAGTTACACTTTAAATACAGGGTCTGGGCCAAATTAATGGTCTTAGTAACCCCACAGATCAGTCAGTGTGAACCTGCTGAAGTTATTAATGACGTTACACCAGAGCTCAAATGATGGAGGGAAAACGAGATTCATGCCCTTAATGTTAAAGGTGACCTCCTCTATGCATACACACTTTGAAAGTCTACAGCCCACAGGCAATTTGATTTTCTGCCTGAAAATTACTGTAGAGACTTCAGTATCTGAGGCAACCTCCTCTGCTTTTTCTCTTAAAAATCTGATTAGTATGAAGGGCAGAGTGAACATATTAAAAATCAGATCAGGACTAAGCTAAGAATCTGGTATTAAGAGTGCTTTAGCTTTAGAAATAAGGCACAGTTCAGAGGTACAAGGACAGTTTGTGCAAGTTTGGTGGTTTCTGATGGCATGGAATCTGCCGCCTTCATTTTCCATCTCATTAACCTGAGGTTCCCTGGAGGGAGAGAGAGTCTCTGGTGCTCAGGCAGTGTCAGGCACAGCTAGATCTGTCATTTGTTTTCCTTCTGAGAAAGCATAAAATTACTTCCACCTGACTGGTACCTTAATCGTGCAGCACCCATGGCATGTCCCATGCCTGTGTTGCAGTCCTTGCACCAGGGTGTGTGGTTGGACAGATGTAGAAGGATCTTCCCCTTTGCAGATCCACATGAAAGAGAGAGCTTGGCAGGTGACAAAATAAGCTAGAAGCAACCCTTTGTGGCCCAGTAGCCAAAACAGAATAAATGAAGAGGAGACAAAACCTTTACCCTCCGTCACCCATTGTTGACTGTACAGAACCAGTCACACCACGCAGAGGACCACAACCCTTCCTATGAGGCTGAATCACAAATAGCAGCACACACATAACAGCAATACACAAAATGAAAATGCAGGCTCTCACATGCACTTGCTAATGCAAAAGCTGCTTTCAGGGTAACTTATCAGAGAGATTTGTTTGGAAATAGGTATTTTTCAGGGACTGCTCAGGGGCAGACAGAAATGTTGGCATGGGCTGGTCAGGTCAGCTGGTCTTTCTGGTGGCTGGTAGGTCACATGAATTCATGGGGTGCACTCAAAGAGAAACTAGACAGGTCAGGCAGTCACCATGAGATGTGACTACTGAACACTTCAGAGTAGATTTCTCAAGTGACTGTTTACATCAGATTTTAGGGACCTATCTATGGACACCCAGATTCCAAATGATGTTTACAGGTATCCACTTGTCATATTTACTACATTACACAAACTGTTGATTTTTTTTTTCAAAACTCATCAAAAAGCATCTAG
Organism: Euphonia xanthogaster; assembly: GCA_034509185.1. Lineage (NCBI taxonomy): Eukaryota > Metazoa > Chordata > Aves > Passeriformes > Fringillidae > Euphonia > Euphonia xanthogaster. The sequence continues at coordinate 47,339,050 of JAYDZK010000202.1, read as the reverse complement.
GAAAAACAAAAGTTTCTATGCTCTCATTATTCTGTAATTCAAACAATTATTCAAACTCCAATTGCCAAGCATGGCTCACTGACTCAGATGGTAACACACAAGTCCACAAAACCATTCTTGCTTGCCCTTATTTGTAATTGTAGTTCATAACAAAAGACAAGTCCCACAAATTGTTCAAATCCGTACCTGAGAGACAAAGTAAGCTCGGAATAAGTAAAACACATTAGAAAATAATTAAAATATTTCTGGAGTAAATGAGCCAAGATTTAAGGGCTCAGAAAAGAGGAAAGAAAATGAGAATTTCCTGAATTCCAAAATTTTAGATCCCTCCAAAGAGAAAAAGATAGCAAATATGAAGGGGCCAGGGAGCAGAAGGTACTGAATTCCAAGCAACAATTGGCAGCTTGGGATAGAATATATAGAAGTGACAGGTTGTAACAGGGGGGTTGTATCTCACAAAGAAGCCACAGAAGGTCTCCAAAATCAGTGAAATGGGAGCTCAATATATGAAGGGCAATAATGAGGTTAAGCTGAGAAAAAGGTCTGATAAGTGGGACAGAAAGCTCACAGTGTAAAACCTAAGAGGAAAAAAACAAAGCTGAATCAGGTGAGAGGAGAGAAGATAAGACAATTTTGATAAATTATCAGAATTGCAACAGCTGAGGTAGAAAATAAATTATATAGCTTCTTCATCTTACTGAGGAATAACTGGTGACATTTAACAACACTCTAGCAGTGGGTGGAAAGGGAAAAGAGGGTTCAAGTTTAGCACTCTGCTATTAAGCCTGAATGACTGGGAGCATGGTAGAATTATCTCACAGTGATGAAGAATAGAGAGAGGGGAGAGATAGAAAGGAAATGGAGGAACACAGTATTTATATAAAGCTATTTTTCAGTATGTGTAAGAATAATTAATAAAACTTAATGTAAAAGTTTATTTTATCTTCCTGTACTCCATACCTGTCAGGTACAGACTACAACAGAGCATACTAACTGCAGAGCACTCTGTGCTCTCAATGAGCAAGAGCAAAGATAATTCATTTTCATGTCATGTATCACTCACTCACAGCTGTCTGCTGTGATTGCAAAAGTCAAATTACCCCATCCTACATTCACACGAAGCCAAATCTGTTTGGGAAGAGGGGGACAGAAAGTGGGCATGTTAATAGCAGCTAATTTGCTTCCTGAATATATTTATGAGGTCAAAATGGGAACATTAATAGTCTTGTGTGGTATCTAATACTATTGAATGTGTAGGGCAAATATTCTTGTACAGCTTCTTCGAAGTATAGCATATAAGAGCTTAACTTTATCTTATTATAGCATGGTATGACATCTTGTAATTTTCTGTATACTTTTCTCTCTTTCTGATAACATAATATTAGTCTAAGCAAGCATCTGAAAGGGTCTTATTCCTAAACTAAATTGAGATGCAAGACACATATATCATGACTCAAAGGAAAAGGAATTTTAAAATTAACTATTCCCAGTATTTGGCCAATTCTCTTTGCTGTGCTTTTCTGCATTCTGGAGACCACAGAACACTATTCAAAATCGAAGTGCCTTTTGCTGTAAACAGAATAAGTCTTTGATTATTACTTTGGTAATGAAGACAATTAATTGATGGTAAAATATATTTATTCTTTTTCAGGTCTGGCAACTCTCATAACAATCAAATATGTAAGCTTTCTTTCCTGCTATAGGCTGTTCAGGGGTTCAGTCGTGTGGGGGAATTATTCAGAACAAAAGCTAAAATTTTGAATTTTGTAATGCTGACTTTTTAAAAAATTCAGTTTCAATAGTAAAGTCACAGACAACCTCTGAGCACTTCTTTGCTTTGTCACCTTAAGGTGGGTGACAAAATTACTCTGTAGAATACTGTAGAAAATGTAGAAAACTTTCATGTCCTGGTCCCCTTCTAGGATGTCCTAATAAAGACTACTAAACTGCAGTTAGAATGACTGACTGAATTCACTGTTTTCTTTCTTGAAAGAAGAGCTTGAAGTGTGCTGGTGTTGCTGCCCATTTAAAGGATCACTTCCACCATTCAGACTCTTGCCTTCATGGTATAACAGTGCCAATACAAAGCATAGGGTGTATTTTGGTCTACAATCAGAGCTTACTTTAGGTTCTCCCCACTCTGTCCTATGAGGTGAAGCAGTTAGAAGGCACCCTGCAAAGACACTACCTGAGATTCATCCCAAGTCCCAGTGACAGGGGTTTACCTTGGGTGTCATATTAGTTATTTTGACAAATCTTAGGTCCTTCAACAGGTGAGAATCAATAGTTTTCTCTGTCTTGTGGGGCATTATACAAGATGCCTCTCTCTCACTTCCATGAATCCTGCTGCCATCTAAACACCCTGCCACAAAGTAAGAGGATTCAGAAAGATGTTTGCAAAGTGGTTCAAATCTTCTTTAATGAGGGTACCACATGGTGAATGGTTAGTGTTTATCAGTAGTTTCACATGAAGGGTTCTGAGACTGATGGTCAAAACAAAACACGATTGCTTACAAGATGTTTTGCTTCCTTGGGGCTATTATTTTGACCTTATTTCCAGGGCTTGGAAGATTCTTCAGAGCCTTATTTGGTGAAACACCACAGCAACATTTCAAACATAGTGTTCTGTCTTTTAAAGCTTGTCTCTGTCTTCCTAAATACATATTCAAAAGTACTCTACTGGAGGACTTATTGCACTGGCATGTATAAGCAAGAGGATTTTTTTCTATAGCATGCCTTAAATAAGATTGGATTCAAAATACTTATAAAAGTGTCCAAAATCCAGAATGACTAAATGAATCAATTTGTCAATTATCAACATGCAATGCACTTTTGCTACTACTGAGACTTAGTTTTGGTGAAATTTATTGTTATTGTTTATTTATTTTGCTCAATCACTGTTGTGCTAGTCTGCCAGTCAAATATAAAGTATCACAAAAATATCTCTGAAGGATAGGAATATCTTCACCTAAATAAATGTATTGAGCTCAGAAAGAAGAAGGTAATTTATAACGATGGGGTAGTTCAATATAAAAAATGGTAATTGAATTCCATCCTGTCAGAAATAAATAAATACAAGGAAAAAAAGTTTCTCTTGTGAGTATTAGGACAGGAAAGTTGAGAAAAAAATATTAAAATAGAAAAGTTTAATAAGATGTTAAGTGTAATAATTGAAATTCCATTTTTTCACTGCATACACACGGGTATGAAATAGTCCATTGATGTTGGTTCTGTGATTACATTTAGAGACATCATTTCACTGCAAACTGTATTTGGAATTCTAAAGCCATTAAAAAAAGCATCACATGATGCATTCCATTCCTGCTCAAATACATTTCACTCTTTTCTGCTCTAAAACCACCTTGTCTGTTGTTGATCCCCCGTCTTTGCTTAGCAAGTTTACTCAAAAATGTTTGTGGTGCTATCCTTCCCTGAATTGTGTGCACGGGAGATACACGACAATGTTCACAGGAGGTGGAAAAACAAACTCTACTGACAAACTTTAGAAGGCCAGAAATTTGGCAAAATTTAAGACAAAACATTCAATCAAAATAAGGCATTTCACCAAGCACTGACTTAGCAAACCCTACCCATCCAACCTTACATAGCCTTATGGGGGGCATTGCTTCAGGTGTGTCACAGACTGAGAGCCATCCTGGGTTGGACTAGAGATTCCACAGGTGGAATGAGACAAAAAGGAAGTATCTCTTACAGACTACACCTTGAGCAGCATGAGCATTTGTCTACATGAGAAAGCCCCTGGCTCCAGCTGTTCAATTACAGTCAAACATAAAGTGTCCTTGAGAAAGTGGTGTTATCTCAGGTAGCCAGGAATTGAGTCATAGAAAATCATAGATTGAAATCAGAAATTGCACCTGCAGCCTTACTGGTCTCTGTACTTGGTTATTGCATGAGCAAAGTGCAGCTTCACATAATGACAGAAACCATCATTTTGACCTTGACTTTTAGAGTAGTTTGAACAGTAGCTTCAGCCAGGCCACAATGAAGTCTTGAATTTTGAAGCAGCCTAGAAATCTAGATTTTGAATTAGAAACAAGCTGAGGATTGTTGCACACCAAAAAGTTCTAAAAATATTAGACATTTGTATCGTGGGAAGAAACATTTACATTTTTCCAGGAAGTTCTGGATTCTAGTTCCTGCTAATTGTGCCACCTTTGTCAGTGAGAGTAAACTATTTAATTTAAGTAGGAGTATATGCTCTAACTGGAAGATCACACCACACTCCCTACTTTTTCATAATACTTATTTAACTAAGGTACAGATGAATCAATATTTGTAAAATATTTCAACAGCAGCTGAAGTTTTGTCATATAAACGGAACATAAATTAAATAGGAAATTAAAACTCAACTATTACCCTTAAAGGACACCATCCTTGGCTTAACTTGATAATTTTTTTCATTCAGTTTACATTTTTCCTCTATGTATGCTTTCTTTGCATTCATGAGACATATAATAAATTACACTGGTGAACTACTGTAATCTGACCTATTCAGTATTCAGGATACCTATAAAGGATATTCAGTATTCAGAATTCAGTATTCAGAATACCTAGAAAGGATAATTTGCAAAAATTAAAGAAGCATATTACTTTCTCATTCATGTAATGGAGGGTGACATTCAGAGGCAAAAGTGAAGCTAACTGTATGCAGTGGGATGACCCTGGCTGGATGCCAGGTGCCCACCTAAGCCATTCTATCACTGCCCTCCTCAGTTGCACAGAGGAGAGAAAAACTCTAACAGAAGGCTGGTGGGTTGAGATATGGGCAGGGAGTGATCATTCACCAATTACTGTCATGGGCAAAACAGATTTGACTTGGGGAAAATTACTTTAATTTATTGCCAGTCAAGTCAGAGTAGGGTAATGAGGTATAAAATCAAATCTTAAAAAACACCTTCCCCCGTTCCCTTCCCTTCCCTTCCTCCTGGGCTCAGCTTCAGATTTTCTTTACCTCCTTTGCTGCAGTGATACAGGAGGAGAGGAATGGGGGCTGCAGCCACAGAATCACACCTTTTCTCTGCCTCTCCTTCCTCCCCACACACTTCCCCAGCTACAGCATGGGGTCCCTCCCACAGTAGACAGTCCTCCACAAACTTCTCCAACGTGAGTCCTTCCCATGAGGTGCTGTTCTTCATGAGCTCCTTTAGTGTGGCTCCCTCCCACAGGGTGCAATCCTTCAGGCACAAGGTGCTCCAGTGAGGGTTCTCCCCAGGGTCACAAGTCCTGCCAGCAAATCTATTCTACAGTGGTCTACTCTCTCCATGGAGCCACAGGTTCTGCCAGGAGCCTGCTCCAGTGAGGGCTTCCCACAGGCTGACAGCCTCCTTTGGGCATCTTCCTGATCCGGTGTGGGGTCCTCCAAGGGCTGCAGGTGGATCTCTGCTGCACCATGGACCTCCATGGTCTGCAGGGGCATGGCTGCCTCACGATGAACTGCAGGGGAATCTCTGCTCTGGCACCTGGAGCACTTTCTCCCCTTCTTCTCCCCTGACCTTGGTATCTGCAAAGCTGTTTCCCTCACATATTCTCACTCCTCCATGTGACTTCAGTTGTGCAGCAACTTTTCTCCTTTCTTATGTATGTTACCACAGCAGTGCTACCTCCATTGCTGATGGACTCAGCCTTGGCCAGGAGTGGGTCCCTCTTGGAGCTGGCTGGCATTGATTCTGTTGGACATGGGGGAATCTTCTGGTAGCTTTTCACAGAAGTCACATCTGTAGCGCCTTCCACTACCAAAACTTTGACCTGCAAACTCAATACACTGAAATATAACAAATTTGTGTTACTGTCCATTTTTCTATGTTTTACTCCTGCAATAAAGTGAGAAATATCCGTTTAATATTTGTTTTCTGTGCAAGGTACCAAATTAGTAGAATTGGAGAATTTTCAGCAAAGGACATCTAGGATAATTAAAGTTATGAACTAGCTTAGGTATGGAAAATGTATTTATTGAGCAGTGAATGCCATAGAAAACAAGCAAATGTGAGGAAAGAGCTAAGACAATTTTGTTAGTCATCAAGTAATTTGAATAGAATTAATAACATACAAGAGCAAATAGTGAAGAGTGAATCTGATAAGATATTGGTGGTATTCTCCAATAAAAGAATATGAAAATCTTCAATAGAAACTAAAAAGTACTTCTGAAAGTGAGGGATTTATTCTATAATTTGTAACTAAGATGTAATTACCCTGCCATATGATTGTAGATTTCTAGTAGATGACAGAGTTGACAAAAATCACTGAAAAAAGACACAGAAGAGTCTGTCTGTGTTTATTAAATACCAAAATAAGACTCTGAAAGGAATCAACTCACCCAAAAATTGCTGGAAGCAGGGAGAGCATCTCTGAAAGTTCATCTTCTTGCATCTCGTGTTCTGATTGTCTCCTTTGGGAATGCTGTAAAGGTGTCTAAGTAGGCATTGCTCTGACCTGTGAGAGCCAGTCCTGAATGGAATTTGATCCAAAGCAGAATCTGTGATAGAAAACATGCAAGGAAAACTCAAAACACTTGAATTTCTCAGGTCTTTAGTAGGCCTCAGATATAAAGCCCTTCTAGAGGGTACAAAATATAGAGATATTGAGCCTCATTTCCAAGCAGTTTTCAATTTTGGCTAAATTACATCATCCATTGTCAGCTAAAATAATGCTACACAGTTACTATCACATGGGTCAATGTCATGATCTGGTTGTTAAAAACATTTGAGACATGCCTCTGCCCAAATTTAGGTACAAATGAGATCATATAGCAAAGTCAATGGTACAGCTTTTTATTAACAGTAAATGGGAAGTAGAGATAACAAGAAATAGGAAAAAGAGAAGGAATAAGATAGGAAGTGTATAGTCACCACCAATTGGAGTCTTCGGCAAGGCTTGAAATTTTGATGTCTGTTGGTAAAAATGACAATTGCAGACTGAATAATCTGTCATGTTCTTGGGGCAGTCCCATCTCTGTGGTGGAGAAAGCCATGAACAGGAGGTTTGATGGGTTTATATTTGCTAAAGTTCACATGGGAACCCCTGGGTGCCTCCCCTGTGGCAGGAAGTTTCACACTGAATGCTGTGGATCGGGAGGCAGCTGACGACACTCCAGGAGCCTTTGATGCCTGCTAAGATGTTACAGCTGCCTGTTACACCCCTGGCAGGGGAGTTAAGACCTCTGATGTCTCTCGATTGAGGACAGAGACAATAACTGCCTTGCAAGGTTTGCAACTTCCCTTATCCCGTTCAACACCCAGCTGCAGCCTGTACAGCTGTGCTCACCCTCTCCACCTGGGCAGATGCTTTGCACATTGGCAGCTCACCCCCTCGATGTTTGAGCCACCAGCATTCCACTCTCCCTTCCAGTATCACTTGTGGATACATTCTTCTCCCCAGACAGGGGGAGAACTGAACAAAGGAACCACCTTTATCTTATCTCAGGTTCTCAGCACTGTCCAAAATCTAGTTAGTAGGCATATTCAGCAAGGGGTGGGCTTCGGTGGTTGCAGATGAACAGCTGCTTCTTTGCACTTCACTACAGTGGACACAAGCCCTCAGATGATCTTAACAATGTTGAAGCCATTAACCATTTCAATTTCTCACAGTCTACCATTATAATTAAGCAATTAGGTACAATCTACCATAAGAATTAATAGTTCTATAGTGACCTCTACTTTCTTTGACCCTTCAAAGATGGAAGCTGTATATGCTTATAACAGGGGAAATAACTGATTTTTATCACACAAGTACTACTGTGTTAATTATGCATCAACTGACTAAGAGGATGCTTATCCCATAGAAGAGGACATTAAAGTTCCCTGTTAAGATTGAAAATAACTGTATGAGACAGGCATTAACACATTATGAAAGTGCATGCAGACTGATAAAAATTATAGAAATGTACTCATGTATTTGTAATATAATGTGAAAGGTTTTTTTGTCTTAATAATTTAAATATGAAGAAAAATAGTGAAACCTATGATCTGACTTTTCAACTTGAAATTAAAGGGAGCTAAAGAGAAAGCTACTTTTCTTAGTTGTAAATAATTGAATGTAAGACACTTTTCTGAAAGCTAGGCTAGCTGTAAGATCTCTCTAAAAAGATAGAAAATTATAACATCTTAACTGAAAAAATACTTTATATTTTCCACACCAAAGCTCTCCAGTTAATAGTTTTCTTTGTCAGATTTTTGCCCTCCAGGCTGCTTGCACAGGTCTGGGTCTTGCAAGGTATCCTGACTGCACAGAGCACCTCAATGAATCAAGTACATAAGAAGAGGTATGAACTGCACTAATGACTGCTTCAGAACATGCTACCACTTCAAAGTGCAGACAACTTTGCTTTCCCTCCCACACCAGATGACATATCATAAAGCAAAACTGAAAAGCCTTATTGATGAAAGCACCGTTTTATATCTCCATGATTTTTTCCCCATTAATTTACTTTCATTCCTGGCGGACAGCTGCCTAGATCACAGTCTTCCCCAGGAGCAGTGCTGTCATGACTTCAAAAGTAGTCAGGAAGCTTTGAACTTCAGAAACAGTTATTTCCTTCTTTGGATACCATGAACAAAGATTAAAGAAATAATAAATTATTAGAATTTATAGCACTTATTATAGTCCCATAGAAAAATAAGATTTTTTTCAGTATAGAATACAACAGCAAAACCAAGTCAATCTGCATACTGACATGCTGAACAATGGACTTCTAATCACATGTACACAAACACATCCACAATGTTATGGTTCAATGCTTACTCCATCTTCTTTCTGCTCTGGGTGACAAAGCTCACCAGGAAGGAGAAAACTCACCATCTACCAGGGTACCCTGAAGTAGTATTTAGTCTCTTCTTAAGTTCTTCACTTGTCTTTTTCTGTCTTGAAGACTTGCCAACACATAAGAATGTGAGCAAAAGCTAAGGCAAAGTGATGTGTTTGTCAAAGCAATGTTATTTCTGCAGAATGTCTTCTCTCCATGAATGGATATAATTGCCCCTCACCAAACTGTTATGATCCAGTTATTAAAATTATTAGAGAGATGCCTCTGCCTGAATTAAAGTCCAAACAAGATCATAGGCTCAAGTCAATAGTATGTATTTTATTTAACATTAAATGTGAGGTAGAGAGAAAAAGAGATAGAAAGGAAGAGAAAAAGAGGACTGGGGGAGACAGAGACAGATTAAGTAGAAAATATCACCACTCCATGGATCCCAATGGCATCCTGTTGATCCTTTTCTTCTGATCTTTTTGGTGGTGAGGGTCCTGCAAAACACAGAGTTCAATGGATTAATATTATGTTTGGGCTGTTTGGGAATGGCCAGGTACCTCCCCTGAGAGGGGGCAAGTTTGCCATTCTTGCAGCACTCTGGATCTGTTGCACCATGAGCAGTGCTCTTCTGCAAGGCCTCAGGAATGAGTCTGAGGGGGGCACTTCAGGTGTCTTTGATGATTTGTGACACCTCCTCAGCCACCTCTTGTGTGAATTTTCCATGTGTATGTGACCTTCTCATTGGGGGAAGGAGGGTTATGACTGACTACTCAAACAGTCAGGTTTGCATTCTGCAGTGACATCCTCTTTTTGTTTCCTTTGAGAGTGGGATTCATTAGTCTTATTTTGACTGTCTGAATGGTGAGGATCTATGCTAATCACCTAGATCTGTTGGAACACAGCAGGAGAGGATGAACTTCTATCAGGAATGGGTTCAGGTGATAAACAAATGGTTCAGGTAATAAAGACAGCTATGTAAGACCTATCTCCATTGACTGAGAGAATCTACTTAGGTCACTGGTGGCTAACTTGGATTAGACAGTCTTTTTGGTGGCTAAAGGTAATGGAGATAGATTTCATCCTAAATATAGCTTTTGTCACTTAATGCTACATTAAACAGTCTGTGGTTGGAAGTGTAGGAGTTAGAAGGCATTACCTGTGTGACCAGTCTCATGGAAGATGCTTGACCCCAGTGGCACAGAGCGGAGTTTGTTGCTTTGTCAAACATGAATCTATATTTGCCAGTACCACCATAGCTACTGTTCTCCTTTGTGCTCAAGGACACTTTGGCATTAATGTATGACTGACTAACGCAAACCCCAGACTACCATCCTGTGATAGCAGGGATCAATGGATTAATGGGCCTTGTTTTTCAGCTGTTTTAGGGAAAACTAACAGGGAGATTTTGCAGGTAATTTCCCCATTTGTATTCAATCCAACTTGTACTGCTGAACCAAGGATAAACAGAGAATGCAATTATAATCATAATTTAACCATAGAATAATTTAGGTTAGAAAAGAACTTTAAGATCAGCAGGACCAACTCACTGCCAAGCCCACCACTAAATCATACCCCTAAGTTCCAAATTAACACGTCTTTTAAATCTCTCCAAAGATGGTCAGTCCACCTCTTTCCAAGGCAGCCCATTCCAGTTCTTGATCATGCATTGAACTACACTTGTTTTGATGGTTTTGAACTTGTAAGGCACCCCAATTGTGCAAGCAAAATTTTGTCCACAGGAAAATTTGCATAAATACATTTTTAAAATAAGCGAAATCCTGACACTTTTCATTGTGGCTAGTGCTTCCATACTTCATTAACTTTGGAGGATTCAGTGAGACTCCCCAGATATATTCAGACTTTAAACTGTCATAAATGAAAGAGTTACTGCTCTTCCTCGAGAACTTAAAAATGCCATTCCAACATAGTTTCATCCACATATGGCTTAATTTAGAGGTACCTCACTGATACTAGCCAGACCTTGGGAAAGGTCAAGATAATCCGTAAGTAGATGCAAGGAAGGAGAAAGGAAAGCTGGTTGTCCTACTTAGAGCAATATAGTGGCAAGCCATTAGTATTTTCATTTTCACTGCATGTCTCACTCAGAGGTTTCAAAGGAAAGACAGCAGGACTGTGTGATGCCTTACAAGGCACAGCCTCAGGATATGTGAACAATGCTTCAGATTGGCTTTCTTTGTAATTTGGGAAAGAAAGTAATACTTTTCAAGCATGCATACCTTTTTTGTTCTCTTCCCTGCCCACACCACTACTTAGTCTAGTCATTCTCAAGGGTGAGCAGCTTTAAAGATTTGATTTAAATTTTTGCATTTTGATTGTCACCCACTGACAATGACAGAAGTATCATGTCAAGCTCAAGTGTGTGAGATGACTGGACACAGTAAAAACAGAATTCTCTGCCTCTGAAGCACTAACTTGTGGAATTCAGTTTTCTGTCCTTTTTGTTGGCCTTCCAGATGATGCAAAGTTTAATACTTTTGTACTTTGCTTTGCTCATCGGAGCAGTGCTTACATCCTTTGCAATTGCATTGAGCTCCAATGTAGATGTCCATTCAAGAGATGTCACCTATAGTTTTAATTTCTCCTGTAAGATTCCACCTTAACTATATCATCTCAATTTCCTTATCTCGTCTTGTTTTTCACCAACATATAGTATTTGATCCTTCCAAAATTTAATACATTGGAGAGAGTATTTTCCTGTAAATTTGCCTTAAATCTGCACTCAAGAGTTCTGCACAATTTACCCCATTCCTGGTGCCCTTGAATCAGTATTGCTTTGGTATCAAATTCAAAGCAAAGCACCAGGAGACCAACTTATTTTATAGTGAACTTCTTATCACAAGCTTGATTTCTTTTTTCCCAACTTCCCTTAATATAAGCAGCAGCAAAAACTTCTTATGAGTTTCATGAACCTGAATGAACCTCTTGGACTTCTTCCAGGAAGCAAGGACATATCCCAGGAAAGCAACAAAGTCTATCTGAGTTTGTTTTTATCTAGCACGGAGCCAAGTTTCTATTTAATAGAAGTAAATGGTAAGTTTCTGTTGAGTCCAATGACACCAAGATTTTGCCTATGTAGCTCAGAATTGTGTGTTAAAAAGTGTTCCTTCCAGCCAACAGAAATGTGAGCTATTCAAATGTTGACTTTCAAACTTGCTTCAAAATGAATTGGTTATTATAGAATCTCTTCCACATGAGGAGCAAGGAACCATTCCATACTATTGAAAGCTTTTCCTTTCTATTGGTGTGAAAATACATTCAGAAACATGCATAAATTTCATTGTTTTCTGAAATAATACTTCTTCTTTGGAAAACAGTTTTGCAGTCTTCGATGATTTATTTTATAGAATCACAGAATGAGTTAGATGGGAAAGGACCACAGTGGGTCATCTAGTCCACATTCCTTACTCAAGCAGGGCCATCCCAGAGCACAGGACAGAGGCTTGTGTCCAGATGGTTCTTGAATGTCTCCAGTGAGGAAGACTCTACACCCTCTCTGAGCAATCCATTCCAGTGTGTGGTCACCCCCATGAAAATGTTCTTTCCCATGTTTGGGTGGAATTTCCTGTGCATCAGTTCCTGCTCGTTGTTTCTGGTCCTATTGCTTGGCATCACTGAGCAGTGCCTGGCTCCATCCTCTTAACACACTCCCTTCTGGTATCTATAGACATTGATGAGGTCCCACCTCAGCTGCCTCACCTCAATGCTGAACAGGCCCAGCTTGCTCAGCCTTTTCTTGTAATAGAGGTGCTCCAGTCCCTTAGCCATCTTTGCAGCCTTCTTCTGGACTCAGCCTAGGAGCTCCATGTCTCTTTTGTACTGAGGAGCCCCCAGCTGGACACATTACTCCAGATGCAGTCTCCCTTCACCTTAACTTACACTCTTGTCATTAAGATGAAAAAATATACGCAGAGAGGTTTAAAATTCCCTATTTCTAACAAAGGAAATTTTAACTAATGGAACAAATTATGCAAAAAGATGTATTACAGATCTACTGCTAAAAATACAGCAGATAAAAAAATCAAAGTGGTATCACACACATTTTTGTGTTTAGACAGAAAACAGATTTTTCTAAGTCTCCTTGGACAGGGTAACCAATTTGAATTGTAAAAATAGACAGAGACATCTTTTCTACCTGTTTAATAATTTCAACTCCTGGAAAATGAGACAGAGGTTTGTCCTGTATCTAGATTCCCTGCATCTTGTATATTAATTTCTACCATTGCTATGTTTAAGGATGAATCCTTCAAACTGCTGTCCTGTGGCATGGTGCTCTACTGGCACTTCTCTTATTACTGCAAGCCAACATTATAAATGTTTTATAATCCTTTCTTCTTCAGCAAAAAGCAGGAAGTTAAATTGTGTCTGGGAAAGCCACTGTGTAGGCTGAGCTCTAAAGAATGTTAGTAGGAGTGGAGCATCCTCTCAGTGGTACCACCAGGGGCAGGATTTCTAACAGTGAAAGGAAAACCAGGATGTTTACTTTACTAGAAACAAGTAATCACTTTTAGGGTTTAATATTCAGTTATGAAAAAGTGTCACTCAATGACCGGGTCCTCCCTATGCTATACAGAGAATTCTGCCCGGCAAAACTAAACCTGAAGTTAAAGCTCTTGTCTTGCCCATGTGAATTCTGAGTCTAATTGGTGGTGGTGGTTATGAAACCATTGTTCCAAATGCCATGAATAATTCAGAACATATATTTGTTGGCAGCAAGAAGGCCAGAAGCAAGAGTTTTCCAATTGCTTTTGCAATTTTCCACAAAGCACACCTGACTTTGTCAGGAGATAACATAACGAGATAAACTTTACTGTCTCTGAATTTTCAGTTCCCTTTTATATCTGGAATGAGATTTCCATACCCCCTAACCCAGAAGGGTGCTGCTACATGGCTTGAGATTTAAAACTGGAAATTCTGAATTAGTTTGATTATATAATCTCTGGTTTCAGAAGTGGTGCTATGCTGCTTTATTCTTCTAGGTGAAGCTGTAGTCCCAACCACTGAAGAAGCCTCTTCTAGCTTTACTGAGTACAGCCTCAGTGTCAGTCTGACAAGGCATCACCATTGTGCAGACATCTGAATTCTCCAAGATATCAAAACCAAAGTTCCCCTGATGTAACTCTGTATCCTGCTGTGGGAGGGAGAAACTGCAAAGAATTCTTTTATCACCTTGGGAGCAGAGCTGGCAGTGATAGCTTGCTCACTTCCTAATCAGCTATGAATAGATCCCCTTACATAAGGTGAGTAAAGAAGTGGAAAGACATACATTAAACACATTCTAGGAACGGGGTGTATGTTAGAGAAGGCTGAAAAAAGCTAAACTTTGTTTCCCAGTAGTCTTCTGAGAATATACATTAAAAGTGTGCTACAGGCAGCACTGAAACTTGTCCAGAAACAATTTACAGCATCTCAGCCAACAGAGAGAGAAGACAGTAAAGATAAAAGTCTCTGCATTGCATGAAGACATGCTGACTCTGACTGTATCATGCTAAAAATATGGGTAAAGCTGTACAAAGTAAGACAGTACTTGAAAATTCTTTTTTTTTTTTTTTTTTTACCAGTAAAACCAAGAATTGCTTTCAGAACATCAGTGTCATTAAAATAGACATTCTCTGTACAGGTGCAGCAAATAACCTGTGATTTCCTGAATCAAGAAAAAAGAATGAAGGCTGGATATTAAAATTTAAATAGTCTTCAATGAGGTTTTTCATTATGATGAAGATTTGATTGTACAAAAACCTGTATTTGTTATATGAAATGGAAAGAAAAAGTAATTGAGTGGCCATAATAATTTTATTATTGTTCAAAAAAAATAGGAAACATGAAATCAATGCTTTGTCAATGTTGTCATTTTTTACCAACCTCAATACATCATTGTTACCCATTTAGGATGAGAACAAAGATACATAAATTTAGACCATCAGTTTGTCATCACATATTTTTTTCAAGGGATGGGAGGCATTTTGTCATGTCTTTGATTCTGCCAATCTTCTACTGATTTAGATTCACTTTCTTTCGGATTGTATTCTCATATTTGAAGCCTTTTGAATGAGAGGAATGAAATAGGGGACCCTCCTCTACTTTTCCAAAAGTAGTGCCCAAAATAAGGGAATGGAAATCTTGAATGTGAAGCATATGCAAATATATTTGTGAATTCATTCATTGCTCTGTGAAGCTGAGGTGTGAATCCTCAGTGGATATATTTTTCTATAAATTTTGGAAAGGATAAACATTTGTCCTTTTTTTCTTGTTTACTTCCTAGCTTTTCATTAAATATTTATTGAAACAAGGATCTAAGGATCAATTTCATGAATAGATTTTCTTTTTATGTTTTTCATGGTCATTTGAATTTTTTGAGCAAAGACTTTGGCTCACTAGAAACTAGTCTGCAAGTTATAATTTTATTTTCAGTAACTCTGATGTACTTCACTTGTTGAAGCTCTCTTATAATCTTAATATCTGTCCTCTTTATCTTTTATATGCTTATCATATAATCAAAAGTAATGGTCCAAATTCAAATTTATTGAGGACACATTGCTGGTAAGTGTAGCATTACTATAAGCTACACTGATTACATTTACCTCATTCTCAAGTATCAGATACAATTTTTAACTAATGATTTCAGAGTTTGTAGGATAATATGCAAAAGACATGAAGGCAATGAAAGTGATAATGATATTTATATACTGAGGCTGAGCAGGCATGTAAATAATTTTACAAACGTGGCATACACAGGAGATCTTCAAATCAGAGTCTGATCTTTTCAGGCAGAGTACTGGTGATTTTATTTTTAATCTATTTTGCTTTTAAATTCAGACTTAACTGCTATTTATCTCGTTTCATGCAATTAACAGAGGTGCTTATGTTTAGGATTATGAACACCTTTATAGTCAATGGAAAAAATAAGTACCTCTAGACTACATTTTATGTCATCAGACTCCACAGTTTTCCTTTAGATATGCCTCTTTCCCTGTCTTCATAGCAATGGAGGTGGTCTGAGGAGACAATAATCCTGTCTCCTCAGTGTTTTACTGCAGTGGAATTATCCCAGGCTCCTCCTTGAAGTGGGACCTTGTCCAAGCTTGATGGAAGATGTCCAAAAATAACATCAGAGTAAATATCTGAAGTCTAAAATTTTATCTCCTTGGAAGATATAACTTTATTTTGGTCTGCGATTTGCACATACACCATTATAACAACCATTCTTGAGTGAAAAATGCCCTAATTTATGTTATAATTATTATTTTGGTAATGAATAAAGTTGAAAATCACCATTGCCATATTTCTTCTCTTTATCACATTTCATGGTAGATTTTGTCATTTGATTTCAGAGCAAATATCTGGTAGTGCCAGTCTAAGGGTAAGATAATCGATATAAATGTTGCAAAGTAAATAGAGCCAGTGTGAGTAACCTTGTAATAATTCTTGGATCTACTAAGCTTTTCACCAAGTTGCAGGAACCTGCAGTTATCTCACCACCTTTTCCATTTCTTCATTTCTGTTTTATCAAGGAAGGAGTTAAAAATCACCCTCTCAACTTCTAAATTTTTCATGGTCTCTACACTTTTGCTACTTGCTCCCACAATGTCTCACTCTGTTGGTGAAAAACCAGTCTATTTTTTCCTCTCCATTTGACTGCATATATCGTGATGAGACAGTGATTTCTCTAAGTTGTCATAATAACATTTACAAATGCAAACATTTGCATTTTGGTTTCTTATTTTTAGGTAACCATCCAAGTGTAGATAAAGCACTGCTCAAGCTCATGCTCTGAGAAGACAGAAATCCACTAAGGCTGTTTCCCTTTATAATAAGGGGATAAATAGTGTTGTGCAGAGACTTCTGCACTTGGACAAGACTAGCCCTTTCCTAATGTAACTCCTTCTAGTGTGGGCTTTGAAACCATTTTAATTTTTGTTAGATCTAGACCTAGGATTTTCACACCTAACTGCCAAGAAATAAAATTGTCTCTGTCCTACTTTCTCCTGTTCATACATTTCTCTTTCATCATTATGCCACATTTTTTTCACTAATATTTTGCCTCATTTGTTCTTGTCTTTTCTACACCTCCTCTGATAGATAGGTGTCTGATGTCTGAGGCAAACTATTCAATATTAAAAAAAAAAACCAAACAAACAAAAATAACAAAAAACCAAATCAAACCAAACCAAGCCACAAAGAAAATAAAAACAAAACACCCAAAATCTAAATGCCCAAAAACCCACTTTCTTCCCCCAAAACAGCTTTGTAATTAGTGGTTATGCTCATTTTGTATTTTCCCTACCTGCCCCATGCAATTCATCCAGATTCCCCTCTGCTCCAGTTTGCATTAAATGGTTGTGCAATCTGACAGTTCCTTGAAATAAGTAAAAGTATTGTAAAAATCCACAGAAAATAGCTGTAGAAGCTAAGCAGGACAAGCCCATTTCATCCCTTTTTGGGTCTCTGCACCCAGTACTAATTCCAACTGGTTCTACAGAAAAAATAGGCTATAGGAAGGGCTTAAGTCCCTTCCAAAACCAAAACAAAAGCAAAAACAGAATACTTGAAGAAATATACTTGTCATTTTCTGGGGCTGAGATGTGATTGGTCCTGAGCACTTAATTCAAGAAACATCAAATTAACGCCTATTCAAATTTTTATAATTTCATTAATTTTCTGGTACAGCAATTTTGGTATCATTCGGAATGGACAGATTTTGGTCCCCATAAGATTAATTTATTTCTATGATAACAGTAATTAAATATTAATCCATATCGGAGTTCTACACTTCATATTAGAGACTCCTTTGCTTTTGATGGCAAGCTTGTGACTGCTTGGGTATCTGACAGAGTTTGCACTTTCACAAATTTGAAATTCATTCCCTTGACATGAGTCATATACATATTTTTTTCAACTCGGTCTTACTCATCTCTCGTCTGGTCTATGGATAAATTACCAATGTCATGATAAAAATTGGAAAGACATACCATAAACAGTAAAAATTTACATCCCATGGTTAACATTCAGGAACAATAAGTAAATTGGGGTCAAAGAATGAAGAAGTAGGGAAAAAAAATTGGCCTCTACACTGAAATTTCTATCCTTCCAGTATTGCTTTTAGCATTGATTTTGCAGGTAGTATCTCAGAAGATGGAGACAGATTTTCCTTCTAATTTACCTCAGAATATATTCCCATATTAAAGGAAAATGTGCAAAGGAAAATTTTGGGCTTCCTTGTTTTTACAGTGGTGCCAAACCTTCTAAATCTGCAGCACAAGTTCCCAGCATCAGCTAATGTTAGTCACGGTGACCTCCTGGCAAGTAAAATGCCAGATGACTCCTTTTGCAAGTGCACAGCAAACAAATCCTGATCTTTGTTTCACTCACACATCCTGTATAAGCTTTTTCCTTCAAAATGTCATGTGGCTTTTTTCCACTGTTCTTGAGCAATGCTATGGCTTAAAGTATAAAGACATTAAAACAAGCTGCTGATCCTGTTATACCAATATTTAAATGCTGCTATTTGAATCACAGTCTGAAGCTCCTCTGTTGATTTCCACACATTTGGTCCCAAGAGCCATTTGTATTGTAACAAAACATCTTCACCTTCTCTCTCAGTGGGAGTTGCTGGAAACAGATTTCTTTTTGTAAGGAAACACATCCTTTGTGCTGCAGCTGAAGAACAGTGTTGAACTAGGTCCAGATAGGAAAACAGATAACAAAGAGCAGCACACCTGAAGAAGATAAAAACCATCTCCTCTCATACCATGACAGAGAATTGCAGTCAGTCAAGAGGGAATGGACACAGTTCCACCGTAGTCTAACTCTCGGTTTAACACAGGGTTGTTTCTGTGTGGGAAGTTAGCAGCGCTTAAGTAACACCTATCAACATTGGGAAGGTCAGCAGTGTCTGAGGAATGCTTTCTAGATCTTAGACCAAAGACTCAGAATACCTGTCCATGGGAGGTCAAGACTGCTTTGTTCTTCACTACTTCATCACATTATGTTCTTAATGGTTCAAAAATCTAGCTCCTATCTGTTCCTTCAAAAAATTATTCCAAAGAAGGGTGTCCACCAGGCTGAAGGGTCTCTGTGATCTCTCTATCATTTTTGTCCTTGTTGACATTTTTCTTTCAGTTTAAAGATGAAGAGCAATGGCTGAATTACATTACCACCCTAGGTATGTATTCATTTGTAGTTCATTTCTACTGCCATGAAGAAGCTTTTTGATACCCTTAAGTGGTAGGAAAGAAAATATTTGCAGCCATTAACAAATGCAGCATTTAATGATATTATAAGCCTGCCTGATCAGAGCCCTTTACTGGATATTGGATTGCTTGTAGAAAGTCAATTTTACAACAAAATAAACACCGGCATGACATAAATTTCACTAGTTTAGTTTTCAGATGTAGTTATATGCCATATTATTCCTCAGGGGTGAAAAACATTATGTGTGCAAATGAATTTAGATACACAGCAACTGATTTTCCAGTGACGATATAATTGAGGCTATAAAAGACAGCCTATATGTAACAGCTACTGTGGGAGCCCTGCTCATGCTCATATATACAAAACAACTGTATTTTTTTCTTATTTTGCTATAACACTTGTCTTTTTGTAAGACAAGCAAATTACACAGTGTCTAAAAAAATTCTAAAAGACTGAGAAGCACAATAATTAGACCACTGACTCAAATTTTGCATTAGAGAAAAATAAACATTGCTAAATCAAAATACATCCTACTTGTTTAGTACTTAGAGATAAGTACTTGTTTTCAATACAGATCCATGTACGTCATGGGAACAAAGTGAGTAGTTTTAGCACTTTAGTTTTCAGTTCTTTTTCAAGATCATCACCTGTTTTCTTAAACAAGTGCTATTAGAGTCCCTCTGCTCCTGAACAAAATGTTCATCTACTGTGGCTTCACTTGGGATTAAGGCAGCAGCAAGGCAGCACAATGCATTGTTTTCTTTTGTATCAAGGGAGGCTTTGCTGCTTTGCTTTTTTTTACTGCAACCAGAGGAATTGGCTAAGTGTTGCAATTACAGGCACCAGTCAACTTTCTGTTCTCCTTGTTCACCTGAGAAAGTAGAAGAAAAGTGAAGGTGGCTTTATAACAGCAGGCTAGAGCTAGAGGACTGCTGACGAGTCATAAGCATGAAAGTGGAAGGGGAGAGGATAAAGGTACCCAAGCACCAAGAGCTGAGCTCCATCACTGGAAAGAAAGCTGAGCTAATTTAAAATATATTTTGGAATCCATGAATAAGAATGTTTAAACCAGTAATTTAAACAAGCACAGTAGATACATATTAAGAAATTGAGCTTCCCTCTGCAGTGTAAAGTGGAGAACTATTTAAGCAGATATTTGGAGCTGCTTTTTACTCCAGTTTTATGTGTAAAATTTTATAGACTTCTCTGAGAATTTTTATTCTTAAAAATAAGGACAAAAAGTTCTTGAACAAAATGAGCATAATGAGAACCTGTCACAATGGTGAATATATATTTTCCAGAAATTAAACCCAGGAACAGGAATGAACAGAGAATACAGGTTAGACTTAAGGTAAAAAAAACAAAACAAAACAAAAACACAATTCTGAGAAAACCAAATAGAAAATTCTTTACACTAAGAAAAAGAAGTTTAGAATGGTAAATGTAAGGTTATCACTTACCTAGTGACAAGTGACTCCCCTTGTCTTCATTATTGCTTTCATGTACATCTGAAAGTTATTTACTATATAACATAATATAAAATAAAAGCATCATGGTGAAGGCTATACCTGCAGAGGCTAGATTCATTTAACTATTCTCCCTAAAACAAGCAATATACTTGGACCACAACTTCATTTTCTACTTGAAATTTTTCTTCTAGCTATTGCATTGTGGTTTTGTATTTAGGTATTTGGGTTTCTTTTGTTTGTTTGTAAGACAAATTGCTGCTATTCCATGAGGTAAGTTAGGCCTTGACTGCTCACGTGGCTCAGCACTGACTGATTACTCTGAGTTTAGATGATGCAGCTGTCCACAAAAAAGTGATCTGCTCAGCTGCCCAGGGAGGCAAAGGCCGTAGCCCTGTTTTTAACTTACAGCAATAGACTGTGTTTATTATATTTTGACAAAAATAGATATATTAAATGCTCTTGGCTAGTCATAGTGCTGATCATTGGCTCCTAAATATAATAACACAAGCAATTCCTACACAGTTATATATAAGGTTACTAAGCAATGCAACCATAGTAGAGAGTAAATCAAAGACCTCAAACAATGAGCACATATAATATTAAATAATGACAATAGAGGTCAGAAAGTACACTCCATCTGTTCAAAGACATCTTCATTGATTCATTATCAAAATTGTGTGATCCTTCATAGTACCTCAGACTGATCAATATCAGAAGTTACATAGTCCTGAAGCGCTGCTGGTTGCATCTAATATGTTGCTTTTACCAGACAGACACCAGATTCCCAGCTGCAGTGAGTTCTTTCCTTGCAGTTTACAAGATGCTTTCCTGTCCTGTTATATCCTCCTTACCTATTTTTAGAAGTGTTTCACACTTACTCATGCAGTGCTCATCAATGTGTGAAATTAAAGTATGAACTGATCAGTACGTGAAAGCGAGGTTCATAGAGTTAATTTATGAATAAATTATGCCAGGGATCCTGAATATATTTAAGGAAGGTTGTGCCACCTGCTAAAATGAGCTGTTACTACTACACAGATGTCTGAAATCAGAATGGTTACAAGCAAACCATGGCTGGAGTATATTGAAGTGGGACAGATATCATCAAGTTACTAAATATAGGCAGTTAATTGTGTTTTACTGGGATGTCAAATAAAAAATCATGTCTTAAACATGATAGGCAGAATTGTAAAAACTCAGTTTCTCTTCTGTAACATGCACAACTTAAAGGTAACATTTCAAGCTATAGATATGGTTTGCAAATAGACTGTATTTTTCTGCTTAAGTTATTGAAATGAAAAGTTCCATGTGTACTTCTGATGCCTGTGTGTTAGGAATGTAAGTGCTTTACCCGTCCAAAAGAAGCTATTTTGGAATACATTAAAAGTGGATATTGCCTGTTAAATTAATCTCATGCTCCAAAATATACTGCGTCAATTTCTTGCTGTTTGGGCTCAAAGAGACTGTGAACAACACACAGAGTCAGGAGTTAAATCAAATGAAGAATAATAATAGCATGGAAGAATACTAAAGATAAATGCTCTGTCAGACCTGCAATCCCCTGGAAACTCAAAGCATCCAAGAAAGATTTCATCCATATACACGGCACTTGTAGGAAAGGAAATGGAAGGTAGCCTTATTTCTGATTATGGAAGGTTCTGGTAACATTCAATGCATCTAGACAGATAATTGTGTATGTCAAACCAATTTTGCAGGAGATGTGATATACAGCATACTAATGTCTGATGTGACTGATAGTACATCTACTCTCCACTTTCAAACAGAGTAGTGGTGGGTTTTGATAGCATATTTTACAGCACTGGCTAGAAAGCATTATGTGTACCCACTGATGAAAAAAATAAGATAAGCTTGGTCTTTTCATCCTCAATATTCTTCTAAAATGTGCTCTTGCTTTCTCTTCTGAGCTGTTCCATGAGTATTAGACAAGCAGAACATGTAAAGGGGTAAAGTTGTGAGAAAAGTGAAAATTTAGATGTAGATATTTTCCTAGAAATTTATGCTTTAAAGGTATGACAAATTTAAAACCATAACAACTTTTTAAATGATCACAAAAGTTTGAAACTGTGGTTCTAAGTCTACAATTAGCTGTATGAAGATGGAGCTATGTCCCTCCATAAAAACTGCCAGGAAGCTGGGAGACACACTCAAGCTCAGTACCTTCTGAAAATGATGAAAACTATTTCAGAAGTTTAGAACTATTGAACAGAAACATCACCCTGCAGTTTTGTAGGCCACAGCAGTTGTGTTACTCTACTAAGACTGATTTGAGATTAAATCGTCTAACAGAAAAATAAAGCAGTTCTTTCTCAGGTTAGACTAAGGAAGCTCACTTCGCCTCATCATGAGTTTCAAACATTTTTCATTCTCAAAAAAATTACAGATTTCCTAAAACATTTGAATAACTCTAAGAACAAACTACATTTGCTTATTCAACTATAAAAATTTCTTAGCTTTTTCATATTTTTTCAGGGTAATACCTTAAAGATTTAATTAAACTTGCTTAAATAGTTTCCACAGCTTCCTTTTAGCTTTTTTTTTTTTCCAAATAATACTACATGGTAGTATTTGGACTTTTTTGAAGATAAGATTTACTTTTGTACTTTCTAAATGAAGCAAAATGTTTGTCTCCAAATACATAAATGACGGGAATTACAGTATTGGGCATAAATCCACAGTTATTACTTGTTACTCTTTTCATTTATTGGACAAGGATTTAATATTTTCTGTTCCAACATTGAATGGAAATTTGTACTAAATGTGTGAAGTTATGTGCAAAAAAAATGTTCCTATTTCAACAAAGTAATGATTTTACCTTGTGGAAACTTGTCAAGGTCATAACTAAGTTTTAAACCTCTTCAAAAATGCTGGCATTTTTGAAGCATGAAGGTGAAAACAATATGGGATATGGTTCTAAGAAATGCAACTAGAAAAGGATGAAATTAAAGAAATCTTGTGAAAAAAAATAAGGGGAAAAAAAGAAGCATGAGATGGTGCTTTGTAGCACAGCTGCAAATTGTGATTAATGAAGCTTGGTACATTAGTGCACTAAAAAAAGACTTCCACTTTATGTCAGCTTGTCTGATCTGGTAAATCTGGAGACTGATTTTTAACATGTCTGATAGTTCTCTTCAATTTTTCTAATCCAGTGGTTATCTGTGCTTTGGCTGGAAACAGGCGTGTCAGTTGAAAGGACACAGACACATTTGCTTCTGCTGAGATTACATTTATAATGCCTTGCACCATTGAAAGGAAATTAAATGCTTTAAGTTTATTTAAAAGTAGGCAGGTGTCTATAAATAAAAATGGAAATGTGATCAGCTCTATTTGCATAAATTGTACACATTTTACATTAAAAAAACCATTGTAATCCTCTGTGTACTATTGTTGTTCCATGTATAAAAGTACAACCTGGTGCACAATTAAATCATACAAAAATCCATTAAAAGGTCTAATGCTGCCTTGCATGCCTTGTGAAATAATGAACATTTTCAGCTCACAGTCTCAGCCATTATAATGTTATTACACAGTCATTAAATTGAAGTTGTTATTCCACTGCTAAAACAACTGATCAATATCCATTACCATTCAGTGATGGTTGGAGCCAAAATGAGATTATATTGCAAATGAGCCACAGACAAGGTAATGATCCCTCCATTTTGATATATTTAAAGGCATTCCCTTAAGCAGATCATTTCCTTAAGGGAAAGTACAACTTTTCCATCAAGTCACCAATCTAGGAAAATAAAAATGTTCTTTAATTACAAAAAACCTTACATATTATTATGATGAAACAACAGTGTTCTCAGCAAAGATAACCACTGTTGGATCAATGGAATTGTTTCTAGTTTCTGCCCACTGTGTTTTACTTGTTATAAGTGCTGTGTTGTACAGACCTGTAGCTTACCAAAGTAACAAACCAAATTATGTTTCTTTGAAGTCAGGACTTATCTCAGTGTAGTATACTTTGAAGCTTGTCCAAAAATAAAGATGGTAAATACTTCCATAGAGGGAGTTTAGTGTCTGATTCCCATAAGACCCACATAGTGTTGCCCTTTCTTATCACTTACATAGTCTGGCCAAAAATTTTGCAGCTGCGCTTGAGTGGTTCCTCCAAGGCCCTGTCAGTCACTGACTTAAGGGATCCATCTTTAGTTAACATCTCTATTATCTCTGGATCATTAGGTGCACTAATGATCCAGAGATAACAGAGATGATAACTAAAGATGGATCCCTCAAGTATTTATAAGTTATTATTTTCTTAATTATTTCTATGTATTAATATATAATATTATTTTTATGGTTTTTTTTTTTTTTTATGTTAACAGTTTATTCTCACAAGACAGATGTCCTTACATCCCGGTCTCCATATCTCCTTTATGTTCCACGTGTCATTACAATATGCAGAACACAGGAGGTTTTCCAGTCTCTCCATCTTGCACCTCGTTTCAACTGGTCCTGAAGTTTCCCCACTGAAGCAAAAGACTTCTCAAGTTGTTAAACAGATTTGGACAATTTACTAATATATAGTATAATATAGTAACAAAACATATCATATTACTTTATCTAAAGATCTTCTTCCTTTTCCTGCTTGGTGTTTTTTGGTTTTTTTTTTTTTCTGTATTAGACAGATTTCCTTCATTTTGTTTTTCAAAGTGGATATCCATGGATACATGGACAAAATGCTCAGTTTGTTTCAAATAG
The DNA here is from genome assembly GCA_034509185.1 of Euphonia xanthogaster. Lineage (NCBI taxonomy): Eukaryota > Metazoa > Chordata > Aves > Passeriformes > Fringillidae > Euphonia > Euphonia xanthogaster. The sequence goes on along the minus strand of JAYDZK010000202.1, from coordinate 47,313,883 downwards.
ACTTTTTAGAACTAGATCATCTGTTTCTATTTAATTCAGTCTTCTGTTATTTTGAATACATTTATAGAATATTAAAAGCACTTTAGCCCTCTTCAAGGAAGATCAGCTCAAAAAGAAAGTTTTACTTTTGATACTATAAAGACTACTTGGAAGGAAAAACTACCAGTGACTATGATAGGCTTATGTAGGTATTTATATACTAAATATAAGCACTTCCTATGGCAGAAAGAATTTTCCCAGTAAGAAGATAAAAATATTGGAAGTCTAATACTTCCTTTTTACTTGGCCATATTTGATATTCCTGTGAATATTACTCTTCTGCAGCAAGGCTCTGAGGGAATTCTGGGCTGTTCAAAGGTTAGTGTCTCTGCAAATGTACAGAATGATAGAGGCAGAGAAGGTTAGCCCTTTCATGGATAAAAATTAGTCTATCCTCTTTGTGGTCCTTCATAACCATAAAACAAAGGCTGTGACTTAATTTTCCATAAAACAGACACATTATCTACCTAAAATATTCAGTAGAAAAAAAAAATTTAGAAATAGGCTGGGTTCCAATGGTAACTTTTGTCACTGCTCTTCTTTCTCATATAAAATTACTGCAGTTTTTGAAAAACTCATATTCCTGGCCCATTTCTTTGGATAAATAATTTGTAGCTTCTCAGCTCTCTGAATTTTCTTCTGGTCTCCTCAAAAGCTTTTCCCTCTTACTGACCCAATTTGGTATCTTCATTTAGTGAGTAAAATTTGGTTTTCTCCACCTGCAGAATTCCTTTGCAAAATCTCCTCATTTTCCCATGAAAGCTCAAATTAAAGCATAACTAGATAGGCAGCTGGTGTCCTGTGACCACTGCATGTCACACTGGGACTCCTGCCTGCCTATCTCACTTTCACTTTGTCCTGTAGCTTTGTCATGTTGCTGCACAATCATCAAACTGCCTGACCTGGCCCCCACCTCCATCACTATTGTACCACGGACTGCAGTGGGAGCAGCATAAGACCAAAAAGGAATACGATCCTAAGATCCCACTGGGAATGGACTGAGGCAGCCACAGAGCAAGCTGTGGTGGTTTCACTGCTCCTGGCACCCATGAGAGAGTGAATAAAGCTTGCTGCTGTCCTGTCACCATCATATTTTCTGAAAAATCCCCTTGCCCAGGATTCTTCTCCTGGGAAGTTGAGAAGCCTCAGAGAAAAAGGAAAACAATATCATCTCATTTGCTTCTCCTGTGTTTTGGTGCTTTGGAGTGTGGTTTGGAGATTGTTTATCCAACAGGTGGTTTTTTGATTGGTTTCATGTGAATTGTTTTAACTTAATGACCAATCACGGTCAGGCTGTGTCGGGACTGGAAGGAGTCACAAGTTTTTCCTTATTGTCTTTGTAGCCTTCTGTCTGTATCCTTTCTCTATTCTTTAGTACAGTTTTAGGATACCATTGTTTAACATGTAACATAACATAATGTAATGTAACATCATAACATCATAAAATAATATAATAGCCTTCTAAGAACATGGTGTCAGATTAATTCCTTCCTGCCACAGGGGACCCCAGAAAATGCCCCACTGTCCCACCTCTGATGGCTCTCTAAACATCCTCTCAGTTCTAAGTTCCTTGGCAGAATAGTGTGTGTGGCAGAAAGAATAATTAGATCATAGTCCATGGCTACTCCGAGGCATGATGGCAATAATACCAACAATAAATAATAAGGAACAGCAATAATTTTGCATCACCTGACAACACAAATGCATACTTAGAACAAAAATAAATAAATAATTGTTGTGAAGAGACCCTTACAGGCTCTTCTATACTACTATATTCTGCTTCATTTAGTGTAAAGTACATAACCCAGCCCTGACAGCAGAACTGTCAGAAGATTTAGTGGAATCATATGATTTTCTTTCTCTGATCAAACTGAGAACTGACTTGTTTTGGCAAAATTGTAACGAGGATTTGAATGTTGACAGAAGAAGGGCATGTTGGGGAGAAGCACATAGGTTATGAAAGCTGTCTAATCTAATTAATACCATAATTCTTAATGGGTTTTATCTTGGTGATTTTTATTTTTTTCTTACGCTGTTATTTCTCAGCAGTTTCCTGCTCTCAGTTTATGTTTTCTATATGAATATATTAATTTCATCTTTGCTTTCAGAGATCTGAGGGCTGGTGCTTGTAGCAGAACTTGCTGCTCCTATTTATACCAAGTGTTTGATCAATAATGTATTTATTGCAGAGGCACAGCCCCCAGTACATTGTTGCAAACACCCAGATGGAGTGAATGCCTTTTTCCTACACACGCTCCACAGCAGCCCAGCTGAGCAGGTCCCAGCACTGCTCCACTCAGAGGCCAATTAAAACCTCACTGTTTAATTTCAAATCCATTATAACCCTGCAAAGGTTAAGTTATTGCAGTTACTGACATTTAAGTTGTAAATAAACAAGGCCTGAAGAGAAGAAATGAAGTGGGATGCTATTTTTATTGCATGAAAAGGATAATTTTGCTCAAGTTATAAAGACAATTCTGTTGGTTTCTTCAGAGCTGCTGAAGAGAGTTCTCATTGACTATGGCTGAATATAACAAAAACATGTTGGAAAAAGTATTTTAAAAGACTGAAATGAAAGACCTTAATTTCCTTTTACTTACACCTGCCTCATCAAGACTTAATTCTCTGAAGGAAAAATGTAGGTGAACTGATTCTGGTGGGTTGATTCTCTTTTATGATATGAATGCAAACTGAACAGAATGAAATTCTGTCCATATTACCTTATCAAGTTCACTGGGCACAAATGAGAATAATTTCCAGAGTAATGCAACATAATATAGAATGCAGACCTATTTAGTCTTGATGTTATAAGAGAAAATGAAAATTACTACATTCTGTTCAACAAGTTCAACAATAATGATCATCTCTAGTCTTTAAATGTCCCAGCTTATAAGATTGGCTTAACTAGCCCTAAGCTGCATACATATTAATAAGAATATTTTCTCTTTCATAAAAAAAAAAAGAAAAATGCTTTTTCCTACCCTAACGAATAAAATGATTGCAAGGAATAACATGGCTTTATCATTACTTAGAGTTCTTAAATCAGTGATAAGTCTTTCTGTAGATAATAATACGCAACTTCTTGAGCTGTATGCAAGAACTGCTTGATAAAATTCTATGGCACTGAAAGAAAAAGATGTGCCCATTTCTTCTAGCTTTAATATCTAGTAATATTACATTTCATGACATTACATTAATAGACAGCACAGTCAACACAATATGTAAAGATAAATAATGTGAAATTAAAAGAGATATGATTTTAATTATTTCAGAACTTAGGCAGAAAACTATTAACATACTAAAGTGAACTTTTGCTGTTGTTTTTAATTTCTTAAGTGTTGTTTTCACCCAATAAATTTTGTTATGTTTATTATTATACATTATCTTGCATGACTTCCATTTTCAGCTATTTCTTCAGAACTTCACATAATCTGTATTGCTTGACAGATGGTGACTGAATGGCCAATGGACATTCTGGTTGCTGAGAATAATTCAGAAAATAATTATTTTCCAATGATTTTCAGATATTTTTAAGATGGTTCTTGATTGTTAGATATGTCTTATGAATTCAGAAAATTAGGTAGCCAAGGCTACTCGACCTTCTCAAGAGTCAATATATTAGGAGGTATTATTAATTATATTCTCTTTAGCATGTTTCTTTTAGAACCTTGAGTCACTCCATTTCTGTTACTAAAAACCCAAATTATGCAATTAGGTAAATGGAGTTCTTTCTATTTTATACGAGCAAAATTTTATTACTAACATCAGTCCATAGACAGAAGATATAAATTAAAGTTTAATGCCTGGCTGTTAATCCTAAATATATCATACTAAATTTTTTTTCTTGTAAGGCTGGTTTCATACATTTTCCTGTACAATTACGTAAATTTTTCCTTTGTTGTTCAGTCTTGCTGTTTTCCTTAAAGGTCATTTTATATGCCTGAGTTTAACAGTAGAGATGATAGCTACATAGTGTTTTATAACTCTGCAACACTTTAGTTTATAAAGTGGAAAAAACCTGACAATCTAACAATTCATCTGGGTCTTCTTGCCTTCTGAGCAGATTGCTGATGCGTGTGGTGTCTGTGGGATAACGCCAAGTGATTGATGGCACTTCTTTCCTACCTAAATGCTGTGTTGTAAGTGTTTAGAACAAAATTAGTTCTACTAATGGAGTTTACTGGAGTATGAACATCATTGGGGAGTGTACTAACACAGTTTTTCAGTGGTCCAATCCCGATCCAATGGAAGTAATTTGAAAATATACATTAATTTTCAGAGGCAAGTTTTGGCCACACAAAATTCAGAGAGAAAGTCATGCAGCATAAAGATAAATAGTTCAGAATACACTATCTCTTATGCAAACTTTTTAGAGGTGTAACTGTCAACGTCATTGAAGCTGCTCACAATTACACTGATATATAAAAACAGATTGGGTCCACCAAGATAAGATTAATACTAAGACGTAAAACAGTCACATGGAGCATGAACTGATTCAGAAATTCTCAGTCATCAAAATGAATATAATAATTTCTGCAGAATTACTTAGACTAATGAACACAAAAGTCAATCCAAACCAGTAGTAATCTACAAGGTGTTTTTTCTGCACCATTGTTTTAATTATAGTGGAAGATCACATTATGGTTTTATGCATCCATATGTACATTTGACATGTCTCTTAGAAGCTGGATGTTCATTACTTTGACCTTAAGTAAAATGGAAAATGTGACTCCTTTTCTTGTAGGAACTTGATAATCTGTAGCATTGAGCACATTATAGAAATGTCAAGGGCTTTGGATTGCCATTAAAGCCAGAAGTTTGAAAGGTTGAGTAATATAGATATTTATTTTATAGCAATTAATAACCTGAGAAATTAAGTCACTAATATACTATACATCTTAATTAGAAGCCACATCTTCAATTTAATTACTTTTCTTAAACCTATCTTAAATTAAATTAATTTGCAGCTTGCTTAACAAAAGTGCAGATTCTTAACACTTAACAAAAGTGTAAGATTAACAATGGATTCAATTTCTTGTTTATTTATGTGAAATTTGCTGAGAAGAAAGATGAACACTATGCGTTTTTACTCTCTAGTTGAGATGCAGAATTGTCACTGATACTGGAAGACTCATTTCAGTGAATACACCCCAGTGCTTTTGGGGAAGTATTGAAGCTACCCTTACCTTCTGTGTATTTTGGATGGCTAGCTTGTTTTGGTTTATCCCTTTGCACCTTTTGCAATAATTTATGTTGTATTTTATATTATTGTATGTGCAAGTAAAATTATAGACTAAAAAAAGAAAAAAATAAATAAACCAAAAAACCCCCAAAAACTGGATGGAAAAGGCTTGCTATAAATACAAATTTCAAAGCAAGTAATGAACTAAAACAGACATCCCAACACTTGAAAAAAAGACCAAATAAAGCAGCCAACCCCCTATTACTGAATCACCCCTTCCCCCAGTGTAGTCTAATGGATTCACAAAATTCTATGCCTTGCATAGATTTGTTTCCTTCTTCTACTAACTCAATGCTGCACATCTTAGCTTAGCACACTTTCATTCATACCTTGTATCACCTACCTAATTGTGCCTTTATCTATCTCCTGAGCAGATTACTTAAACTAGCTTGCACACAGACATTTTGAGTACAATATTGTACCAGCTGCGCAAGTGGTCCACCAGAATATATGGCAATACTCCTCATGATTCCAATTCTTTGAATTTATTAGAAATGAGGCACTAAATCAATCTTTCTCAGATTTTAGACAGAGAAAGGTCTGTGTACAGACCTCAGTTCTGCTGTCAAAGACTTCCAGCCCCTCTAGTGATGTGAATTTTGCCCCAGACTCAGTAAGCCTCTTTCCTGCCCTGCTAACTTGCCTAGATAAATGCCTTCATCCACTTTGTGCTGATAATGTCCTCCAACTGCATGCTGTCTCCAGTAGTCAAATCTCTGCTTCACATAAAATCATAGAATGGTTTGGCCTGGAAGGACTTTAAATATCCAACCAAGCTGTGGTAAGCAGGGAAACCTTGCACTAGACCAAGTAGCTCAGAGCCTCTTCCAGCCTGGCCTTGAGCATTTCCAGGGATGGGGCATCCACAACTTCTATGGGCAACCTGCTCTGGTGCCTTATTGCACTCACAGTAAAGAATTTTTTCCTAACACCTATTGTAAATGCATTGTTTTTCAGTTTGAACCAATTCTCCCTTGTCCTATCACTACATGCCCCTGTAAATAATTCCTGTCCATCTTTCTTGTAGGCAAGGCTACAACAGAGTCATCCTGGATGCATCTCTTCTCCAGGCAGAACGATCCCAATTCTCTCAACCTTTCCTCATAGGAGAGGAACTCCATCCATCTAATCATCTTGGTAGCCTTCCTCTGGACTTGATTCACAGCTTGGCTCTTTCCACACAGCATGGTCTTCTGGTTTTTTATTGTCACAGCATTGCCCCCTTTTTTTACAGGCATCTTCTTTCTCCCTCTCCTCATTCCAGATGCCAGTGATTTGGTATTAGGCCCTCAGAGACTCTCGTCTATTTTAACAAAACTGTCAAGAGACCCCTCATAATCTCACAAATCTGAAAGGATCTTGGCCACCTCCTAGCCTAAGGTGTTTAGATGCCTCTCCCTTCTTGTTATTCAAAGTCCTCGGGGCTCATGAGAGGAATTGCAATATTCCCATTTGACAGAAGGCAAAGACATGCACAGAAATCCTGGATGCAAAAGAGGGCCTATCCCTTGAATTTTTTTTTGCATTTTGCAAAAGGGAGCCAGGGTGCCTAAATCAGGGCCACGGATCCAGCTTCTAGACGACAAATTAACTTACCAGTGTTTGCAAATGTGTTGCTATAGGATGCTGCAGAACTACATATATATAAATTGTTTGATGGGCTGCCTTGGAGAATAGATGTATGAGCACCTATTAAATGTAATGATCCTTTACTTAGGCCAGGGAATCCCACAGCTACCAAGACTCAGTTGTGGGAGTAAGTGTGAGGATGAGGATGCTCTCTTTTCTACACTGTTTCCTGAGGCACCTATTTCTAACCACTTTCCAGCACAGGGCATCAGACTGGATGGGTTTAGTTGTGATCCTGTTCAGCTGTTCATACATAGTTTAGACTAAGATACATCTTGTTTTAAGATACTCAAGATGCCAGAATATATTAAAAAGAAGTTATAATAATATATTTCTAAAAGGAGAATAGTCAGCACTGCAGATATTATATTTTTTGTCATCAATACCTATCCTGAAGCAAAGGGCACAATTAGTAGCAATCATTTTTTTGATAACAAAGTTTCTTCAGGACTTGATATAATCTTTTCCATCTCAGTGAACTGTACATTAAACAGCTTAGATTAGTTATATCAGAAATCTACAATAATGGTCACTAAAGTTAAACATTTGCATGTTCAACATATACTTGTGTGTGTGAATATTTCCGCACATTTTAACTAAAAATATTAAGCCATGTACTGTGGAGGTTTTACAAAATTTACCAAAAGATACTCTTTAAAGGATGGCTCTAAATTTTTTTATAATATTAGGAATTCTGCAATGGTCTGAGCCACGCTTGTCCCATGAATCTTCCAAGAGCTGCTGGATTTTTGTTTCCTCTGATCTGTTGTGTGGAAAACCAATAAAATAAATCTACCCTCACAGCCCTCCAAAGACAGTTAGTTCCTTGACATTTTAATGGCTCTGGTTCACACCAGATTACTGTTTCTATAATGTCAGAGCCATTCCAAAAATGAGGGCATTCCCAGTAGCCATGTATCTCATTGCTCACAAATGCTAGGCTGCTGTTTTTTAAATAAGTCTGTTATAGCAGTAGTGATCAGGGAGTGTTCTTTTGTTTTTTCACCTCTTGAGTCCCAGATTACTAGATTTGTTCAAGCTAGTAACACAGATGAGGAAAAAAGTCCCCAGATTCACAAAAAAAAATATGTTTCACCTTTCAAAAATCTATGTAGTGGTGAGTCTTTCCACTCACCACTATATAGGAAATTTTCAAAATTTCAAAACTCTAGGAATAATGAATATTTACTAAAAAATGCAGATTTAAAAAAATGTATTTAATGACCTGGATGCAACACCAATCCTAAGAAAAAATACTATGTATACAGATAAGACTAGCAAAGCTGTTTATATATAGTTTTTTAAATGCCAGGTGTAACTGAAAATCGCTAGTTTTGCATTGATTCATGTTAAACTTTCGATAACTTTCTTCCAATGTAGCCACTTTTGTAGATAATGTAATAGGTGCATTCTGTGGTATGTTCCTAACAGGCTTCTGGAACACAAATTTAAGCTTGAATTTTTATAATATTTTGGGTTTATTATTTTTTATTTTATTGTGTTATTATTTATTTACCTTATACTTTTTTACACCCAGACGAGTAAAGTGAATTGATTGCATAAGAAAGACAAGTTTTTTCCACAAACAACCATCTCTATTTTCTTCCAATGTTATTGTTGCCGTTCTCAATTTTTTTCCTCTTCTTTGGGTTAGAGTTAGGTACTCTATTAGATAGACCAAAGAATTAAAACCAGCAAAATATGCAACAAAATGCTTCACAAAAGGTATTTCACAAATAAATCCTTTTATGCTGAGATGTCCATATTAGAAAAATTATACTTGAAAAAAAAATATATTCTAGAATTCACCAGCTGTTTAAACTGAGAGCTCTCTACAGGAAAATGAAAGAATAATAATAAAATAATACAATAGAGTATTATAGACCAGATAATCTAGAATAAGATCAGCCTTTAATCAAAGAAGTTGCATCTTGTTTTATATACTTTAATTTTATTGTCTTCATGCTATTTTTCTTTACCTTAACAGCATTACCTAAAATATGCTATTTTGAATTATTTTCTCTGGCTTTAAATTTGAATAGGTGAAGGTTTTTTTCCACTGATAGATCATGAAACTGTTTTTTTTTGCTGTTGGCTTATGATCAGCTCTTTTTTCTTACATATGCATCCTGAAACCATTATAGGTTGACTTCATAAAACCAGGAATATAGGCAGTTTCTAGCTTTGGCTCAAAAACATGCAAGTTTACATCAGAAAAAGTTCAAAGCATTAAGAATGACACATTTCATGTGTTTATTTTCTTTTCCTCCTTTTTTTTTTTTTTTTTTTTTTTTTTTTTTTGTT
>JAYDZK010000202.1:47290633-47304569 GCA_034509185.1 Euphonia xanthogaster | reverse complement strand
TATTTTTTTTTCCTCTTTTTTTTTTTTTTTTTTTTTTTTTTTTTTTGTAATGCTCTCTTAACTCGCTTTCAGGTTAAGAAAAGAGAGGCTTTTACCTGAGGTACTTTCTTAAGAGGAATTTTCCTAATGCACTGTAGGCTCCAGATGAGTAAGTATTTTATTGTAGTCATATATAAGGTGGCTCCCTGGGTGGAAAAAAAACCAAACAACTCAAAAAAACAGAATAGAAAGAACACATTGGGTTTTCAAGCCTTGCAGAAATACTTGAGTTTTAATTGTTCAGTAATGCAATCTAAGCAACTTCCTGACATCCCAGGCAAATGGTTTATGGAAGGTTGGGGAAGAAACTCTTGTGGCAAAACACACAGCACCCAGGTCTGTAATTTTTTTTCCTACAGAATTCCTGCTTGTTTGAGCTGCATTGTTTAGTCAGTAGAATTTATTTTACTGCATCTTAAAATCCTTGTATTTTTTACTTTCAGTTTATTATTCTCCAATATTTAAAAAAAGGCACTTCATAGATTTTGCCAGTATTTACCACAAAAATAATGACTGTTTTGAATCTAAATGTATTTGAGTATTTGATGCAGGAAATAGCTGACAACAGAGCAGATGTTCATCATGCGCAGTAGGACGCCTGAAGTCAAGTTTTTCTTATATCATGGCAAGTGAACAATTTTAGATAAAATTCAGTAGAGCCAGCTGAGGTGAAATGTATATATTCTTGTGCATCTCTCAGAAATAGCATATTACAATAGGATACTTCTTATGAAATTACATTGAAATACTTTATCTTCTGTCCAAGCCTTCTTTTCCTGTCCTAGGACCAAAGAGTTGAAAACAAAGAGACCTCCATTCTTGAAAGTGCCCAGTTTCAGTAACTGACTTTTCAAATCATGAGTAAATGGAGATCAGTAGAGCTGAGGGGGCCCTGGTTGCAGTCTTAGCTGTGAAGATCCAGCTAATTTTCCAGCTAATTGGAGCTACCAACACCAAGCAGATCCACTGATTCCTAATCACTGGAATCTAATCATTAGATTATTTTGATTAATTTTGATTTCAGAGTATTCTGAGTCCCACAGAAAAATGAGAGCTCAAATACTTTCATATCAAATCAGGATGCCAGTTTCTATCAACCTTAGTACAAAGAGATGTAACAGAGAAACTCAATTAGCTTTGTGTTGGAAGTTACTTTCAAAGCAGAAGATAGGTTATTCCCATCTAAACTATTGTTGTTTCACAAGTACTTGTTATCTAAGCTGGCAAAGTCTTATTAGAAGGCAAAGATCTGATATAAAACATACTAAGGTTACTGTGCTTATTCCCACAAATTTCAACCAGAAAAAAAAAAACCAAAAACTGAAAAAAAAAAAACCTGAAACTGAAAAAAAAAAACCCAAAAACTTAGAAAGTATTTGGCTAAATTTGTAATTTGAAAGGGACAGATCATTAATCTTGGGATCTCTCGTTCACATGATACCTTAAGGTCAGATTTCATTCCTAAAGGTCTTTTTGAAATTGTAGTCTACAGCCTTTTTTGGTAAATTGTCTTTGCAAAGAGTTTTTATGTCTCTTGTTCATTTGTTCTATCAGAAGTGACATGGAGTTTGCCTAGTCTCAATACTGAAGCTTGTGCTGTCTTAATAACCTTTCTCTTAGTTCTTCCTCTATCTTTTCCTTAAAGGACAGAAAACAAATTTGCAAAGACAATGCCTCATTAATCAGATTGATTCTATTAATGACTGTTAATCACAAAGCAAGAAAAGAGAAATGTATTCCCTCAACCATTTTGCTTCCTTCCAGAAACCTTTTGAAAGTTATTTCTAACATAAATGTGTTCAAGCTCATAGGAAATATAATTTAATTCCAATTTAATATCATTTTAGATCAAAGTTTCTACAAGATAATAGCATGCTTTTGCTACAGTAAATGGCTTGTGTTTCTGCTACATTCATATTCCATTTATTTTCTTTTGATTTTAATATGGCACAAGCTAGCTGATTGTTCATTGAAACACAAATTGCAATTCCAGTCTGAGCCCACTTGCCCGATGCATGAAAAAATTAAAACCTTTTAAATACTTTGTGAAACTTGTCATCTTCCTTTCCCCACCACTTCCTGAATGCAATAACAAAAAATCTTTACTTCATAGCCATGTTTCACATCACATTATTAGAAACCTGCCAAAGAAATTAGGACATGGAATTCTGATAATGTTAAAGCTGGCAAGTAAGAGTATCACAAAATTCAGATATTATTGCTAAAGAAGGGGAACACAATAAGTTCTACACAAATATATTAAATATCTATCTTCTAGAGTCCCCATGATAATTAAAACTCAAGAAGACTCACTGTTTAAGTACTTGCTAACTTCAGTATGTCAGGATGTACTCATAGGAAACTCTTAATCCTCCTTTAAGAAATGAAGAACACTATTTGCATTAGTCGCCTCTTTATACTCCTTCATTCATATTTCCACAGTCTGACTTTTATAAAAGATTAGAGCTTTATCATAGGGGTATTATTGGTATTATTGGGAATGGTCCCCAGTCCTTATTAGAACTTTTTGGTAGCATACTGTTCAATCTTTCCTCACATAGGAATAAGCAAGAAAAAACAGAGGACTTCTGCCTGCAGGTTACTGATGTTAATGGAAAAAATATTACTTAATACTATGAAGTATGCAAGTTTTTAACGTGATGGATGGAAAAGAAGTGAATTTTTAATGAGAGCGATGAAGTTTTCTTAAAAGTAAAATAAAAAATGCTATAGGGTTTTGCAACAAATACGAAAATTCCTGCATGGATTTAAAAAAAAAGTCTGCCTTTTCATTTAAAATCATAGGAAAGAAAGCTGACAGGACATATGATGTGGGAGTGAAAGCGTTATTGACTGTGAGATGCAGATCACAGAGGGAGAGGGGTAAAAGACAAAATAGATGGAAGTTTTCCCCTGATAGATTGGCTAGTTGCCTATATTCTATATATGAATAAATAAACAGTGTGAAAAAAAAGTGTTAGTCTGAATTGCATATCCGTGTTAAAGCGATATGTTATCTTTTGGTTTTAAAATAGGGCTGACCCTTCAGGATATATTTTTAGCATTATTCAATCAAAATTTAGTTAAAGCATGAGGGCAACTGCAAATAGAGGAAAAAAGGAAGAGGGAATTATAATTAAAACACTTAGAAAAAAAGGCAAAGTTCCAAGTAAATAATGACAGCCTTAGAGGAGTTGGTTGGGAAATGGAGTGTGTGTGGTGTCTATTTAGCAGAGCATAACTGTTGCAAGGACTGATGTGAGCACTGGACAGGAGGGAACTCCAACACTTTGGTGTCAGACAGAGAAGACACTGCAGGCATCAGGAACTGAATTTAATGGCATACAGGTAACTGACATCACATTGATCAATGCCATGTGACAGGAGAGTGGGAAAGAGCTCCAGAAAGGATGATACCTGCATATCTTTGCACTCTAAAGGGTGAGTCCTACATTTTTCCATGTATTCACATCCCAGCGTAAACGAAAGAGAAGTCAATGTGTGAAAGTAGAGACCACAAGTGGCACCAACAAACATTTATAGAGAAAATTATATATATTTGTGTTAAAACAATCCCCAAGATGTATCCTTACTGGGCAGCATGAAAGAAAACATCTGTTGCAGAGAGCAAGAAAGCTCTGCACTCAGATGATGTTCAATCTTTTATGCGCAATTTGGTCTTTTATGCATATTACGGGACATTTTCAGTGGTACCTCACATAAACTGTGTCTCCCTTGTGGAATCTCACATTGGGGTAGGTTATTGGAAGCCAACAGCCATTACAGTAGTAATTTCAGCTGGGACAGAGTAATGGCACAACATTATGAACCAATAACGGGATGCTAATGTTTGTAGTATGCTCTTGCAGTGCATAATAATGAAGGGGAAGTAAAAGTTTAGAATCAATCCTTAATTAGGCAGATGACTTTCTGATTCTGACAAACACTGCAACTTGCCCAGAACTGCAGCACAGACTCACAGTGTTTGCAGCATTTCTGCCCTAGGACGCCCAGGTCCCTACAAAGCATTATTGCAGGATCTGTTTGCCTTAGCTTTTACCAAATAAAGCCACCTGAGCCTCTGAGCAGCTTTTCCAATCCCTTCGATTGTCATACAGTTTTATTCCTGTAGTGCCAGTGATCTTATGCCATTTGGCAGCACTCACTGCTGTGGTGAACACATGTCACCATTTCAGCAGAGCGAGAATGGCAGGGAAAAAGAAAAATGCTGGCATTTGGGGAGCAGTCAGCTTACTTTCCATCAGTGTGAGGAAACAGACACTTATGATGGTTCAGACACTGATAAAAATTATTTCAGCATATCCTCTAAAGTTTCACACAGAAAAGGTTGAGAACCTTTCCAGAATAGTTCACGACTAGCTACAGGACAACTTGTGTTTGTGGGGAGGGGGGAGGGAGCATGGCAGTGTTTAAATCAACCTCTTGCATTATATCCAGTATGAATGTCAGCCACAAGGATGCTATGAATGCAGCTCTTTTTGCCTCCTGTGAAGCCTGAATATTATTCTTCAGCCATATGTGGGTGAGGAAATGATAAAATAAGCAAACATATGGAATGATTAAGCCTGCCACAGTACTTACAGCCTGGCCCAAATTCTCTTCTGCTGCCCAGTGGCCTTCATCAGCATTTATAGCAATAAATGGGGAGTGAAGTTGGGCTCCTCAAAGCTGAGCTGCAGAATATCTTTTTTTTTTTAATTCCTTTTTGTGGTTCTGTTTTAATAAGCTTTTTTTGATTTGGAAAGTTCCTTTGGTTATAAGAATCTTGCATAAGACTTCTGTGTGTGCTCTCAGGTTCAGCTATACCAGCTTCATAGTCTGTTAAACTGAATGTCCCTGCTTTTATAGATGTGGTGTAAGCTTAGGGAACTCTAAAAAACTATCTAGAAAACACATTAACAACTGAAGATCAGAAACACTCTACATGGAGCATGTTCATCAGTCCATGTCTTCAAGCACCTGTGACAGCCAACACACTGTGTGCCAGGCCAGCAGGCACAGCACAAAAGAGACCGGAGTTAAGTGAGGCAGGAAAGCAGAGCAGCCAAAAGAAAGCTGCCCATTTGGCATTTCCTGATTTATATGCTTATATTGGATACTCCTTCATTTAAAATCTTATTTGAAGCTCCACTGCTGAAATCCCTGGGTCTTCCTAGAAATGAATGGAAACAGATTTAAAATGGTAATCTTCATTGGCTAGGAATTATCAAATAAATTATTTGTATTTTCTATAGATAGGCATATTCTTTCAGAACACACATCTATTATCAGTCCTTCCAATTTGTTATTTACTGCCTGCTCACAGGTCAGGTCAACAAATTCAATTTTTTAATGTCTGATGATGATTTTAGGTCATTTAATTTAGGGCAATTAGGAAGTTGCCAGAAATTTCAGCACATTCCAGGTCAATTCATTAAGTTTTATAATTCTTCTGAAGTTTAAATTAACACTTTTCTGCCAAATTACAACTATAATTAATTATCTTCTATGCTACTCATCAAAAGGATTCCTCTTCTCCTATCTTAACCTGCTAATAAATGTCAGTGTTTATGAAGAGAAAGGTGCCAGATTCTCATTTGCACTAAGGCTCTTCACAAGGAATGACAGTAAAAGAGGCTGAATAGGGGTGCAAGATGCTTTGTCTCCAGTTTTCAAAACCTCTCTCTACTGATAGAATGGACAGCCGTTCTGACAGTGTCCAAATGTGCAAAGATACAAGATTTTGTGAATAGAAAAGCAAAGAGGCAGTGAATGACAAATGCTGGTTCTAGGATTTAGAACTCATTACATGTACATACACTATATTTCGTTTGCTAAACTGTTCAGTTATTACAATAAGTTTTTTGTCAATAAACCTAGGGACGTGCCTAATGCTCTCCCTGTTGATAAGACTTTTTAAGGCCTGTATTTTTTCTTCTACCAGCTCCACTGCTTTTAAAAGTCAATCTCAGCAGTTACATAAATTGAAGGGCAGAGGGGCAGGAAAGCGGTTTTGGTTTTTTTGTTTCTCTGACAAACAGGTATTTCCAGAAGCATGCTGACATTTTATCATCCTCTGGGCTGTTGTATCCTGGAAAAAGGGCTATATTTTGTGGGTGATTGCTTCCAATACACAGAGGTAGAGCTTCATTGCTGTCCTGTATTAGCTTAAGAACATAACCTATTTGTCCCAAACAAAATTATTATGAGCTGTTTCAAATGCAAGGAAGTAGAAATGAGCAGTAAGCAGAACTGTCCAAGGCAGATATTTGCACAGCTTCTGTTCCTTCACCTGAAAAATATAGAAAACTTGCAGGAAAGAGATTACTTTTAATCAACCACAACTGTAATGGCAGAGACATCATTGTTTCTCCTGCATTTTTGTGAATATTCCTTTATATTTTATTACTACTTTAGTATTCCAATCTTACTTCTCTTCCTAAGAACATATCTAGTTGAACAGCTGCTGCATGCATATCCACTGTTAAGAACCATGGTGGATCCCTGGGGAAGAGCAGTGCAGGAATGGGCAGCCAGGACTTGTCCCCCATCCCAGAAGAGCAACCAGGGCACAGGGACAGCCCTGGACCTGAGCAGTGTGCACCTCCCTGGGGATGGAGATCGACAGAGGCCAGGACATCAGTCCACAGAGGTGGACTTATAAAGAGGCAGACTGGCAGCTTTGCTTACAATCCACACATCCTAAACATCTGTCAAACTGTAACTCACCTGCTTCCCAAACCTTCAGGTATCTGTCCATCCTTCCTCACCTACCTACCCAAATGCTGCAACCTGAGTACACACCAAACAGTCACACCCCAGGTCTTGTAGACAGGAACCATCCCCCAGCTCATCCAGCAGAACATCTGGACAGTCACATCTGTCACATCCTGGAACTGCTTTGCTGCTCTGCATTTCCCTGAAAGCCTTTTTTATTTTTCTTTTTAATGAGGTGAATGACACAGCTATTATGCTGCCAGGGGCAGCTCAGTTAGTGATGCTAGAGCTGTTTTCCATCATGAATCCGTGTCCAATTGCAATGCAATTGGTCAAAAGGTAGCTGGTGAAGAAAGCACTATGAGCCTCTGGGAAAGGAGGGGAAAGGAAAGGTCTGTGCTGGGAAGCAGTTACCAGTTCTGTGAAAAGGTGGATTAATAAGAGAGAAAGTTTTCCAGACCAGACAAGGCTGGCAGAACTCAGAAATGCCTCTCCTCCTTTTCCAACTATTCAACTTTATTTACTTTGGAAGGCATATTTCTATCCTCCACAGCTTGTGAGGGATGAAGTCACTGCTTCCCATTCCACCCTCATCATCTCCTTACTGAGCAGCCACTGCTTTTTTTCATGGCCTTGACTCCAGTCGAAGTTCCTTTTTGCAGCCTCTCACAAATGGCACAGAGGTGATCCTGGCCTCCCCACAGTGAATATGCTGATGATCTCCACCTAAGCCTAGGAAAATCATGATCTCTGAGCACACTGTGCCTGCTTCTGCTCCCTCCAGGATCCTCCCCAGCCTGTCTCACTCAGGCATTGTGGCAGGCAGGGACAGCCTGGACCCAGCTGGTGCAGGGGCAGTAAGCCCTCTCATCCTGCAGCTCTGTTCCTGTAAGTTCAGGAAAAGCCGAGATCAGTTTATCATCACCTGCCTCTGCTCAGCAAGGGGCTGCACATCTGCAGGTTCCTGAGTCTGCTTGGATGTTGTTAAGGCTTCTCTTCTGGGGCAGCATTGCTGCATCTTGGGGGTTCATTGCATGGCTGGCATAAGTTGCTGTGTGATCTTCCGCTGTCCTCTCCACACTTCCCACTAGCTCGGTCTTATTTTTATTAAAGGAGAGACAAAGTTGGCTTCCAGCCCAGATTTGCAGCTGGTGTCTCTAGAAGAAAGCTTACAGAGCAAAAAAAGCCCCCCACAAACCAGTAAACAAATAACCCAAATTCCATGCTGAATCTGCAGACTATGCAGGTGGATTCATTCAGCCTTATAAGACATAAGAGGTAAAGAGAGAGACTGAGAGGAGGTAAAGGCTATAAGTGCTTTCTCCAATGATGGGAAGGGCAGCAGTAGTTGCTCTCTCTCCTCCAGTGGTGTCCAATAAACTGAGAATCCCAGGTGGGAGCAATGATTTTAGCAATGCTCTGCAGTGCAGGAGATAGAGCCTGTCAAATGAGAAAGAAAGAAGGAATTTGCCGTGATGGCTTAGAGAAAATACAGTCTGCCACTGACTGAAAATATCCCTACTGCCAGAAATGCTTCTCTCTTTCAAAAAAACTTTCAAAGAAAGTAGCTCATTTCCCCACCTGACTTGCACACAGAACAGCACAGCACAGAAGGTACAGATATGGTTATTCTCCACAGAGGAGAACGCACCTTTTCTACCAGGCAGCACTGCACTTGGGTAACATAAATAGACTTGCAATATTAAGTGTTGAAACAATTAATGGCAGTGATGGATCAGCAAATTGTTTCAGACAAGTGCCTTCTACAGAGTCTGGGCAGCACCTTTTCAGGTTTTCCTTGGAGAAACTTTGGGTGGAAGATCTGTTACAAAGAGCAGAAAATTGCACCTCCAGCCACCTACCCCAGTACTTCTGCCTGATGAATGGATCTGGAGAATTCAGCTGTGTAGCATTAAGATGGAGACACTCTGCCTTGAATCTCTGGAAATATCTGGGTCTCCATTCTTACAGGTAGATGAGCTTTTATGTTCCTTTTTACAACTGTTCAACCAGTGTTTCTGAGGAACATGGTGCTCTTCCATCTACCCCTCTTCTACGAGATAAGATTCCCTGGTTATCATCTGCATCAGAATATTGCTGTGCACTGCTAGGACTTCAACAGATGGTAAACCTAAGGGATCAGTTTTAAGGCATTAATCTTGCAGTTGGATACCCATGGAAAAGAGCTCAATTCATATGAACAGACCTTTGACAAAGCACAGGATCTTATTCAAACATTTGGCTGCAGGGCCAAGGCCTGTGAGGACACACCCCAGCCATTCATGAGCTTTCCTGCCTAGTGGCACAAGATAAAACTTCTCAGCTACCACACACCAACCAGAATCTTCTGCAGAGGAATTGGTTATGCATGAGAACTTTTTTTTTTCTATTTTGCCTTCTCATTATATGATTTCTAGGTTAGTTGGTATCACACAGTTGATGAGCAAACAATAGAGCAAACTAATTTGATAAGTCTCACAAATATGAAGGTGTCAAAAAGGAAGATGGGTAATCAGGAAGATTTGGTGCAGAAAAAGCATGCTCCAGACATGACTTGATTTAATTCACAGGGCATTTAATTGATGTAAAAACAAAAGAATATGAAGAGATTGAGATACTGTAGTAAAATTTAAACAGAAGCATTCTAAGGAATACCAGTAGGAATTACAATCTCTTTGCATTTATGCTACATTCATTTCAATTGTCTCAGTTCTTGTTTCGCCATTTTCAACTGTCTTGGGACAGGACACCCAAGTCTTTTTGCTTAACTGTACAGCATTAAACATGCAGCTCATGCAAAATAAATATAAATGTAAATCATGACAGGCATTCTGGGATATTAAGTAAATCAGCACACACCTACTGCATAGTCATTCTTATTGAATATCTGTGGATGACTGAGGAGCCTGAAGAAAATGAGACATCTTCAGACCTGTGAGAAAGCATCAACTGGATAATCTTGTAAGCATGGGACAGCTTAAGACCTTGGTTATCTTACCAGCTGAAAAGAATCCTTTGATCATTCATGTTACAGTAAATACAAGATATAATTCTGGACACAGGCCCTGCATAATATTGCAGCTTGGCTGAAATTTTCTGCCATCAAGATCATGATGGGATGTAGCACACATCCAAAAAATATATTTGTGGGAGTAATATGATCCATGAATTTACAGCTATGCTTCCTAAGGTGGGGCATTGATGCAGTTCTGGAGGTGAGGCCCTTGATGGCTGCTATGAATTCAAGCAGGATCTCAGCTTATGAGCACCAGCTGGGAACAACTCATTGATTTGGGAGCTTCAGTTCCCAGGATGGCCATCAGCAGACCATCAAGGTAATCATGTGGGGATGATGAATTTAAAGCACATAAAGATCACATTGATCCCCAGGTACTTGAAGATGGGAGGAAACCACTCAAATCACTTTCAAAGCTATCGAGAAGTTGTTTTTTTTTTAATTCTGTCTTGACATAATTTCCTCTCTTACCTCCATGACATTTTCACTGTGTGTGAAGATTTACAGAGGGACACAGAAGACTGGAAAACTTCTGTAGCTTTTCAGAAACACTGATGTACAGCTAATTTGTTGAAAGCCTGTACGTGTAAGAGTTCTTCTTGCTTCTGTAGCTGACAGAGCAGCATCATTACTTGCCACCTGCTGAGATGCCTATCCCAGATTGGCTCAGACAATTGCTGTTTACCACTGTCTGGGATTAAGACAGATTCACAACGAGTATTAAAACATAGCTCTTGTCAGACAATCGATTCATTATTCCTTTCAAATGCGCTAAAGAATTAGTGGAAGAAAGGAATGGGACAGCATAATAATTCCTGATTTCAATGTCAAGAAAGCTTACTTGTAAAATTAATTCAAATTGATTTGGAGTGGAAGTAGGAAGCTGAGGTAAAGATGATGATCAGTCTTATTGAGATGAGGGGAAGGGCATAGGGATCACTGCAGAGATAACATGAGTTTTTCAGAAATAAAAGAAAAAAAGAGTTACATGCTCAAGTCTCAGTAAATGCCACAGGGAATTTGAGATCTCTTCGTGCCTTTGAAGATCTCTTTCATATGTTTTGCTTGCCATCTTCTCAAAGTTAAAGTAAATGGAATGTTAATGAAATTTGATTTAAAAAAAAAGACTCAAAAGTAATTAGAAATGGAGACAAAAGTAAAATATGACTAAACATTTGAATAAAGCAGCATGGTTAGAAAATAATTGAAAATCTGGGCTGTGTATTTCCAGGAAAAAGTGATGGGGAAAAAAAAAAGAAAAAAAAAAGGTGACATAATTTGCAATATAAAAGCAATTAATAATTCTATATATGGAAACAACCCACCACATTGCAGGAAGGGAATAATCTCTTTTCCTACCTCCATCCTTCCATTACTGAGCAAAACTAGAATGTGTACATCTACTTTCCCAAAACACTATTGAACAGTTGGAAGAAGCTCAAGAAGAGTCATGAGACCTATTTGAAACAACAATCCTTAAATTGCCATGGAAGCTTCAGGTAAGTGTTCACATAAATGTAGTGACTTCAGTGACAAAAATAGAAGTCAAGCCTACATTTTCACCAGAGAGCAAGAAGGTGCTCTTTAATTTTTCCATGGGGACATTCAGGACTGGCATCATAAAACCTGGGAAAGAGCAATTTTTTCCTGAAGACTGGTCTTAGTTCTGCAAGATGGTGAAAGCAAGCTTGCCCTTGGCAAAGGATACACAAGGGCCCCTCATCCCTCCTGCGACAGCGATTGAAGCATCACGTGACATGTCCTTGAGGGGCTGGGGCTTTCAATCCTTTGGGATGCCTCCAAATCCACAGTGGCATGGAGGACTACTCTTACCCCAATCTTCTTTAAGCTCGTTTCTCAACTGTGTGGCAGGTGTTCAATCACTCGGCAGTCGCCTAAACTGCCAGTGTCAGAAGCTCACTAATGTAATTTAAATCAGGGGTAGGTATATATCAGAACAATTCAGGGCCACATTGTCAGAGACTATTTTGTGCTGCATTGAAACAAATGCTACCTTCAACAGAAAAATGACACCGTATGAAACACACAATTCACCTAAATAGGAAGAGAAACAGGGAATAAAGCTTTTAAGGGTCATTGATTGATAGTTTTCACAATTCCTCCTAGGACAAACTAGCAATCCAGTAGGGATGAAAAATATTCTATCAGGCGTTGCCTGCTCTCAAAATATACACTTACTATGTACAGTATATATTTATTAAGAAAACAATCTTTCAGCAATATATCAGGAGGAATCTAAGTTTGGAGCACATTATCAATGGATCGGTGTTAAAATAATGAATTTCATGCATGCTAAGCAGATAAGAGGTAAGTGATTGTATTTCAGAATTAAATGTTGCTTTGGAATCTGGAGAGATTATTTATTGCATATTTATGATTTCCATTCCTTCTATGTAAATTTAATTTAATTCTTGTTACTGGCACTCATCTGTTCTGGGGTGACTGCTTGCTAAAAATTACGCTGCACTGTAATTGAAACACTTAACATGCTCACTGCTAGAACTTCATCTGTCTGTGAAGGATTATATGAACTAGGGTCTTTGAACAAATTCCATCAAGCTACTTCTACATTTCCCTTTTACGTATATAAAAGAACATAAAGTAACATTAACGTGGTGAAGAAACAGAAATTTTAATAGGCAATACAACACAGAGACATGGATACTCCCACTATATCCATCTGGTCAATTATTGTTTCTCGTAATTCCTTTTTCTTATTATCTGAGGCAAAGAGATGGCCCAGTAAGAACAGGAAGAGTCCCTAGGGGAGGAGAAAAATCTCAAATACTTTTTCACTGACTGTATTGAGTCCATTTGTGCTTTTCCCCAATGTGTATTTGTGCTTTTTCCACAACCTAATGCCTGCAGCTGAGGATTGCCAGGGTGCCAGGCTCCAAACAGATGGGAACACAGTCGGTGCTGTTTCTCTTCTGGGCACCATTTGTACTCTCTTTTCTCAGCACCCTATTTCATGCTGTCACAAGCCCAATTTCAAAGCAGGAAGAGTTTGCTAAAGCAGGAGAGATTGCCATTGTCTGCTATGGTTCTACACATAAGAATACTGGGATTTGGTCCCACTGAATGGCTGTTTTCTGTGCAAACAGTAATGATCCACCAGAATAAAACAAGAATCCCACTTCAGATATTGATGCAAGCTGTTCTGGTATGAAGACAAGTACCCAGCAGAGCAGCCTGCAACAAGTTGTATATCCCCATGAATGAGTGTGTGGTGTGAGGAAAAGCTCTCCCAGCTCTTGCCTGCACCAGCCTCGTGCAGCCCAGCAGCACCATCCCTGAACTGGGGTGTCCACTTTAGCTGCAGTACCAACACACAGCAGGTGTACGTGGCCAACAGGACACTGACAGCAGCAGTGGTTCATTTATCAGTGAATAATCACTTTGTGACTTGTTTCACTGGAGGACTGGTCTTTGCTGAAGGAAGGTGCCACCTGACAGTCTGAAACACAGCACAAGCTGTAGGGCAGTGTGACTTTGCCTTCCAGCTTGTGCTTTATGGCATCTTCTTGCCAGCAGTGCTGAAGTGATTCAAACCAGTAACACTGCCAGTGTGTCCAGCTTCCCCCACCAGTTTCCAGTGTAGTCTAGTCTCTTCTGAATTTGAATACGTGTCTTCAGGCAAGGAACAGATAAGCTCTTAAATAAAAGTGACTGTAGGAATGTCCATGGTAACAATGAAAAAGAGAGGGGCAGAGTGGAAAATATGAAGCAGGGTGAAAGCCTCTTCTAGATAACAGATCCTGGAAAATGAGAAACTACTTGCTGGCCTGTACTATATAAGCTGAAGTAATGTGTGAACGTTATTTTTATGATGAGCCACACCAGCGGTGCAATCCTGCAGAAACCTGAAGATTTCTTGATAATTTCTGAGCATCCCAAAGAACCTGGTTCAGGACATGAGTCATTTATGAAAGGAACTCAACATTGCCCTCTCATTACTAATTTGGGTTTTCCACCTCCAGCAGGAAGTATATTTTTAAATATCATTACTGAACAAAGACAACATTAGCAAGTCAAACTATATTGCATAAGCACTATTTTTTTACAGGTGGCCATAAAATTATGCATTTTATGCAATTTTTCATATTGTATTCATTCAAAGGAAATCAAAGTGAATTCTAAAAT
>JAYDZK010000202.1:47280109-47290620 GCA_034509185.1 Euphonia xanthogaster | reverse complement strand
ATTATTCTAAAACTTAAACATTTTGTTAATGCAATAATCCTTCAGTAATAGACTAGTTGACCATGTCATTCTGAGCTTTGTTCACACATTTTCAAGGGTAAACATCACTGTATGGCAAAACTATCTGTAGTCCCCATAATTCAGTTAGAACAATAAAAACTGCTGCATGTAACATCTATGATGAGGGCTTAAAACTCACTTGTCTAGCAAATAAGTATGAGCAATAATAGCAACATTACTTTAACATCAGATTCTAATTAATTACTGTCATTAAATATTAGCTTAACTGTGAGATTACTTATAAAGGAAGATTTTATTTTAATCGGTTTCAAATCTTTAATCTAGACTATATCAATCCATATTTCTGAACATGTTAAATATTAAGAATTAAACTAATTGAAAAAAACATAATGGGATATGTATTCCATGTTGAATTCTCAATAAGATCATAATGTAAGGAATTGTGTTGATTTAGACAGAAAATCTGCAGAAGCAAGAATTATATTGCTTTCTTTCCAGTAATATGCTTGCTTAATTTACATGTTAAATTAATTCTTTGTATTTTTTCTTATTTAATTTTTAAAATAAATTTTATCAAAGCAGTTATCACCTAAACTTACTACTAGATCATTCACTAAATCTACTTAGTCTTTAATTACATTAAACAAAATTTGCACCCATCTTTGAAAAGGATGGAAAGGAGGACCATGGGAACTACTGATGTGTCAGCCTCACCTGGGTGTCTGGGAAGATCATGGAACAGATCCTCTTAGAAGCTGTGCTATGGTAGACAGGCAGCACACCTTCACCAAGGGAAAGTCCTGCCTGAACAATCCAGGGGTCTTCTGTGATGGAGTGACTGCATCAGCCGAAGGGAAGAGCTACAGATCTATCTGCACTTACGTAAGGCCTCTGACACAGTGCCCACAGCATCCTCCCCTCTGACCTGGAGAGACACAGATCTGCTGATAAGAAAATACAAGATTATAAGAAAGACAGATGTGGACAAACGTTTAGTAGGGTCTGCTGTGAAAGGAAAAGGCTTAACAGTTTTAAACTAAGAAGGTAGATTCAGACTAGTTATGAGTAAGATACTTTTTATTATGAGGGTGGTGAGACTCTGGAGGAGGTATCCGAGCAACCTGATTTAGTTGAAGATGTCTGTGATCATTGCAGGAGGGTCCCTTGAAGGGTCCCTTCCAACCCAAACCATTCTGTGATTATAACTGAGGATCAACCAATGTCAGGATTTGGATTTGTTTCGGGTTCTCTTTTTCAGAAAAACATTATCTTCATAGGCTTCAAATGGAGTGGACATTTAGTGTGCTGACTGCCTCTGCTGAAACCCAATAAAAGGCACAGATTCCCAGTGCATAACAAAGTGAACAGCTGAAAAGAAGAGAAAAAGAAGACTAAAATGAAAGAAGGAAAAGCAGCAATCATGGGAAAATAAGAAGAATGTAAGACAATAGGAAACAATCAACCCTCCAAGTGCTTCTAATATACAATTCTCTTGTAACACCTGGGAGCTTTCAACCAACCGTAGCCATCTCAACACCCACTGGTTCCACTGAATATCTCAGCTTGTGTTCTCCCTAATTGTCTGAAAACTGTAGAACAATAACTACAGAGAGGGTTGGAGCTCTAACTGGATGAACTGGATGAAAAGTGTGACTGGAATTAGAGAATACAACTGAGGGATTCTCATGACCTGTGATTCATCCCCCGTCTCTCTGACTACAACACACTGGAATATTTCACTCTGAAAGAAGGACAGTATACACTGTCTAATTCCAAAACCAAATTACTCTGTCTTAAGATGCCACTGTGGTTACTTAGTAGCAGTAATGTCATTCACCTGCCACATCACCACATGCCTCATGAACACATGGAAAGTGGTTAAGGTTATCAAAATTCTTACAGTCCTTATGTATTAAAAACACATATCAACATATCTGTTGGCCTCAAGAATGAATCAATATGTTTTGAGAAAATTTAGGCAGTATAATAAAAGAAAAAAACAGCTCATAAAAATATTTATATACTGACAAATTAAAACCAATAGATGAAAAAAATCACCTAAGCATTCCTCAGGCAGTTACTTCCTGGAATACTGAGAATAACTAGGAAGGCAAAGCAAACCTCCAAATTCAACAACAAGGTTTACTAGGAATGCTCAAGGCACTGTCTACATCTAAAATGTATAATCCCAGGTGGAAACAAACCTCTCAGTATTAGTCTAACTTCGGAGTAAGTAAAACTAGAATTGGATCCACTGGAGGATAAGTGATGATTAAACAGTTGGAAGTTTCATCAGGTAAAGATTAGGAATCCAAAGATTAGAAAAGATAGAAAGTAAATGATAACCTTGTTAAGAAGCATGAAACTTTCAAAAGAAAGAATGGATCTTTTGGACCAGGAATAAGCAAGCAAGGAACATAAAGGCACACCTGAAATGCCAAATGGTCTCATACTGGTCTGCATCAGTTCAGACTAGAGTTACACCAGATATGGTCCTTCAAGTTATTAAAATGTTGTCAAAATATGTTGAAGCTGACTAATTATCTGAATAGGAGAACAACTAGTTCTAGATGGGTCAAGAAAAGAATTGGTGAATGAAGTTGCTTCTAAACAACTATTAGAAGTTTTTTAAAGTGGCCTTTTAGGGGACTAAAAAGTAATACAGGTCTCAGGAATAACCCTGGAAATTGTAATTCAAGAAGTCCTCTTTACTTTAGCTAAAACCATTTAAAAACCATAAACCATTTTAGCTAAACCATTTAAAATTACCATAAGATGTAAAACATCTATTCTTACACAACTGTGCAGTTAGTGCTATGTATGGAGATTAACCCTTATAAATGTGGATGTTACATTTGTGTGCTCACAGTAATAATTTAAAATCTCTAAGAATTCAGCAGCTCTTTTGTGAACTCCAGCAGTCCTTACCCATTTCAGCTGTGGCTGTCTGAACCACAGTTGTCTTCTTGGTGTTCCTGTAATGAGAAAGGAATTTATTTTCCTGTATCTGGGCTGAGATAATAGGTTTGCCATACAGAGCTGACTATTCACAGAAACTTTTCATTTGTAAATGTAGCACACTGCTGTGGTATTCTAAATTTTCTATTTCTAAGATGATTTTTGTGAACTTGTCAAATTGGAACTGCTTTCCACTCTGCTAGTAAAACCACTCAGTTTTTTAGTTAATCCTCTTGTGCTTCTTGGCATACCTCTCTTTCTCTTAGGGTCTGTATGGCAGTTCCAATTAAACTGCACTACCTAAGTATTTTTTCCCCACTCTCGAAATATGGTTTTGTTTTGTTTTTTTTTTATTTCCAGCAGGGTAGTTACGAAAATGCTGAACAAAAAGTAAAAACTTGCTTGATTCTATTTAAAAAGGAGAGGCAATAACAACAGCCAAGAAAATCTACCAGATGGTTCTTTTAATAAATACATTAAAGTCTCTTTTATTTTTCTCCATTTTTAGCGACTAACATAACAAAAACTTTCAGATCATCAAACCAGTTTTCACAATCTGCCATAAATTCGCATTTCACAGAAATAATCCTGACAAGCACTAATATATGAACGTTGTTGGTGCAATAATAAAACAATATAAGGCATATTTACACCATCCTTACATACAGAAAGAACACTGTACACACAAAAAAATCACAGATCCAGAACAAAGTAAATTCAATCCCTTAGACATTTTACGTTTATAGGCTTGGTATCAAACAAGTAATTCTCCAAGCAACAGACAACCTCTTGCTCTTGTGTGATTTATTTGTAATATTGTGCTCATGCAAAATAGGTATTTGATTTATTGCATTAACATTGAAAGAATGTTGGGAATTAGTTCCAAAACCAGTCCAATTGAATTTTAAACCCTGTTTGTCTTCATCCTTAGTAAGTCTGAGTCATTTTTAATGGTGACATAAAATGAGGTGTTAACTGATGATTGAGATTTTTATTTATGTTTCAAAATAACAATGAAGCTCAACAGACTGTGGTTCGAAAACCATCTTTCTTGACCATGCAATTTTTTTCTTTGTTATTATGAAGTGGTTTAGATGAGACACCTTTTGCATTTTTAAAGTTTCTATCTTAATATATATATATATTTAAAGAAAAACATGTACTATCCAACATCCACTGTTCACAGAAAGAAAGAAGCAGCAGGAATAGCTCTGGTGGCAGAGTCGGCCAGGAGGAGGACATCAGTAAGAGGCAATGTAACAAACATCAAATGCCTCAGAGATATGTCAGGAAACAGTTGATTACTATAACCCATATTTCTGTAAGAGTTCAGACTGCCAGGGACGTTTGCGCTCTGGAAAGTAATCTGGAATGTGGATTTTTTTAAAATCTTGAATACATTTTCTCATTTCTTCCTCAACACTCAGCTTCTCACACACCTTCTTTTTGGAAAGGTTTGTTTCTCTGGACTTGCTAATGAGAGTTTGAAAGAGTTCACTGTTCCTGCGTTTGTCTGGCGCGGGCATCCACTGCACCGGGGCCTTCTTAGATGGACGATCCAACGTCAGAGTATTTGGCTGGTGGGCTGTGGATGGCTGAGTGCTGGTAGCATTTTCTTGAGGGGTGCTCGCTTCCGAGTGGCTGTCACAGCTTGAGGTGGACAACTCGTTACAGGAAGTCCCACTTTCACTGCCCTTGTCCAAAACTTTGTCGTGCTTCCTTTCTTCGTGGTCTTGTTTGGGGGAAACGGTTCGCTGGGGGGGCCCTAATAAAAAACAGGAGAAAAGATGTATTAATCAACCACTGCTTTACACATAAAACTGATCAGATACCATTTAGAAAAACACAGTTCAGAGACTCAGCTGGCAAAAGCTGGTCTCATTTCCTTGTAGGCAACAAAAACTATACCCAACTGGTAAACAAATTGAAGGTCTGGTCCTCAAAATTCTCACTCCTAAGAATGTTTACAGCAAGAATAACTTCACTGCTTGCCTCAGAATCCAGATAACGAAGCATGCACAATGCTCACAAATTAGCTGCGCTGGAAATCCTTGTACACAAGTTTAAATGAACTAGTTTGCTATTACGCTGCAAGAAGTTTATTATGATAAATTAGATTTGGTTGTATAAGGGAAATACTACTGTACAATTTGCAAGCTCTTCACTTGAACAAAAATATTCCAAGGACTTTGATTTTAATTTTTTTTTAAGCTCTTAATTCACTTTCTCTGAACAGTCTACTGATACCATGCTCTGCAGATGTCAAGTCTGCAGAAGCCCTAGACAGAAAAAGGAGTATTAAACCTAGGATAACAGAGAGATCACTCACTGCTGACAGAGTCTTTAGGGTTTTGGGTTTTTTTATCCTATAATGATCTCACTGCACTTCTTACTGTCAGTTGTTACCCAGACTTGGTGCAAGCTCAGAATTCAGCTGTACACCTCCTACTGCACAGGTTGGCAGGGAAAAGGAGGTTATGAAGTTATGGGTAAAGAGGGACTCTGCCATGGCAGGGGGAGCAGCCCACCAGCCTCTTGGCAGGCACTGCTGAGCAATTCACATGCATGAAAATCAGATCTAGGCTCTTATTCCCTCCATATATCATTTTTGTTTTGAAGTCTTATGCAGAATATGAATGTGCAAAATAAGTGGTTGCCACTAAATCTGTACAAGCATTTTCAGTTTTGAAGACTTATTTGAAAACTCCAGCTGGGAAGCGAAATGATGCTATGCTGACATCATATAAACGTCACAGTCTTAATTTAGGACACTATCTAAAGATGACAGGAATATCTATGGAGTTTAAGGAGTGTTGAAGTGGACTAAAGGGAAGAATTTCAAAGTTGTTTAAGGATCTAAATGAAAACAGAGTAGGGATTTAGTGGCAGTTGTGTGTTTGCTACAAATCCTAAAAGCATCCAAACAGGTTGGGTATCTAAATATCTTATGAAAACTAGATTATGCCTACAGTGTATCCAGATACCACCAGCATCAGTTTACTGCATTGCCAGCACCAAAACTCAGAGTATGACCTTGGGTCACTGGGACAGAGTTGCAAGATTTTTGATTCACTTAGCATTTTTTAGCTCAGAATTACAAATAAGAAATGCAATTACAATTACAAAAAATGCAGAAGCAATATGAACACCCCAGTGGTCTTTTTGACAGTACAGTTTTGTGACTGAAAGGAACCTAAGAAGATTGCAGTATTTTATATGAGATGGGGAAAAACAAAACAAAGCAACACACAAAGGAAAAGAAAGATTAGTCTAACAATAGCAGCATTCAACAGCCTGCTTTTCTTTTGTTTTAGCCAGCATCCCAGGATGCTGTGTCCCATTTCTGTAGTACATCTAGAGAAACCCATGAAAAATCAAGAGCCAAAGAGAGACAACAATCCTGCAGGGCTTGTACTTACATTATGCAGAGTGAAAAACAAGCAATTCTCTACTTCATTATATTCAACCCAAATATTTAACACATGGCTGCAGCAATTCCCCTCCTCCTTCTCTTTCAGAAGTTTGATCACCTTCTTAAATAGATTTACATGCTTTCCTTCTATTGTTGTATCTAGC
The DNA here is from genome assembly GCA_034509185.1 of Euphonia xanthogaster. Classification (NCBI taxonomy): domain Eukaryota; kingdom Metazoa; phylum Chordata; class Aves; order Passeriformes; family Fringillidae; genus Euphonia; species Euphonia xanthogaster. The sequence continues at coordinate 47,284,065 of JAYDZK010000202.1, read as the reverse complement.
ATTTCATTTCATACCTCCAATGATCATATGAATATGCTAAGTTGAGACTGCTGGCATTATGGAACTACTCTGGCTTTTCAGCATGCAATTATCAAACTGAGTTGTTAATCAGACAGTGATTTCAGTACTGTTACTCTGATTTTCAGTAACATGATTAACATCAATATCTAATCTAGTTTACAATCTCGGTTTCTTCAAATATAACAACACAATCTATGACTAAGAAACTAAAGCTTTTTGTTTGCAGTACTCAGTACTTCAAATCTCTTTTCTGCCCATTTCTTTTCCTGCAACTTCATGTATCAAGATGTTATTTCTTGTTGGTTGCTTTGTACTTAGTTCTTTATTGGTACTCCTTGCTTCTCATGGGCTCAAACCCACAATCTACTAAGGATCTATTTCAGAAAAGCACATTGAAATACACCTCCAAGTATATAAAAAAGATCCATTTCCTGCTATAAGATTATTCAGGAGCATGACAATAGGCAGGTATTTAAATCCTTTTTTGGATCACAGCCCTGAGGTTCAATATCTTACAGCACTGAGTTCCATATGCTCCACTGAATCACCTAAATTCACAATGACTTGAATCAAAACACAAGTTTCTCCCACATCTCTCCTTTTAAAAATTAACGAATCCTCCCTCACAAAGAATTCTTTACATACCTATGCACCGCTTTCTCAGTAGTGTGTTATTAACAGGAGCAACAGTTCTGCTAGAGGGGAGGTTTTCCTCACAGTGTTTTCTGCCTGCTTAAACCCAATAGAATTTTAAAATACATACAGAAGGATCTACAAAAGATTTGTTGAATTTTCAACACCAGGGATTACTGGATAAATTTAGCTACATTTCTAATTCAAAAAACATCTAGGTATTGCCCTTTCTGCTGCCACACTTTTCACTGTACCTCCTCAGCTATTCCAGGATAACACCAAAGACATTCAAGTAGTTCAGTCTACCTGAAACTACTAATTTTCCAGAAGTGCAGAATATTTCTTAAAAACTCAGAGAATATATATTTGCTCCACTGTGCACACAGAATCATAGCATCATTTAGGTTGGAAAAAACCTTTATGGTTATCAAGCCTAACTCCTAACCTGACACTGCCAAGTCCGCATGTAACACTAAAAAAAATCACTGACTTGCAGCCTGTTTCTCCTGCTCCTGCCTGTTCCAGGACCTCCACCAGCTGCTGGTTCCCCAACTTGGAGAGGCTGAAGTGAGTCACTGCATCTCGTTCCTCTCCAACTCATTCACCTCTGCAAAGACATGTCCTGTTGCCCTCTCCACTGCCCAGTTCTCCAAACAGCTCCCAGGTAGCACCTCCTCCAGGCAGTTCCAGTAGACACTTTTTCCTTTAATGGTCCTATCTGGCTGCATCTCTCATAGAAAGTTAGAAAGTGAGGTAGCCCTTTACCTGGGCTTACTCATCACCTCTGCTATGGGAGTGTCATGGTTTAATCCCAGCCAGCAACCAAGTACCACAACAGCCATTTGCTCACTATCCCACGAGCAGGATCTGGGAGAGAATCAGAAAGGTAAAAGCCAGAGAACTCATGGGCTGAGATACAGACAGTTCAATAGAGAAAGCAAAAGCTGTGCACACGACTGAAGCAAAACAAGGAATTAATTCCCTGCTTCCCATCGGCAGGCAGATGTTCAGCCACCCTCAGGAAAACTGGGCTCCATCACATGTAACAGTGACTTGGGAAGACAAATGCCATCATTTCCAATGCCCACCAACTTCCTCTTTCTTCCCACCACTTTATGTACTGAGCATGATGTCACATGGTCTGGGATATCCATTTGGTCAATTTTGGTCACCTGTCCTGGCTGTGTCTCCTCCCAGCCTCCCACACACCCCCAGTCCCCTCCCCAGTGTGGCAGTATGAAAAGCAGGAAAGGCCTTGGCTCCGTGTAAGCCCTGCTCAGCAATGACAAAAACACGACTCTGTTATCAACCCTGTGTTCACCAGAAATCCAAAACACAGTTCAAGCCACTGAAAGGAAAATTAACTCTTCCCCAGCCAAAACCAGCACAGGAGGCTACTAGACTCCAAAGTCTAATAGACTTGAAAGAATATCTCCAAGAGATTTCTATGATCAGGAAGGCACATTACATTTACTTCGACTGTATTTACTCCTCATCTGTGTTGCTCTCTTTGCAGATTGCAGTCAACATTTCCTGAGAAGCAACTAATAAAAGAATCACTCTCAATTGCTAGAAAATATGCATAGAAAATTATCTAGAAACTTATAAACTTAATTCTCTGAAGTGAAAACCTGCTTCTATCAGCTATGACAACCAAAACAGAAGAAATTCTCTCAAACTTCTTGGTCAAACAGTAACTGAGCAACAGAACTCCAGTCAGAGAAAGAACAGGCCAAAAACCACAGCAAATCATCCAGTGGCCAAAAACTACTGGTTGAAAATTGTAACCATGTATTTACATAAGTTGTTGCAGATATTCATAAAGTGCAGTCTGAGTAACTATTTTAACCAGATTTTTTTAGCTCTACCTCCTGCATCAGAGAAAAATACCACACTGGAAACATTAAAAGCATAAAATAATCATATTCTGCTTGTCTATATTTCAGTTTTTGTACACACTTATTTTCTTAAATATTTGTACAGCAGTCTTCACACAATAGAAATCATATTCAAGCACTGTTACCACAGAAGGAGTTTGCCATGAGAGGAGCACAGGATGGAGTGACAGGATGGTACCACTCCAGCCCTGGTGGAGGAAGATCTGGTTAGCACATCCTGGGTAATCCATCCAGGCAAGAATTCCCACGGGGGCAAACTGTGTAAAGAAGCAAGTCCTCATGTGCATATCACATATGTGCATCAAAGATGACCCCAAGTCATGGGACAGATGGTATCTCTGACCACCAATAACCACCGAACCCCCTGCCAAATACACCTCCATGGATACCTGGAGCTTGGACAGTAAGATAAGCCACCATGGTGGGAACTTGAGATAAGATAAAGGTGGTACTCCTGTCCAGGTGTTACCTCAGACTGAGGGGCAGGCTAACAAGGCTTGGGGAGAAGGATGTATCACCAACACCGGGCAAAGAGAATGCAGAATTTGCAGGCCACAGGGCAAGCCAACTCAGCAATTATGTTGAGGTCAGCTCCGACAGGGTAAAAGTTCTGGCAGGGGGAGATTGTGACTGCCAACTCATGGCCCACCAAGCCAAAAGAAGAGAAAGACTCAGCATGGGACTAATTAGCATTAGAAGTGAGGAAATCATTTAACCAATAGAATAACAGAACTGTGTAGACAGTAAAAAGTTTTAAACACCTTGGGACCTTCACCACCAAGAAGTCCAGGGTGAAGAATGGCCAACAGGATTTATGGGTGGTAACTATCTTCTGCTTGATCTCTCTCTCCCCGCCCCCCACCCCCACCCCCATCCCCCCCACCCCCTGCTCCCCTTTTCTGTTTATTTCTATCTCTCTACCTCCCATTTACTGCTAAATAAAATCTGTATCATTTACTTGGGCATATGGACTCATGTGCATCTTAACTCAGGCAGAGGCATCTCTCATTGGATCTTAACATGCTTGTAGCTCAGGAAGCCAACTGCATCCTGGCTGCATCCAAAGCAGCATGGGCAGCAGGGCCAGGGAGGGAATTGTGCCCCTCTGCTCTGCTGAGACCCTACCTGCAGTGCTATGGCCAGCTCTGGGGCCCCCAGCACACGAAGCACATGGACTTATAGGAGCAAGTCCAGAGGAGGCCTCAGGGATGATCAGAGGGATGAAGCACCTCACCTAGGGAGTCAGCCTGAGAGAGTTAGGGTTGTTCAGCCTAGAGAACGGAAGGCTCTGGGGAGAACTTTTGCAGCCTTCCAGTCCTAAAGGGACTACAAGATAGATGAGGAGATGCTTTTTAGCAGGGCCTGTTGCAATTTGACAAGGAATAATAATTTTAAACTAAAGAG